>AP027106.1:31324842-31768840 GCA_028142955.1 Pinctada fucata
ATACTTTTATTAATTTCATGGGAATATTCCCCTATATTCGTTGTTTTCAAAACTTCATGACTGTAACAAATCATAAAATAATTCACAGATGCTGTTAGGTAAAGCCTCGAGGAATATTACTAAATAAAGTCTGTGTTTGTGAAACACGAATGCCCCTTGTGGCATCTTTGTTAGCATAAACTTCATTTTCTGTTAAGTATTTGAAAGGTCAACAATATTGGTATCAATTGAAAGGTCTTGTCACAAGGAATACACATGTGAAATATGAAAGCATTATCACTTAGCATTCAAAAATTATGCCCAATGTTAAAGTTTTTGAAAAGTAGGTCAAAGGTCAAGGTCATGGGGTCAAAACTTTTGGTATCAATGGAAAGGTCTTGCCACAAAAAACACACATGAGAAATATTAAAGCTATATCACTTACCATTCATAAGTCATGCCCAATGTTAAAGTTTTTAAAAAGTAGGTGAAAGGTCAAGGTCAAGGTCATGAGGTAAAAATTTTTGGTATCAATGGAATGGTCTTGGCACAAGGAATACACATGTGAAATATACAAGCTTTATCACCTTCCAGTCAAGAGTTACATGTATGCCCAATGTTAAAGTTTTTGAAAAGTATGTCAAAGGTCAAGGTCATGAGGTCAAAAATTTTGGTATCAATGGAAATGTCTTTTCACAAGGAATACACATGTGAAATATGAATGCTCCATCACCTTCCATTCAATAGATATGCCCAATAATAAAGTTTTTTCGGACAAACAGACAGACAGACAAACAGACGGATAGGCCAAAAACTATATACCTTAAAATCTGATTCCGGGGACATAAAAATAACAATAAAACTTTGAGGAACTGCTGTTACAGCGACCCCACTGAAACTTGACAATGGTTTTGTATTGCTAATAAATTGATGTCACAATATGAATGTGTTCTTCTTTTATTCAGTAATCGGTGTTCTCTGTTTTTGGTTTCAGAGAAAATGTATTAGCAAATTAGAGTTTCTGGCAGACATATTGGATGACCAATAAGTTAATAAACATAATCTAATTAGAAGAAAAGGATTACTTCCTTTTTCCAAGAATGGTAAATTCCATGGAGCAGTTAATGACAAACATTGACCAGTCATTCACAGCTCTTGGTACATGTAGCCATATTTGATACATAAAACAAATGTACACGACAGAGGATCTTCGGCACTTTTCTCCTCTTATATCATACGATATTATGTTTAGGTGTTGCAATGAAGAGGAGAAGAATGTGTCGGCAAATAATTGGAACTCTGGCAGCCATATTTGTTGAGTGCTCATAAGTCCTTTAATACATAATAAAGTTTTATGAGAAATCATGTAGAAAACGTTGCATATTTGCCATCTCAAAAATTATTGAATCACAAACTGTTTATCTTAATAAACATGAGGATTTGGTGTATAATTACCTGTTGCTTATCTATTTTCACCTCTGTTATCATAGTTATCCTGTTCGTTTTATCACTGGTTGTCATCATCCAAGTTTTTTCTAATTATGTTGACCTAGAAATTTGAAAGAATATTAGTTGCAAAACAATCATAATTTTCCAGTGGGCTGAAAAGGTGAGTATCACTATATGTTATTTATCTACTTTCAAGATCAATGTCTTGGTGTCATTCTTTTTGCTACCCATGAGGAGTCTTGACTAAAGGTAGAAAATGCAAAAGGCCCAATTTCTACAAGGTTATGAAAAAGAATCAATTCTGTAGACAGACTGACACAAAGATACATGAACAATCAAAATGTAGTGTTCCTATAAACTTTTGTTTCTAAGGACGTACATGTAAATACATAACATTAAGTCAGGGGCTTTTCAAAACGATTTTTTAAGCCCTGAAGGCTATGACAAAGATGAGAACAGTCTGTCCATATCATCACAAGTACAACTGGTTATACCTTTGACCTCATACCTTGAAAATCAAGGAGTTTATACCTCTTTTCGTTTTATCATTTACATTAATTGTAAGTTAACAAGCTCTATACATGTATGTAAAGATATATCTAATAGTTAGTTCTAATACCATTCAATTGGGTGTAGGGACTGACAAACGGATACTGTCATAACCTATAAATGAGTCTTTTATCTGAAAACAGTATGTATTAAAATATCACAACCTTATTCGTTTTAGTTGACGAGATGGAAAACAAAGCTTAGCTTTTTGAAAGCTAAATACTGGTTCAAATCTGACGTTAAACAAAGATTATAGTTTAATGTTTATACTTTATATAGTTAAGGATATTTTTCTTCAATGAGAAATCATACACTAAAACTTTACCAGATTGGCAGACAGGCTTTTAAAATCTATATACCGGAAAAACATGAAAATCAAAAACCAAACTGAATTGAATTTTGTCAAATACATGTATTTGTATACTCACAATGACTCCACATACGGTAAGGTTGTTTTGGTATCACTTTTCATTTGTTTTCAACTTCAATATGATGCAATTATAATCATCGCCCCAATAATGTCATTTTCATCCGTAAGATGTCGTTTGTTCACTTTTAATTTATGTCTTTTCTCTGCTGAAAAAAATGATGATTGAATACATGGTAAAAATGAATACATATATCTTTAAACCGCTAACAAAAAAGAGAGAGAGAGAGAGAGAGAGAAAAAATAACGCTCTTCCCCTAATACATGTTTAATTCAAAGAGGTATAGCCATTTTTATTTGCTTATTTTTGAATGTTGGTCAAATTACTCATGGTAAAGTTCTTGTCATAACGCCTTTTGTTGAACAGGTCTCGACCCCCTAACGGCCAAATCCGAGAAAATTGCAAAATATTTTTGATTGCTCTGATAACGCATAACTGGCAATTAATGTGTCATTTTACAACTTCTGATCATCCGATTTCTGCCTAGCCGTACGCCTGGTCAGTTTGCAGATAAATGAATGGCGGTGCATCTAACCTCAGTATACATAATGCATGTAAAATGAAAACTGTCCTAAAGGGATGAATTATACCCCCGCTGAATACTTTTTCTGAGCAGATCCATTTTAAGACCTGACCTGACATTAAATTTTTCAAATAGATATTCTTTCATATAAAGTAATCATTCAGGGTTAAGGTCACTACATCAAATAAAATGCTTAGTATGTTAAATGTTTTATAATATATATATAAGAAAGTCTTATGAGATGAGCGATGACAAGATTCAACATTTAAAATACATTAAAAAATCTAAGTCAAAGGGCAATAACTCTGGTAGAACCTTTTTTGCTTTTTCTTTTCTTCATGCACATATAAATATGATTTTTTATTGTGTAAAGCATCATTGAAATCCATCTACCGGTAATGGTTTGGGAGGAGTTGCAATGACAAGGTTTGACTTTGAAAATGCATGAAAATGGAAATGCATGAAAAATCTAGGTCCAAGGACCATAACTCAGGTCTTATTTTTTCGACAGCAATCCCCTTTCTTCATGCACATCTACATATCATGATCTGTCATTGTGTAAATTTTAAATGAATTCCATCAAACGGTTTGGGAGGAGTTGCGATGACAACGTTTGACATTGAAAATGCATGAAAAATCTAAGTCCAAGGGCCATAACTCAGGTTTATTTTTTTCGACAGCAATCCCCTTTCTTTATGTACTTTTACATATCATGATATTTCATTGTATAAAGTTTCAGTGAAATTCATCAAATGGTTTGGGAGGAGTTGCGATGACAAGCTTTCGTCTACAGACGGACGGACGGACAGGGTGAATCCAGTATATCCCCCTAACTTCTTTGCGGGGGGGGTATAATAAGAGGAATGAAACGATATTTTGGACGATGAATCAATTCCTTTATCATGCGAATCATTAGAATTCGATGTAGACATGACGTCTTTTAATTATGTATGAGGATTTTTAAGCAAATCTTGGCTGACCAAAATACCTAATAAAAAAAACTAAAAACTCAAAGCTGCTCGTCATTTAATCTGGAACGCGGTATTTGTATTTAATTATAACCATAACGAAAAAAGGAGTTCTAAAATCTACTAAGTATAAGTAAAACAAAAAGGAAAAAAAGATGAAGGTCAGATATATAACGAATTTATTAATTAATTATTTGCCTGCAATCAGGAGACGCTGACGGAGACTCCCTGGGCACCTGGTCTCACTTAGGAATTTTATTAATTCCGAGGTTCGCAATTGTTCCTATTGAAAATCTAATGATTTTGCCTTACCTTCTCGACTTTGAGACTGAGACTGAATAAATGATCGTTACTTCTTTAATGTTTATTATTAGATAAATGAATAAACAAATATCAAAATGATTATTTTAAAGTTTAAGACTGTAACAACAATATGAAAAGGTGGTAAATAACTAGATGTTGCGTTTAAGCTCGTTTGTGTATCTTTCTATCTCTTTTTGTGACCATATACTAACTTATTCGCTTTTTTTTGCAATCTGACTCTTCGTGGAAAATTTAACAAATGAGAAAAGGCATCCAAAATTAAGTTTCATATTTTCCCATTTTACGAGAATATTCCGCTATTTATCTCGATTTAATAGGCCTGGTCCCTGTCCTAAGAGCCTTGAATATTTCAGCCGCAACATTCGCTTCATAATTCCTTGGATTAAGAATAAAACCATCGAACATAATAAATGTTATCAAATTGTGAAGCAATAAATTAATCTGACAGATTGACTAATTGGAATCTATAACTTCTTAATTATTTTTATGAACATATGCACATATCACGGAATACGGTCCAGATAGTCAACCCCCCCCCCCCCTTGAATCTTGACAAAATTGTGAATTTTAATATAATTAATCCTAAAATCAATTAATGGTTATTCTCCCGGACTTTTTTTCTCAAGATCCGAAGCATAAAATTTTAGTAGTTACTAGTTCCCTATTGACATGATAAAATTGGGTACAAAAGATTTCCAAAGGGAAAATCGTTATATGTTAGTTATCAACGATGATGAAAAATGTAAACCATGGATTTCCACATAACAGAAATGACATAAAACGCGGGACCGGAACTGCTTATGGAATATACACTTTTACAGAGGAAGGAGAAGTAAAAACAAGACCCATTGTAAAATAAATCGTTGCCTTAACAAATGATTTCATAGGTATAAAAAGAAAACAACTATACTAAAATGAATTTGATAATAGTACTAACCTTACATTTCTTGGCTGGAGCAATGTTCTCTGATCCTTCACTCTCTCTAAATATTCAAATTTAGCACTCCTGAAAGCGTGTGTAATCTAGCCTCGCTGTAAAAGATTATGATATAGCATCTGGTTGTCATTATAAACCACCAGTAACGCTGAGTTCTAGATTTAATCTACGTTGCCTTATCATGTTTATGCTTGCATTCCCTGCATAATCTATGCAGAGTTGTCAGGTTGAACTGGTTTACCCTTTAACAAAATGAATGTATTCAAGTAAATTTTTAATTAATTCTTTTTATTTAAAAACATATTCTGGGCCATATTATAATACAATAGGATTTTATTATTATAACCATATGTAATGTATATATGCACAAAATATAATGCATATTCATTTTTATACATTCAAGAAAGGGGAAAAGAGGTGGGGGGGGTTACATATTCATCCGTCATTGTTATTAGTTCAGACACATGTATTTCAGTTATTTCGAATATATTTAACCTCTTATATAGAAGGAGAATCGTTATGCACCAGATAAAATCTTCTGAACGATTCTGCGTTCAATTACTGATAATGTTGTGGGTTATCACTTGATCACTGGGTGCTACCTTATTATGCCATTGTGTATATAAAGAGAGTTGAAACAAAAGAATAAACAACAGAAAAGGAGATAACAGAACGAAAGGCAAATGAAAAGAAAAAAAATTAATAATAAAAACAATCATTAGAAAGAAAAAGAAAAACTGAAAAAAAAAGTTTTTTCAACATTTTCTACTGGCGCATTGATATTAGTATATAGTACTGGTATCCAATCCGCTGCTAATTGCTATTTTATAAACAGAAATTCCAGAATCAAATTTAATCCACATTCAGACCTGTCTTAGTTATTTTTTCCGAACTTAATTCAATGTCCAAAACAAGAGTTTTAAAATCTGAATCTCAAGTAAAAAATTATTCTAGGAAGACTTAATGAAGTATAATTTTGATTAAGATTTAATCAATTTTAACGAACATGCTTAAAGAAAAATAAATTATCCTGTAATCAAATCTACTCGCATCTCATATCATTAGCACGACGTGATGATATTAAAGGACTTACGAAAGATTGATGACATCCAACTTTACTAGAACAAATGTCTTGTAAATATAAAAAAATAAATTCGGGAAAAAATTAGACATGCCTGAAAATAGTTAAAAACGATTCTTTTAACTACAAAATGGGATACTAGTACTATGTAATAAATCAATGTGTCAGTAGAAAATATTTCTTTCTTGTTTCTGGTTTTTTTTTTTTATCTTTTTGTCTTTCTTATGACTATATCTGTATAAAATTGTTTACTTATTTTGTCTTTTCTTTTGCCATCCGTTCTTTTTCTCCTTGTCTATCGTTTTTTCTTTGGTTTCAATACATTACATCTTTTCAATTTTGCCAACTCTCTTTACATACACAATATCATGATAAGGTATCGGCCAGTGATTAAGTGATAACCACTACATTATTATCAGTAATTAAACGTGGAATCGCTTCGAAGATTTTATCTGGTACATAACGATTTTTCCTTCTATAAAAGATGTAAACGAATTTAAACTGACATCTCCTGCATGTGAACCCCCCTCATCTGAAATCAAGCGCCCCGCGCACTGCAACGTAGATTAAATCTAGGCCAGTGTTTCTCTCGGGTTATAATGAATACCAGATGTTTTCCAGTGGGGTTAAATTGCACACGCTTTCAGGAGTGGTTTAAAATTTGAATGTTGAGAGGGAGTGAGTGAGGGATCAACGAACATTGCTCCAGCCAAGAAATGTAAGGTAAATACTATTTTCATATTCATTTTAGTAAAGATGTTTCCTTTTTATACCTATCAAATCGTATGATAGGACAAGATTTTATATTTAAATGGGTCTTGTTTCACCCCCTCCTTCCTCTGTAGATGTGTACTTATTACATTAGCAGTTTCAGACCGTTTCCGTTACTGTACATGTATATGGAAATCCATGTTTTGCTCCTTGAATTGTAATAATTTTCCGTCATCGTCGGAAAACACAACCAGTTTTACGTAGATGCAGTGGGTTTTCGAGAATGACTTAGTATCTTCGAGGGAGGGGGGGGGGTGTTCGCTGGTATTGTTGTGTAGCCAAATCAATCATGCCAATAGGGAACTGGTAACTACTAAGATTTCATACTCGGATCTTGAGAAAAAAGTCCAGGAGGCTTACCATTAATTTTTGGATTACTTATATTAAAATTCACAACTTTGCCAAAATTCATTCATTGTGGGGGGGGGGGGGGGGTATGTGCATATAGGTTCATAAAAGTATCAAGAAGTTATAGATTCCTATTAGTCTACCTGTCCGATAAATAAGTTGCTCCACAATGTGCATTTATTATGTTTGATGGTTTTATTCTTAGTCCGAGGAATACTATAGCATTTTATAAGAGGAAGCGAATGATAAGGATGTTCAAATATTCAGGGCTCTCACGCCTACTTTTAGGAATGGGACCAGTGCCTTTGAAATGGAGAAAAATAGAGGAATTTTCTCGTAAATTGGGAAAATATTTAAAATAATTTTGAATGCCTTTTCAATTGAAAATTGGAATCTTAATCTCATTTTGTTGAATTTTCTATGAAGGGTCAGATTGGAAAAAGCGAAAAAGTTTGTATTTGGGATTTTTTTTTTCATTTCGTCACACAAAGAGATAGTAAAATTTAGATTGTATGCTTACATAAACAAGTTTAAACGCAATAACTAGTTATTTACCACCTTTTTATATTGTTGTATAATTCTTTTAAACTTTTAAACAGACTAGTACGAATACTCAATTCTATAAACATTTCACTGATGAAGGCCAATGGCCGAAACGTTTGGAAAAATAAACGTTTGGAATTTTATATACCGAATTTAAAATTTAAAAAAAAAAACGTTTGGGATTTTATATACCGAATTTAAAATTATCATTTTGATATTTGTTTCTCTATATATTTATCTAATTAATTCATTCTTTTGAATTGATGCAGTGGGTTTTCGAGAATGATTTAGTATCTTCGGGGGGTGGGGGGGGGTGGGGGGTCGCTGGTACTGTTGTGTAGCCAAATCAATCATGCCAATAGGGTACTGGTAACTACTAAGATTTTATACTCGGATCTTGAGAAAAAAGTCCAGGAGGATTACCATTAATTTTTGGATTACTTATATTAAAATTCACAACTTTGCCAAAATTCATTCAATGGGGGGGGGGGGGGGATATGTGCATATATGTTCATAAAAGTATCCAGAAGTTATAGATTCCTATTAGTCTACCTGTCAGATAAATTAGTTGCTTCACAATGTGAAGCATTGTGAAGCATAATCTATAACTTCTTTGGCGCTCCAATGACGTCACAAGTACGAATACTCAACATGCTCAATTCTATAAACATTTCACTGATGAAGGCCAATGGCCGAAACGTTTGGAAAAATAAAGGAATGAATTTAATGTTCATTCTTTTATTTATCTTTTTTTGTTTCACACTGAAAAACTTTACCGCATAATACTTCTTTTTTCTTTTTGTTTAACTTTTACTTAGTCGATTTTAGAACTCCTCTTTCCTTTATGGTTATAACTAAATACAAATAATGCGTTCCAGCCTAATTGACGAGCAGCTTTGACTTTTTAGTTCATCGGTATTTTGGTCATCCCAGATAATGCTGCAAAACTTCTCATAATTAATTAAAATATGTCATGTTCTATCGTCTTATTGTGACGCCACTTTCCTTTTATTTTACATACTTTATGTGTACTGAGATAACCCATAGGTGGTTATCTGCAAAATAACCAGGCCTGCGGCTAGGCAGAAATCGGATGAACTTGTAAACTGATACTTTAATTGCCTGTTACACATTATCAGAGCTATCGAAAATATCTTGCAACTTTTTTGGATTTGGTAATTAGGGGGTCGAGAATTTATTACATCTTTATTTTATTTTATTTATTTATTTATTTTTTTTTTTTTTGCACACTGATTTTGTACTTCAATTCTGTTCAACAAAATGCGGTATGGCAAGAACTTTACCATGAATGATTTGACCAACATTAAGAATAAATAAATGAAATTGGTTATACCTCTTTGACTTAAACAAGGTGTTATTGTTTTTTCTCTCTCTTTGTAAGTGGTATAAAGATTGATGTATTCATTTTTACCATGTATTCCATCATCATTTTTTTCAGCAGAGAAAAGACATAAATCAAATGTGAACAAACGACATCTTACGGATGAAAATTACATTATTTTGAGAGATGATTATGATTGCATCATACTAAAATGGAAAACAAATGAAAAGAAATACCAAAACAACCTGTTATTATGTGGAGTCATTGTGAGTATACAAATAAATGTATTTGGAGAAATTCGATTCAGTTTGGTTTGTGATCAGGTTTTCCTGTTTTCCTGGTATATAGATTAAATGTATGGCTGCCCATCTGGTTAAGCTTTCTCGACGAAGCAAAATATCCAAAACTGTATACATTACAAACATAATACTATAATAATATAATACCATAATCTTTATTTAAAGTCAGTCCCTACACCCAATTGGATGGTACTAGAACTAACTATTAGATCTATCTTTACATACATGTATAGAGCCTTTTAACTTACAATTCATGTAAATGATAAAACGACAAGATATAAAGTCAAAGGTGCAACCAGTTGTACTTGTGATAATATGGACAGACTATTCTCATCTTTGTCACAGCCTCCTGGGCTTAAAAAAATTCATTTTGGAAAGCCTCTGACTGTAGGTTATGTATTTAGATTTACGTCCCTAGAAACAAACGTTTATAGGAACACCACATTTGGATTGTTCATGTATCTCTGCGTCGGTCTATCTGTTTATAGAGTAGATTATTTTTCATAACCTTGTAGAAATTGCTATCTTTGGTCAAGATAAATAACATATAGTGATACTAACCTTTTCAGCCCACTGGAAAATTATGATTGTTTTGCAACTAATATTCTTTCAAATTTCTAGGTTAACATATTTAGGAAAAACTTGGATGATGAAAACCAATGATAAAACGAATAGGATAGCCATGATAACTGATATGAAATGGAAAAGACAAAACTAGATAAACAAAAGGTAACTATCCATCAAATCCTCATGTTTATTAAGATAAACAGTTTGTGATTCAATAATTTTTGAGATGGCAAATATGCAACATTTTTTTTTACATAATTTGCTCATAAAACTTTATTATGTATTAAAGGACTTTTGAGCACTCAACAAATATGGCTGCCAGAGTTCCAATTATTTGCTGACACATTCTTCTCCTCTCCATTGCAACACCTAAACATAATATCGTATGATATAAGAGGAGAAAAGTGCCTAAGATCCTCTGTCGTGTACATTTGTTTTATGTATCAAATGTGGCTACATGTACCAAGAGCTGTGAATGACTGGTCAATGTTTGTCATTAACTGCTTCATGGAATTTACCATTCTTGGAAAAAGGAAGTAATCCTTTTCTTCTAATTAGATTATGTTTATTAACTTATTGGTCATCCAATATGTCTGCCAGAAACTCAAATTTGCTAATCCATTTTCTCTGAAACTAAAAACAGGGAACACTGATCATTGAATAAAAGAAGAACACATTCATATTGTGACATCAATTTATTAGCAATACAAAACCATTGTCAAGTTTCAATGGGATCGCTGTAACAGCAGTTCCTCAAAGTTTTCTTGTTATTTTTATGCCCCGGAATCACAGATTTGGGGGTATATAGTTTTTGGCCTATCCGTCTGTAAGTCTGTCTGTCTGTTAGTCTGTTTGTCTGAAAAAACTTTATTATTGGGCATATTTATTGAATGGAAGGTGATGGAACATTCATATTTCACATGTGTATTCCTTGTGACAAGACCTTTCCATTGATACCAAAATCTGTGACCTCATGACCTTGCCCTTGACATTTGCCCTACTTTTCAAAAACTTTAACATTGGGCATAACTTTTGAATGGAAGGTGATAGAGCTTTCATATTTCACATGTGTATTCATTGTGACAAGACCTTTCCATCGATACCACAATTTTTTACCTCATGACCTTGACCTTGGACCTACTTTTCAAAAACTTTCACATTGGACATAACTTTTGAATCGAAAGTGATACGGCTTTCATATTTCTCATGTGTGTTCCTTGTGACAAGACCTTCCACGATACCAAAAGTTTTTACCTCTTGACCTTGACCTTTGACCTACTTTTCAAAAACTTTAATATTGGGAATAACATTGTAATGGTAAGTGATAGGACTTTCATATTTCACATGTGTATTCCATGTGACAAAACCTTTCCACTGATACCAAAGCTTTGATCTCATGACCTTGACCTTTGACCTACTTTTCAAAACATTTAACATTGGGCATAACTTTTGAATGCTAAGTGATAGGGCTTTCATATTTCATATGTGTATTCCTTGTGACAAGACCTTTCCATTGATACCAAAATTGTCGACCTTTCACATACTTAACAGAAAATGAAGTTTGTGCTAACAAAGATGCCACCGAGGGCATTCGTGTTTCACAAACACAGGCTTTATTTAGTAATATTCCTCGAGGTTTTACCTAACAGCATCTGTGAAGTATTTTGTAATTTGCTACAGTCATGAAGTTTTGAAAACAACAAATATAGGGGAATATTCCCGTGAAATTAATAAAAGTATCAGATTGAAACTTCTGGGATAATTTTCCTCCAAATTTCTCCATATTCCATTTGTCATGTGTATTTCATATTTTCAAAACAATCATTTCAAAGGGAATGTTCCCTTAAGTTTCATAAAAGCATCATCTCCTCCAAATATTATAATACTATAGCTGTGATGTATATTTTTCATTCATATGTTTCAAAGCCAAAATTTCTAGGGGAATGGTCACCCATGTTAAATAAAAGAATCACTTTGATATATTCGGAGAATGTTACTCAAAGTTTCTCACACTTCGTTTGTCACATGTATGTTGTATTTTTCAAATGATCATTTCTAGGGAAAGTTCCATAAAAGAATCAATTTGTTATTTCTGATCGAAATCCTCTTTCAATTTTCTTATTGTGTCGCCTGCGAAGCATAGCGACACTTAGGGATCACTTTGTCCGTTGTCCGTCTGTCCATCCGTCTGTCCGTCTGTCTGTCTGTCTGTCACACTTTGGGTGTCACAGCCCATAACTTTTGATTGGTAAGTGATAGGGCTTTGATATTTCACATGTGTATTCCTGGTGACATGACCTTCCTACACATACCATAATTTTTGACCTAGTGACCTTGACCTACATATTTGACCTACTTTTCAAAAAAATTAAGAATGGCTATATCTTTTGATTGGTAGGTGATATGGCTTTGATATTTCACATGTGCAATCCTTGTGGCAAGACCTTTCTACACATACCATTATTTTGTTTACTTTTGACCTTGACCTACATATTTGACCTACTTTTGAAAAAATATAAGATTCGCTATATCTTTTGATTGGTAAGTGATAGGGCTTTGATATTTCACATGTGTATTCCTTCTGTCAAGACCTTTCTACACAGACCATTAAATTTGACCTACATATTTGACCTACTTTTCAAAAAAATTAAGAATGGATATATCTTTTGATTGGTAGATGATAGGGCTTTGATATTTCACATGTGCAATCCTTGTGGCAAGACCTTTCTACACATATCATTATTTTTGACCTGTGACCTTGACCTACATATTTGACCTACTTTTGAAAAAAAGATAAGATTCGCTTTATCTTTTGATTGGTAGGTGATAGGGCTTTGATATTTCACATGTGTATACCTTGTGACAAGACCTTCCTACACATACCATAATTTTTGACCTAGTGACCTTGACCTACATATTTGACCTACTTTTAAAAAAAAATTAAGAATGGATATATCTTTTGATTGGTAGGTGATAGGGCTTTGATATTTCATATGTGCAATCCTTGTGGCAAGACCTTTCTACACATACCATTATTTTTGACCTTGTGACCTTTGACCTAGATATTTGACCTACTTTTGAAAAAAAGATAAGATTCGCTATATCTTTTGATTGGTAAGTGATAGGGCTTTGATATTTCACATGTGTATTCCTTGTGACAAGACCTTTCTAAACATACCATAATTTTTGACCTAGTGACCTTGACCTACATATTTGACCTACTTTTCAAAAAAATTAAGAATGGATATATCTTTTGATTGGTAGGTGATATGGCTTTGATATTTCACATGTGCAATCGTTTTGGCAAGACCTTTCTACACATACCATTATTTTTTTAACTTTTGACCTTGACCTACATATTTGACCTACTTTTGAAAAAAACATAAGATTCGCTATATCTTTTGATTGGTAAGTGATAGGGCTTTGATATTTCACATGTGTATTCCTTCTGACAAGACCTTTCTACACAGACCATTAAATTTGACCTTTTGACCTTGATCTAGATATTTGACCTACTTTTCAAGAAAAGTAATATTGCCTATATCTTTTGATTGGTAGGTGATAGGGCTTTGATATTTCACATGTATTTTCCTTGTAACATTGCCATTCTACACATACCATTATTTTTTACCTTTTGACCTTGACCTACATGTTTGACCTACTTTTAAAAAAAAATAAGAATGGATATATCTTTTGATTGGTAAGGGATAGGGCTTTGGTATTTCACATGTGTATTCCTTGTGACAAGACCTTTCTACAAAGACCATACAATTTGACCTTTTGACCTTGATCTAGATATTTGACCTAGACCTACTTTTTAAGAATTTTGATCCACTTTCTAGAATAATAATCAAACAGTTTCGCAGGCGACACAAGCATTCCTTGGATTGCTATTTTTAATTCATTTGTCATGTGTATTTTTCAAACGATTATTTAAGTTTAATAAAAGTAAACTTTTGTTATTTCTGGGAGAATAATCTTCCAAAGTTCTCATACTTTATTTGCAATATGTACTTTTTTATATTTTTTTCATGTTTATTATGATGTGGAAAGTATTATTGATGTAGGTAAATATCTACTTTTGGTAATGTTACTACATGGTCTTGTTTTCTGTAATATAGCCTTGTAATAACATTGCTTTGAGAGATTGAAATTTCCTTTATTTTAATTTGGAAAGTATGTATGTATATATCTACTTGTAGTAATGTTACTACATGGTCTACTTTCTGCAATATAGCTTTGTAGTAACATTGCTTTGATAGATTGAAAGTTCCTTTATTGTAATTTGAAAAGTATGTATGTATATATCTACTTGTAGTAATGTTACTACATTGTCTTGTTTTCTGTGTTATAGCCTTGTAGTAACATTACTACGAGTATGAAAGTTCCTTTATTGTAATTATGTATAAATGTTACTTCATTGTCTTGTTTTCTGTATTATAGCCTTGTAGTAACATTACTACGAGCATGAAAGTTTCTTATTGTAATTATATGTAAATGTTCCTTCAGCGTCTTGTTTTCTGTATTATAGCCTTGTAGTAACATTACTATGAGTATGAAAGTTCCTTTATTGTAATTATGTATAATTGTTACTTCATTGTCTTGTTTTCTGTATTATAGCCTTGTAGTAACATTACTATGAGAGTTTGAATATTCCTTTATTGTGTAATTTGGATGTATGTTTGTAAATATCTACTTGTAGTAATGTTACTACATGGTCTTGTTTTCTGTATGCCTTGTAGTAACATTACTACGAGAGTATGAAAGTTACTTGATTGTAATTTGGAAAGTATGTTTGTATACCTATATAAACCTGTAGTAATGTTACTACATGGTCTTTCTTTCTGTATTATAGCCTTGTAGTAACATTACTACGAGAGTTTGAAAGTCCCTTTATTGTAATTTGGAAGGTATGTTTGTATATATATACTTGTTATAATGTTACTACATTGTCTTGTTTTCTGTATGCCTTGTAGTAACATTACTACGAGAGTATGAAAGTTCCTTTATTGTAATTTTTAAAGTATGTTTGTAAATATCTACTTGTAGTAATGTTACTACATGGTCTTGTTTTCTGTATTATAGCCTTGTAGTAACATTACTACGAGAGTATGAAAGTTCCTTTATAGTAATTTAGAAAGTATGTACATGTCTGTATATATCTACTTGTAGTAATGTTACTACATTGTCTTGTTTTCTGTATTATAGCCTTGTAGTAACATTACTACGAGAGTATGAAAGTTGCTTTATTGTAATTTTTAAAGTATGTACATGTCTGTATATATCTACTTGTAGTAATGTTACTACATGGTCTTGTTTTCTGTATTATAGCCTTGTAGTAACATTACTACGAGAGTCTGAAAGTTACTTTATTGTAATTTAGAAAGTATGTACATGTCTGTATATATCTACTTGTAGTAATGTTACTACATGGTCTTGTTTTCTGTATTATAGACTTGTAGTAACATTACTACGAGAGTCTGAAAGTTACTTTATTGTTATTTAGAAAGTATGTACATGTCTGTATATATCTACTTGTAGTAATGTTACTACATGGTCTTGTTTTCTGTATTATAGCCTTGTAGTAACATTACTACGAGAGTCTGAAAGTTACTTTATTGTTATTTAGAAAGTATGTACATGTCTGTATATATCTTCTTGTAGTAATGTTACTACATGGTCTTGTTTTCTGTATTATAGACTTGTAGTAACATTACTACGAGAGTCTGAAAGTTACTTTATTGTAATTTAGAAAGTATATACATGTCTGTATATACCTACTTGTAGTAATGTTACTACATGGTCTTGTATTGTGATTTGCTGTTATAGTACTTTCTATATATTTTTAGAAAAAGCTTCAGACATGTAGTAATGTTACTACATGTACCTATGGATGTATTATTAAATACTGACTAATACATAATAGTATACTGATGTGAAGTCTTTACACATGAATGTTAATTCGTTGTTTTTCATTAAATTTTGACTTTAATTTATTGTTTTGTTCCTGTATATTAGTTGTAGTAATGTTACTACAAAATTCTTCAAAATTGCCTGCTTTAAGGGTTCATTTGGAAGAAAAAAAGAATGAAACCCAGAAAAAGGACAAGAAAGAATTTCCTTTTTTATTCTGTAGTCGCTTGTATGTCAAAAAAAAAATAAGAAAGTTAATGTGTCGAAAAAGCATACCGAAAGACGTAGCAGGATGGGTGGGATATGATGCTACAGGACCCAAGTTTAAGAAATTTCAAGAAATTTTGATAACAGGAATTTAAGAATGCGTTGAAGAAACGATCAACCGAAATCGATCGAACTTGGCTACATGTGCCCTCGGGGACTCCTGGTTCACCAGCAGTGACACTCACCAAGTGGTATAAATGTTAAACTTCTTCAAATTAAAAGTATCATTTATGAAAAGATAAATCGGCAGCATGGACCAGACATGCACGTTTCGGGTACTTAACCCCCGTCAAGCCACCGTTCCACTGCAATCCCGCTGTACCTACGACCATTCCCGACCGCAATTATCACAAAAGTGGATAAAGTTTTCCCGACTTTCCTTATTTTTCCTTACATCACGCTCTTATTCCCGACCGATAACCGATCAATTTATGAGCGATTCAAGTTTCATAGCGGACTTACTCACGCTTCACCCTCTCTACTCACGATCATATTGCCGACCAAGCCCCGTATACTATCCGATCAAACTCCGATCTATTCCCGACCAAACCCGATCTATTCCCGATGCAATCCCGATTTATTACCGACTGTCCCAAACGCATTACCGCTCAAAATATAATTTCTAACACTTAAACTGATCTCATTTGTCATCCAATGAGCGTATCGGCCAAAAAGAAGCCTATATTTCTCGTTTTGACCAAGCCTTACCCAAAAGTGTCGCGATCAAAATTAAAAAGAAAAATTCTTGCTTTAAAAGTAGCCAAAAATTGTCGCCACGACATTTTCATAATAAGTATTTCGAACAATCGATATCAGTGCGAGAAAATGAATGAAATATGCACAGATCCTATTTGAAGCGTATTTTGGTCGTAGCTTTAAAATCTCGTTTTAGGAACCATTCATATAAGATCAGAACCTCATGTCAACAAAAACACAGAAACTTTCTTTATAATCACTTTGTTAAATATAATCATTCTATTTCGGATATCACCATTACCCCAGTTCAGACTTTTCAAAAACGTAAAAATGAAAGTAAGACCAAAATTAAAAAACGCCGACTACAAGCTGAACTTGCCTGGATCACCAAACTTCAGACTGCGTACCCTCTTGGTTTAAACGATCAAATTTATGGACAAGGAAACATTTCCTCAGCTTCTACCAATATCAACATCTTTTCAATTCGCCCAAACACTAAAAGGAAATACAGGTCACACGGGAAAAGACGAAACAGACAAAAAAGAAAACGATCCAGAATAAACCGCTCTCTCAACGATTTACTTACTATAGCACGCAATGGCGGAAGACATGAGCTGTTACATGCTCTGTCGTCAATACCAGTTATGCACTTGAAATCTATCTTGGATGAAGCAGAGGTTGCATTCTTAAGAAACACTGACTGATTCAGACTTACTATCATTGTCTCATTCGCACAGTATAAACTTTATCCTATTGTGAAAAACACCTCACCGAAAAGACGATTCATAAAAATCCCGTTTATTAACAAAGGTTTTGATCTTCTAAACATCTCTAATATTTTTCGGGATCATCGCGTACAAAGTACCATTCCTCAATATTTTGAAAATTTAGAGCCACCTCTTATTTGTTATAAGTACAAGAAACCTATTCGAAACTTTGTTTTTAACTATAATAAAGTTACAACGGATCCTGACATACTTGAATCGTGTCCTGCTTCTTGAGAATGTGCAACTTCTAAATATCTCTACAAACAAGCTGGCCATGTTGTTACAGGTGACTTTTCAATTATCCAAGACAGACAGCTCCTTGGTCTTCTTAAAAAAGGACCTAAGTATAGAATCCCATCCAAGATAGATTTTGTCAAATGCCGTGAAGTGCTTACGGAAGCCTTAGATAATTATACGAAAAGATGGTGTAAATCAGAAGGAGTCGAACCGCATGCTCTGAATGACTGGAAAAACCTCGTTTTAGATATAACGGATATTCGAATAGATAACTTCCATAAAAACCCTCATCTTTTTCAAAATCCACGTACCAAATCAGAAAGATATTTCAAATCCAAACTAAGTAAATTACATGAAAAATATGTCTTTGCACCAGCTGATAAAGCAGCTAACAACACCATTATCATTTGAAAACGTTACTACATATCAACTTTGATTTCGGAACTTTCGTCTACTAATACATATATCAAAAGCAATGAAAGTGCATCTAACATTTTAGGCAAGCATAACAGTGAACTGTCTTCATTCAATATCTCTATTTCTAAATTGGATCTCCCAACACTATATTGCATACCGAAACTGCACAAGTCTCCTTACAAATTTCGATTTATTGCTAATTCTAGTAACTGCTCCACTACAATTTTGTCTAGAAATCTGACGTCAGCACTTACTGCTATTAAAGAACACATAACTAGATATTGTGAAACGGTTCTAAACAGGAACGATGTAAATTTATTTTGGTCTATTAAGAATTCAGGGGATGTGATTGAAAAAATGAAATCTGGAAATTTCCAAGCCAATACGATTTCTTCATACGACTTCTCTAATATGTACACCACACTTCCTCATGACAAAATTAATGATCGATTATCTAATCTCATTAAATGGTGTTTTGATCGAGAGCGAAAAACTTACATTTGTACATCTGAATCGAAGGGTTTCTTTTCCTCGACAGACTACAAATCATACAAATCATGAACATGTAGTGACCTGTGTAATGCCTTGTCCTTCCTCTTGGACAATATTTATGTTAGATTTGGTGAGGATCTATACAAGCAGGTTGTAGGAATTCCTATGGGTACTAACTGTGCGCCTCTTGTTGCAGATTTATATTTATACACTTATGAAAAATAATTTATCCAAAATCTTCAAAAGCAAAGAAAATTTGATGAGCTGAAATGTTTCAATAATACTTCTAGGTATCTGGATGATATTCTAACCATTGACAATCCTGCTTTTGAATTATATAAGAATGAAATTTATCCACAAGAATTAACCCTTAACAAGGCAAACCTTTCAAATACAGAAACACCGTTTTTGGACCTAAATATCAAAATTGTAAACGGAAAGATTCATACAAGTGTATATGACAAAAGGGATGATTTTGGATTCAACATAGTAAATTTCCCTTGTCTTGACGGTGATGTTCCAAGATTACCGTCATACGGCATTTACATATCACAGCTCATCCGGTACGCTAGAGCATGTACTGATATTTTGGATTTTCACGGTAGAAATTTACAAATTACCAAAAAAACTTTTAGGTCAAGGTTTCCGCTTTCATAAATTAGTTAAGACTTTCTGGAAATTTTACAAAAATTACAGTCAACTTTGTTTAAAATTCGGATCTATACATGCAACAGAGTACATTACTATGGGTATTACACAACCTGTTTTTTATGGTGATATGATAAACAAAATAAAAAGGAACAAAGGTAGGCAGCATAACCATCGAAAATGCGTCAGAATCATCAAACGCCTTTTATACCGTGGGTATGATCCTAATGTCACCAGACGGACACTAGGCTTGGTACTTGACCAATCTACAGTCTTGTACAAGCGCATCCTTGAGACTTGCACTCTGACTGACTGTGACGACGGGACTCCATGACGGGCCCTGTCCAAACCTCTTTAGAGAAGACAGGGCCCCGACCACCTGTCCTCTCTGAATGTCAGTCGGACACCTCGGGTGATTACATACATGAGCTCGCTACAGCCGGAAGAGCACGGACTGTATTACGCATGCCCTCTTTTTATATCCATTTACATATTCATCTATGTCTATGGGGCATCTACGTTTCGCGGTCTTGTTTGTGTGATGTCATCTTACAGTGAGGAGGTTGTTTTACACCACAATTGTACGTTCTTCGAGACCTCTGGGTAATTGGAGAAGTGAGAGGGTTGTGCGCACGTAATCCAGGATAACCACACCATTTGCTACTTGCGTGACAGATGGCCGTCAAAAGTCGGCACCGGGTACCCATTGGTCTCGTCGGTTTATGTGTAGTCTTTTGTGTTTGATGTTTACATGTCGTGTGTCTCTTTTCCGTCTCGTGCTGTACTCGTCTTTTGTGTTTTTGCATCTGGTGTTTTTGGTGTTTTACTGTTGATGCTGCAACGTGGTCTTGTTGGAGATCTCCTCCCTTCTTTTTTTGGTCATATAGAGCGTGATTAGGTCGCAAGATGGTCATGAAAAGGTCTTGGTAAGATCAGCAAATATTGAATCTGTAGTGGATAGATCGTAGTAAGAGCGTAGAATAGACGGGTAAAGATCGGGAACAGGGCGTAATTAAAGCGTATCTTATGCGTGAAGAGAGCGGCGTTTAGTTAAATGCCGATCAGACCACGCTCAAGCCACTCTCTTTCCCGACAAGGACACGATTAACCTAGGCGGTACCCCGACTATCCCGACCAAGCACCGACTATTTCACGACCACAAAGAGAGCGAGAAAGTTTCCCGTATTTTTTCAACCGGTTGAATGAATACGGGAAACTTTTCCCGACCTCTAAAGCGTGCCCGCTCCAATACCGATCAATTTTGGACCAACATACGCTGTATACAGCCAATTGTGCCTAACGTTATTCCAACGGTGACTTAACGTTAATCTCACGTTGGAGCTCTAACGTTAATTTAGTATGAATCGAGCAGATGTGTTAAACACATGTTAGATATCTAACGTTAATTTAACGTGAACTTAACGTTAGATTAACGTGTATGTGAGATTAACAATAGTATCCTTAACGTTAAAATAACGTTAATGCTCATTTAACGTTATTCCAACGTTAGATTTCTGACATTAAATTAGTGATAATTGAGCAATATTCTCTTTAACGTTAGAATAACGTTACTGCTCATTTAACGTTAGTTTCACAACACTGTATTAGTGATAATTGAGTCAATGTTCTTTGTCATCCAGTCTTTCTATTTTGGCTATACATTCCAAGAATTATTGACAAAGATAAAATATTCGAAACATGTATTTCTTTTTTTACCTAATTTGGCTTGAAAAGTGCAGCCATTCTAAACTCAAATCACCAGACATATCACATCAGGTAGCAAATTTTTCCATGGAGATGTGTCATAATAGACTATTGCAATCAATAAATCTAAGTTGTATTAGCAATCTTGTACCACTAAACAGATGAAGAGCCATTTGATATTGAAACAGCATTGTAGGAAGATTATGAGATGCAACATCTTTATTAAACAGAATTTTTCTCCCCAATAACATGTATTTGCTAAGAGTAAATCTTATTTCATAGAATACATTCATATCTAAAATGTCTAGATGTTCTCTCTGATTTAATCAAAAGTTCTTTCGGTGATCTTGAACTTTGAGGATCCAATAGGACTCAGATAGTTTCTCTATATATGCTGTCTCTCCTGCAAAGATAAAAAAAGAAGATGTCTGATATTTTTTCTTATACTTATATGTCTGATTATGAGCAATGTCAAATTTAGATAATCTATCATAAAATTTACAAAAAAATCTGTAAGTTAAGTACCTGACAACCAAACAGACTCATATTCAAACAAGACAATAGAAAGAAAACAAGTTTTGATTGCCCTGGCAGCCCAGCAATACAAGTCCTCTACTGGCATGAAATGTTTTAGAAATAACAATCCAAGGAATGCTTGTGTCGCCTGCGAAGCGGCTTATTTGTGAAAAGTGGATCAAATATGTAGGTCAAGGTCACTTGGTTCAAAATCGTCGGTATCAGTAGTAGTGGCGGATCCAGCGCCCCCTTTGCCGGGGGGTCAAGGGGCGAATTTTGCCGATTTTGACTGAAAATGGGCCAAAATATACCTGTTTTTGGAAAATTTTGGGTCAGTGCCGGGGGGGGGGGCGCCCCCTCCGCACCCCCCTGAATCCGCCACTGAGTTGGAAAGTTTTGTCAAATAAAATTCATATATATATGTGAAATATCATACCTCTTCTCAACAATTAAAAGATATGGTCAATCTCAAATTTTCAGAAGAGACGGTCAATCATCTAGGTCAAGGTCACTACTTGATAAAAATTTTGATAACAACAGAAAGGTCTCATCATAAAAAATACATGTGTGAAATATTGAAGCTGTATCACTTACAAATCAAAATATTAAGCCAGTCTTAATATCTTCAACAAGTAGGTCAAATATCTAGGTCAAGGTCACTTAGTAAACCAGAAGTCTCTGACGAGACTGTATCTCTCCTGGTTGTTTTGTTTTATTCACTCATTGACAAATGAATAAGATACATATACATAATCCATTTTATTTCAAACCAAAGACCATAGCATAACAAATTAGGATTTCAAAAAATAATGCCATACCCATTTTCCAAGATCCTAGGGGTCAGGGGCTGCTAGCTCATATGAACTATCAATTACACAATAAGACTACAGATCCATTATATTGCATAAACAACTAGTAAGTTTCCATAATTAATAGCTTTAGAAGAGTTGAGAGCACAACTAAATACGAGAAAATGACCACGCCCGTTTTCTAAGACCCTGGGGGTCAGGGGCTCAAACAAAATATCAGGTGCACAACAAGACCACAGACCCATCATATTGTAAAAAGAATTAAGTCTCCATCATTTATAGTGTCAGAGGAGTTGCAAGCACAAGATTACATAGAATGATATAGGTGAAAATGACCACACCCATTTTCTAAGACCCTGGAGGTCAGGGGCTCAAACAAAATATCAGATGCACAACTAGACCACAGACCCATCATATTGCATAAATGATTTAGTCTCCATCACTAATAGTGTCAGAGAATTTGCGAGACCAGGATTACATAGAGTTATATAGGAGAAAATGACCTCGGCCATTTTCTTAGACCCTGGGGGTCAGGGGCTCAAACAAAATATCAGGTGCACAACTAGACTACAGTCCAAGTGTAATGCAAAAAGAGTTACATTTCTATCTCTTATAGTTTCAGAGGAGTTGCAAGCACAAGAATTGTTTACGGATGGACGGACAGACAGACAGACGGACAGACTCCTGACGACGGGGTATCGCGTAAGCTAGACTGTTCTATGACCAGTAGAGCTAAAAATTGTGGTATTTTCAGCAAAATCTTGTTACAAGACGTACACCTGTGAAATATTAAAGCCCTATCACTTACCAATCAAAAGATAAAGCCAATGTTGAAAAGAAGGTCAAAGGTCAAGGTCAAGAGGTCAAAATTTTTGATAAAGGAAAGGTCTTGTCACAAAAATACACAATGTCATGTGAAATATCAAAGCCCTATCACTTACAATTCAAAAAATATGCCCAATGTAAAAGTTTTTGAAAAGTAGGTCAAGGTCATGAGTTCAAAAATTTTGGTATCAACAGAAAGGTCTTGTCATCAGGAATACACATGTATGTGAAATATCAAAGCCCTATCACTTACCAATCAAAAGCTAGACGAGGTTAAATACATAACAGCCTTACAATATGATATGTCTGATCCAAGCAGCAGTTCCGCAGGAGAAGATTTTTGAGGAGGGGTACCCTTTTCAACACTTTCAGCCCGCCCTTGATCCATCTCTGAAAGGATCACGATGCTTAACAGAATTTTGGTAGGGGACGTTGAGTTCATCATGTCTATAAAGTCTATCAAAATCCATCAAGCAGTTCCAGAGAAGAAGTTGAAAATGTTAAAAAGTTAATGACAACCATGACAAATAATCACTATGACAATAGCTCACTTGAGCTTCGCTCAGGTAAGCTAAAAAGGACAGAAAATCGAATCTCAATAGAAGTTGTCTGTCCTTATAATTTACATGGTGCATTAATTACCTCCATCAAACAAGAACAGTTACTATGCAATTCCCTACCAACAATCTTTAAATTTTCTGTAATCCATCTGTGAACTCTGCATTAATACCATCTTGTGAACCCCTGGAGTAGATCGTACCTTACTTGTGAGGCACGAGCTTCCCTGTGGGTTACACACAATGCATTATTGTTATTATCATTACGAAGTAAACGAAAAAGCTCCTCAATTCCACGTACAAGTTCTCACAATTCCTTTTAAATTACCTGGTAAAACTATATCAATTGATAGAATAGTACCGCTAGATTTTTCCTCGCGGCGATTACACATGACCACTGAAGCGTTTTAAGATATCACTGAGTAGCATTCTGTCATGTCATTTTCATAAAGAAAAAAAATATGGTTGTTTACTTCAACATATTTGAATAAAAACACAGGGCTTTAGTTGAATAAAAAAAATCATTAAATCTAATAGGGAATATTAAACTACATTCCGATTTTACGGGGGGGGGGTTAAGAAGCAGAACTATCTATTTTTACAATTTTACCTACAAATACGTTCAACGCTTTTGCTGCTCAGCGCATTTTTATATCTAAAACATATTTCCAATCAAAATCACTTTTAGAAATATTTTAAACAAACGATTAGACAATAAAAAAGTATATACACGTATATTCGTTGTTACTTGAATTGTGTATATCATTAAAAATTTCAGAGTAGGAAAAAGACCGTTAGACGATGTTTTTTTTATCTCGGAATTGCGATCAATTGTTTATACTAGTACACTTAACTTTCCTTAATAACACTTTCCTTCACAAAATTTTACACTTTTTGGTAAGAAACAGCTACTGGGAGGTCTGGAGAAGAATCCAAATACATGTATCCATTTTTTCTGGTGTCCCTACATGTATTATGAAATTCAATATATGCCAACATGTAAAAATTGCAAAACTGGTCCCTTTGCTAGTTTATTGTTACTCTACTGTTCATTTTCTATACCATAATCATGTCGTTAGTTTTAATTCTGTTTTGCATTGTTCACTTTGTTACTTGTATTTTGATGTATGCCAACATGTTTGGTGATATCAATACATAATTGAATTGAATTGAAATGTACGTGTGATATTGATTTCGTAGTGTTTCGTACATCTATGTTTACCGGGAAAAGGGGTCCGTTTGTTACTGAAAAAAATATAAAAGAAATGTCGTCTGAAAATAGAGATAGTTGCTAGTCCGTTCCCTCCCCCTTCCTCCCCGATTCGGATACACAAACCTTACCCCCCTCCCCCATTCCCCGCTCCAAATTTCCTAAAATCTGTCCTTGGATTATCACCATGGTAATCAAAAGAAAGTTTCTTTTTTTAATTTATCCATTAGGCCATACCAAATAAATTTGATGTTCTTTGGATTTCCCGCACCATATTTTTCAAAATTCTAAAAATAATATTATAAAAATAAAATGCTCGCCCGCACCATTAAATTTCTGGCTCACGAATTTTTTAGGGTCGGTTCTGATTTCTGTAAATCTTAAAGCTTTTAGAAGTCTCAGGTTGTTCAAAATTCGAAGAAAATGATACTTCTCATGTTTAAAAAAATTGTTGGGAGCAAATTTGTTGTCCCGTATACATAACACTGAAAGTCAAGGAGGGGGGATGTTCGAAAATCTTTTCCGTACTGCTATGTGCCAGGCTTTCTAGTCACCAGATTCCTATTGGGATTCCTTTTTTGAGTACGGAAAACATCAGAAATGTATTTCTGGGGTATTAATTAATCTATATCAAAAATAAAATTATTTCATTCGCTCGCACCTTAAAAACTGCAAAACTTAAAAAAATGAAATAATTTTACAATGTATTTTGTCCGCTCGCACCCTTTTTTCACAAGAAAACATTTAATTAATTTGGTATGGCCTTAAATTTGACCAGTACTACGTAAATGTACGGTTTGGATACCCGTTATATGTAATGCTTCAGTGGTCACATGTAATCACCGCGAGGAAAAGCTAGCGGTACTTTCTCATCAATTGATATAGTTTTACCAGGTAATTTAAAAGGAATTGTGAGAACATACTACGTGGAATTGAGGAACTTTTTCGTTTACTTCTTAATAGTAATAACAATAATACTCAACTTTATAAAACATTTTCAGCCACTAGCCCAAAGTTAGATTCTATTACATTTTTGTATAGTTTCTTAAGGAATTTCTACTAGCCGGACAAAAATTTTGGTAGCCTCGGGCATCAGGCTAGTGAGTCTTGGTAAAGACTGCATGTCGTCCGCAGTGACAACACCAGAGAAATTTTCGGTATACATTATGCTTGGAATGTTAGAATCTGATAATTGTTACAATGAAAATTAAGTGATATGCTTGTAATGTTTACAACAACTTGCTAGCAGAAAAATATCTCACCTCCTTTACCATTTTTTTTTTCAGTCTACATGGTGTCTGTGATAGATGCATGACCGGTTATTCATACAATGCACACGTAACTCATCTTAACTGGTTGAAGTTTCCATCATGTGTTGACATTCTATTCTGTTAGTGTATGATCTTGCCTAACAGTTGAGTCCATTAGGCATTAATTGATAACCTACAATAACATGAATAAGTTCAAAGCATATTATTATATAAATAAACCTGAAAGGAACTATTTTAACTAATTTAAATTATTAAGCCAAAAATAGAAATACTTCTGTTTCAGCTCTCACTACCATCCCTACTTTGAGCTGCTGACCCTAAACTTATTTTGGCCTTATTTCTAAATATTCAATGCAACCTGATAACAGTTTTTAACAATTTGCAATTTGGTAACAGTTTAAACTACTTTGTTGGTCACATGATGAATAATTGTAAGAGCTATTATTGTAAGAGTCATGTCGTCATGAGCAAAAATATCCAATATGCCATACTCTTATTGGATATTACCGGTACAACAGTTATTTAATGGGTATTTGGCAAAAGTCAACTATTTACTCTCAGTAATGATGTAATGAAAGAGACATAGGAACTGTTACCTTGACCCTTGGCCTAGTGCAATGTTTACCCAGATTTCCTCCAGTACCTCAGGAGTTTGAATATCTCCCAAGTACCAATGAAATAACTGTGACCTATAACATGTACCCTTGACCTTGAAAATCAGTAGGTGTTTGATCAGATGAAGCACCAAAGTGAAATATATAAGTATGAATTACATGCTACCACATGCAATATTTAATCTTACCTTCAAGAACTCAAATATCCATTCTGTCTTTTCTTCCTTGGAAATAAATTCCTATATAAAACTTCAACTTGTACCTGAAATTTTAAGATTAAAATTACAGAATAGTTCAGAGTTCTTCATCTATAATTATACATTGTAATTGGACGTTTTCTATCAATAACAGGCGTGTCACCTCAATGACCTGTCACAAGTAACTAAAATTTTACAATTAGGCCATAGATTATTCAAAAGCCTGTAACATTTATGAAAGATAATGCCTATTTCTTGAATCATAAACATGATAAAAACTTTTTAAAAAGAAAAAATCATTTTGCCAAAGTTAAAATCAAAAGTTTATCTCACATAAAAATGCTTACAAGTTGGAAGCTAGGACCTTGACCTTAAGAGTGACCTTGATCTAGTTTTGGTATTGAATTCCTAAATGCTTTACCTTATCCCTGCAAGTCTGGAAGATGTCTAATGTATATACATTTGTAATGGCCAAGTAAGTTAAAGTGTTATTACCAATAAAGCCTGTGTTTGTGAAACACGAATGCCCCCAGTGACATCTTTGTTAGTATTAACACTATTTTCTGTTAAGTACATGTATGTGAAGGTCAAGGTCAGGGTCACTTGTTTAAAAATTTCGATGGAAAAATCTTGTGACAAGGAATATCAACGCCCTATCACTTACCATTCAAAAATGATTCCAAATGTTTAAGTTTTTGAAAAGTAGGTCAAAGGTAAAGTTCCAGGTGACGGGGTCAAAAATTTTGGCATCATTGGAAAGGTCTTGTCACAAGAAAAACACATGTGAAATATGAACGCCCTATCACTAACAATTCAAAAGTAATGCCCAATGTTAAAGTTTTTTAAAAATAGTACAAAGGAGAAGGTCACAAGGTAAAAAAATTTGGTATCAATGGAAAGGTCTGTCACAAGGAATACACATGTGTAATATGAAAGCCCTATCACTTTCCATTCAAAAGTTATGCCCAATGTTAAAGTTTTTGAAAAATAGGTCAAAAGTCAAGGTCATGAGGTCAAAAATTTTGGTATCATTGGAAAGGTATTGTCACAAGAAATACACATGTGAAATATGAAAGCCCTATCACTTTCCATTCAAAAGTAATGCCCAATGTTAAGTTTTTGAAAAGTAGGTCAAAGGTCAAGGTAACAAGGTCAAAAATTTTGGTATCAATGGAAAGGTCTTGTCACAAGGAAAACACATGTGAAATATGAATGCCCCATCACCTCCCATTCAATAGTTATGTCAAATATTACAGTTTTTCGGACAAACAGACAGACAAATAGATGGACAGGCCAAAAACTATATGCCCCCGAATCTTTGATTCTGGGGGCATAATAAAAAGACAGACAGGTGCCGGAATAAGTGATCTGTAATGGCCTATACTAATTATACAACTGCATGTTGTATGTTGCTCCTGCATTGCAGGCAACATTATAAGACTTGTCAATAGACAAATTGATAAATAACAATTGCATATAAAAGTGACTATTCAGTCAAGATATGGCCAGTTTTATGTTTTTTAAAGGTAGGTCAAGGTCACAAGGTCAAAGTCTCAAATGAAAATTCTGGTCATAAGAAATATTCATGGGAAATAACAAAGCCCCATCCCTTATAAATCAATTTAAAGTTTCTTTAAAAGTAGAACAAACCCCTTGGTCAAGGTCAATACATGTAGGTCAAAGGTCAAGAACCAAAATAAGAGGATACACTTGAAATATCAAAGTCCTACCCCTTATAGTTTACAATGATATAGCCTTCGTAAATTTATTTTTAAGTAGGTAAATTTTCAAGGTCACAAGGTCTGGTCATGATAAATTTACATAAGAAATATTACAGCCCTATTATCCCTCATAGTTTATGAGATATAGCCCAGGTTTAAGTTTCTTAAAAGTAGGTCAAACATCACGCAAGGTTAAGGTTACAAGGTCAATGGCCCCAAATATAATGTCTGGTCATGATGAATCCACATGTGAAATATCAAAGCCCTTAAACCCTTATATTCATGAAATATCATATAGCCTAGGTTAAAGTTATTTACATGTGTACTAGGTGTAAGGTTAAGGTTCCAAATGAAAGGTCTGATCATGAAGAATCTAAAGTTATGAGAGTTCAAAATCTACCCCCCCCCCCCCTATATAAATTTCTTTCACTATGCGATTAAAATTTATATAGGGGGTAGATCTTGAACTCTCATAACTAATAGTGTATGCTATGTGTACCTACGACTAATAATACGCTCACAGTGAAGGAAAATGATTTTAGAAAGGGAGTTTTCTGTCTTAATTTTAGTGCGACGTCGCCAATGTTTAATACTGAGTCTATGGAGAACGTCAACGATGTCACGCTAAAATAAATAAAGAAATCTCCTCATCTAAAACTGTGAGCATAGTATTGGTCATACGCACATATATCATACACCATAACATGAAAACTCCCCATCTAATTCGAAAACTATTTTCTTTCACTTTGCAATTAAAATTTATATAGGGGGGTATATCTTGAACTCTCATAACTAACAGTGTATGATATGTGTACCTACGACTAATAATACGCTTACAGTGAAGGAAAATAGTTTTAGAAAGGGAGTTTTCTGTGTTAATTTTAGAGCGATGTCGCTGATGTTTAATACTGAGTCTATGGAGAATGCCGATGATCTCACGCTAAAATTAACATAGAAATCTCCCCATCTAAAACTGTGAGCATAGTATTGGTCGTACACACATATATCATACACCATTAGTTATGAGAGTTTGAGATCTATCCCCCTATATAAATTTTAATCGCAAAATTTGCCGACAAAGTACAGAAAATTTCAATTTACCGACTTCTGAAGTGAGCTGCACGGACAGCAAGTTTTGATCCAGATATTTTTGGACAATGAAAGGAAAATATGCATAAATATACTTGTTTGAATGTTACAGTGACTAAGAATAAAGAAAAAGTGAAAATATTATTGAATAATGAGTGTCTACCTTGAATACTGATACTCGGAGACCGTTTTGTTTTGTGTTTACATGTAGTCAGAGGAAGCTCGAGCAAATTTTGTAAAATCGTTTTCTTAAACTTGAAAATAAATGTACCATTGGTTGCCATTACTGCTTCGTATCTGGAAAAACATGTTAACATCTTGTTTGATGAAGATTTACACGGCTTATGCTCCTGATCCGATGAATTCCTCAAATTCAATTTCTTGACAGTGTTCCCGTCCATCGTCTGCTCGCATCTGTCTACTTCGAGCACGCGCCGCTTCGCGCCGTCACTGTTGCACTTCGTATCACACTCATTCGCCACCATATTTGGCAAATTTGTGACATGTTCAAAGCCTTTTCTTCAGTTTTATACCATTCAGACATACTTATTTCTTATTCTTTCTTTGATTTTTTTCTAACAACCCCCCTTCTCCCAATCAAAATGGCCACATCACATCTGTATGTCTACAGAGTGACAGGTAATACTGAAAAAAGTCAGCAGAGAGAATGGAGATATGATTGTCTAATTGAAAAAAAGACATTATCAAATGGATTTAATTTAAATATTTTAATAAAATTTTCACATGAATAATAAAGAAATTAAAGTCATAAAAAGGCAGATGGGCCTAATCTCAAATGTCCAGGAAGAGTATGAAGATAATTTTTCTTTAACTTTTAGGTATTTAAAGATATTTTAGGTGTTTGAAGTTAGTTTTAGGTATTTGAAGATATTTCTAGGTATTTGAAGATATTTTTGTCAGGAATTCTTTAAAAAATAAAATTTTTGCCTATCAAAACTGTGTGAAAACCCTGAGGTGTGCTACATTTATTAACATGATTCAACATAAACAAATTATTTCAAATTCTTATCATTTGTAATTTAAAAAACAAATAACGTGAAATTGATGTTAGCTTAGATTAACGTTAGGAATTTCATGTTAATTGAACGTTAACTGTTACTAATGTTAGACACGCAATAGATATGAATCGTTAAATTAACGTTAGCTTAGGTTAACGTTAGGAACTTAATATTAATTTAACATTAACTGTTACTAACGTTAGACACACAATAGATGTGTAACGTTAATTTAACATTAGTATGATTAACGTTAAAAATTTCATGTTAATTTAACGTTAACTGTTACTAACGTTAGACACACAATAGATGTGTAACGTTAATTTAACGTTAGCATGATTAACGTTAAAAATTTCATGTTAAGTTAACGTTAACTGATTTAACGTTAAAAACTTGTTAATCTAACGTTAAAGTAACGTGAATCTAACGTTAAGTTAACGTTAACTGAACCTAACGTTAACTTAACGTTAGGCACAATTGGCTGTGTACCAGACCCAGATACGACTAAGAGCCGTTCTCTCCCGACCTGGCAATTCTCGAAGTCGGGAATGAACGTAGGTACAGCGGGATTGCAGTGGAACGGGGGCTTTAGTGATCCTCAAATCTAAACAATGTAGTATGCCAAAAAAGTATGAAAGTTACTGTGTCGAAAAAGCGTACCGAAAGACGTAGCAGGGTGGGTGGGATATGATGTTACAGGACCCACGTTTTAGAAATTTCAAGAAATTTTGATAACAGAAATTTTACAATTCGTTGAAGAAACGATCAACCGAAATCGATCGAACTTGGCTACATGTGCCCTCGGGGACTCCTGGTCCATCAGCAGTGACACTCATCAAGTGGTATAAATGGGCTGTAATTCAGGGCTAAAAGCAATTAATGAAGCAGTGAAAAAAATCACTTACATCAAACAGATCAGCGAAAGGAAGTTGTCCGTAGAAGTTTTGGAACATCAAGTAGATTTTGATCATAACTTATCATTCTAATTACATGTGCTATTCCTTACTTTCTCGACTTTGACACCGAATTACCGATGGGTACTTCTTCGAAGTTTATTCATGAACTTTGTTAATCCAGGGCTATAATTATTTGAATTCTTCTTCAATTTCATAAGATCATTGAACAACCATGACATGGATACATTGTGTGTCTGTTCAACTTACAGTGAGGAGGCTATTATATTATTGTTTAGATTTGAGGATCACCGACGAGGGTTAAGTACCCGAAACGTGCATGTCTGGTCCATGCTGCCAATTTATCTGTTCTTAAATGATGCTATTCAATTTGACGTTTAACATTTATACCACTTGGTGAGTGTCACTGCTGGTGGACCAAGAGTCCCCGAGGGCAAATGTAGCCAAGTTCGATCAATTTCGGTTAATCGTTTCTTCAACTCATTCTAAAATTTCTGTTATCAAAATTTCTTGAAATTTCTAAAAAGTGGGTCCTGCAGCATCATATCCCACCCATCCTGCTACGTCTTTCGGTACGCTTTTTCGACATAGTAACTTTCATACTTTTTTGGCATGTTACATTGTTTAGATTTGAGGATCACTTACGAGGGTTAAGTACCCGAAACGTGCATGTCTGGTCCATGCTGAAAATTCATCTGTTCTTAAATGATGCTATTCAATTTGAAGACGTTTAACATACACAACAATTGTGCTTTCCCCCCACTGCGGAAAAACTGCTATATAGTAGTCTTTCCTCCATAGCAGATTCCCTCCCCCTACAATGACTGGCTTGGATTTTATCTTTTTTTTATTTTGCTTTCAATGGTTACTAGTATCATATGTACCTATCTCGAAATGCTCGCTCAGTTTGTCCGCGAGGGGCTTGACAGTAAGTGTTTTGAACGTTTTTCCTGAAATGGTCGTCAAAGCACTTTCTATGTTCACGAAACCGCAGATAGTGCATGCCTTTTTATAAATTGATTTCGTTTACGTTCATGAACATCGACCGCAGGTGCGGCTGGCAAACAGGGGATGCCACCTCTAGCTGGTGGACCAAGAGTTCCCGAGGACACATGTAGCCAAGTTCGATCAACTTCGGTTGATCGTCTGTCTATTCAACGCATTTGAAATTTTCTGTTACAAAATTTCTTGAAATTTAATAAACGTAGGTCCTGTAGCATCATATCCCATCCATTCTGCTATGGAATATGGCGAAAATGTATGAAAATGATTATGTCCAAAAAAACGTCTTTTGGTACATTTTTTTTTTGGATATAATCATTTTCATGCATTTTCGCCACATTCCATTGTTTAGACTTAGGATCACTGACGATGGTTTAATAACCGAAACGTGCATGTCTGGTCCATGCTGTAAATTTATCAGGTATCAAATGATGCTATTGAATTTGAAGACGTTTACCATTGCTAGGGTTCTGTCGATGCTCAATTATGTGCTCTTTTTCTGAGTGCTGTTGAGATTATCGTCAGGATCTTCTTTAACTCATTTATATTATCTGCATGTTCGTGCATCTGTCTGTTTGTTTATCTGTCTGTGCCTGTCTTTATGACTATCCTTTTCTTTCTAACGATAATAGAGACTTTCTTTTCTGTCTGTGCGTGTGTTTATTTTCCTGTCTGTATCCCTGTATCTCTCCGTCCGCCCGTCTGTCTGTGTGAGAATGCATCTGTGATCCCTGACATGGTCGCCATAGCACTTTCTACAAAGAAATATGTTTTCATTTTCGTGCATGATCATCGATGACGGGTGCGGCTAGCCAACAGGTGATGCTTACTCCTCCCGGGCACCTGGTCCCACCTCTAGCTTGCTAGGGGTCCGTCGATGCTCAATTTGGTGCTCTATTGTGACTGCTGTTAAGTTTATCGTCAGGATCTTCTGTAACTCATTTGTGTCACACTTATGCCCTTTGCCGTGTGGAGCTCGTAAAAAAGTTCCCCGCGAGGGGTTTGACAGTAAGTGTTTTGAATACTTTCCCTGACATGATCGCCATAGCACTTTCTACATAGAAATTGCCTCAGACAGTGCAGTTTTTGTTATATGTTTTCATTTCGTGCATGATCATCGACGGCGGGTGCGGCTAGCCAACAGGGGATGCTTACTCCTCCCGGGCACCTGGTCCCACCTCTAGCTTGCTAGGGGTCCGTCGATGCTCAATTTGGTGCTCTGATTGTGAATGCTGTTGAGATTATCGTCAGGATCTTCTTTATCTCATTTGTGTCACACTTATGCCCTTTGCCGTGTAGAGCTCGTAAAAAAGTTCCCCGCGAGGGGTTTGACAGTAAGTGTTTTGAATACTTTCCCTGACATGGTCGCCTAGCACTTTCTACATAGAAATGGCCTCAGACAGTGCAGTTTTTTTTTTATATGTTTTCATTTTTGTGCATGATCATCGACGTCGGGTGCGGCTAGCCAACAGGGGATGCTTACTCCTCCCGGGCACCTGGTCCCACCTCTAGCTTGCTAGGGGTCCGTCGATGCTCAATTTGGTGCTCTGATTGTGAATGCTGTTGAGATTATCGTCAGGATCTTCTTTAACTCATTTGTGTCACACTTATGCCCTTTGCCGTGTAGAGCTCGTAAAAAAGTTCCCCGCGAGGGGTTTGACAGTAAGTGTTTTGAATACTTTCCCTGACATGGTCGCCTAGCACTTTCTACATAGAAATGGCCTCAGACAGTGCAGTTTTTTTTATATGTTTTCATTTTTGTGCATGATCATCGACGGCGGGTGCGGCTAGCCAACAGGGGATGCTTACTCCTCCCGGGCACCTGGTCCCACCTCTAGCTTGCTAAGGGTCCGTCGATGCTCAATTTGGTGCTCTATTGTGAGTGCTGTTGAGATTATCGTCAGGATCTTCTTTAACTCATTTGTGTATGTTTCTATGTATGCCTGTCGTGTCTGTCTGTATGTAAGTCTGTTTGTCAATATGTCTGTCTATTCGTCTGTCTGTCTTGGTGTATCTGTCTATCTGTGTGTGTCCATTAGTGTCTGTCTGTCTGTGAAAGAGTGCCTCTGTATCTGTTTCTTTGTGTATGTTTGCATTTCCTTCTGGATATCGTATTGTGTGTATGTATTTGCACGCATCTGTAAGTTTTTTCTGCCTGTATCTTTTTCATGTATTTATCTTTTTGCGTGTAAGGTTTATGTGAAAGGGTGTATATTAAGAACAGTCTTTTTCAGTCTAGGTGTCTGTCTATCCATGAGTCTGTATTTCTTCTGTCAATGGATTTTTTCCGAAATGCTTTGGAAAATGGAAGTGATACTGAAAATCATAGTCATGTGTATTTGTCTTTTTTATGTCTGACTTCGACTCTGTCTGTCTGTGGAATTATCTCTATGTGTGTTTGGGTCTATCTTTGTATCTGCCTTTGTGACTGTCTATATATCTGTTGTCTTTGTATTTGTCCGTCTTCCTGTTTGTCTGTCTTTGTGTTTTTCTGTCTGTCTGTCGCTGTATGCCTGTCAGACTCTTCAGCTATATGTACCTGCCTGTTTGTCTTTGTGTTTGTCTGTCTTTGTGACGGTTCATTCATATGTAACTGTCTTTGTGTCTATTAGTGACTGTCTATGTGTCTTTGAGTGTTTGTCTGTATATGTCCGTCTGACTTCTTTATATCTGTTTTCCTTTCTGTCAGTGTCAGTCAGACAGTCTGTCTTTAAATAAATCTTAATCAAAACTAGCTCTAAAAGGTCAAGGACAAATGTGTGGGTACATTCGAACCTCTGAGTTAAGGCCAGTCCTCTAGGTCAAGGTCAATAATTGACTTTAATTTATGTAAAGTTTTGATGTCAATGTAATATTTCCTAAAGTTTTGGTACATTTAAGTGTGATACAATAGATCAAGGCATATATCAATGTCAAGGGTAATATCAGGCCAACCCGCTTAGATATATCGTCAAGTTTAAGGTTGATTATACCTTTTGTCCAAAATCGTTGAATATTATCTTTTCCTTGAGCTTTAAGCTAATGCAGGTAGTATGGTTAAAAATGCCTCTTCAATGTAATAAATGTGAATTTTTGAATATTTCCATGAGGTGAAATGTTAAAGTTGGGGTCATTCGAATTTATGGACGATAAAGATATCCCTACAATATAGGATTTATTTGAAAAAAAAAAGTTTTATAAAAGGTTCAAAGATTTTAAGCACGAAAACTTCAATGAAAAGTTATCTTAAGCACTCACGACTAGAGGTAATTCGAAATTGTATCTTCAAGGTCAAAAGTATATGTCAAGGTCAATACTTGAATTAAGTCAGCTTATTATTTTCTTTATCCAAGCAAATATGATACATGTATTTCATAACTCAAAATAACATTTTTCAAGTACTGTCAAATCTCAAGGTCAATGTCAAAGCCAATATCTTATTTCAAATCTTCTCCCTAGGAATGCTGTGTTTGGAATTGGAGGATCACTTTCGTGTTTTTACAGCATGGATTAAATAAAATTCCGGATTTCATTCGAAGGGGGTAAACTCTACTATAACATGGGGGGAAATCTACCATATAGCAGAATTTCCCCCAAGGGGAAACTACTATATAGTAGATTTTCCGGGGGAAAGCCACTATATAGCCATTTTTTCCGGGGGGGGGGGGAGATGGCTAGGGGGAAAACTACTATATAACACCGGATGCCAGTCATTTAATGTACTTTGTTTATTCGACAGAACACCAAGGAGGCGTCGAAGTCATGGCGCAAGAAAATATAAGAGGCCGGAAACTCACTCATTCACTTTTGATGACCGTGTACCTCTTTTGAATGAACCTTTAGGACTACATCACATCAAAACCAAATTATACTCCATTCCCCTACGGAAATTTCATGAAATTTACGAAACCACTAAGAATCAGTTATATACAGATTTATTTTCCCCTAACTACAGACTTCAAGGCATTATTAACAATATTTTCAAATCCAGATTATATTAAGCTGTAAGAACTGACAAAAGAGAAGATGTAATGAAACGACCATTTATAAAAGAAAAAATTGCAAACAAAAGAATCGATAAGATCAATCTTAGTCAGATTTTGAATCACAAACTTGTAAAGAAAAAAAAACCCACCTTATTTCAAAAGAAAGGAGACGCCATGTATTTCCTATAGATACACATCAACTGTTGCATCCAAAATTTACAATTACAAACGATTCTGAAGAGTATTAATATAAGTAATCGCATACAAAACCCATTGCATTGCGACTGTTCTTCATCAATTTTCAAGTACTCTCCCTGTTGCCATGTTATTACAGGGGACATTAATATTGTTAAAAATGACAAATGGAGGGATTTGTTTAAGAAGGGCCTAAAATACAGAGAGACACGTTCCTCTACATGGAGTTAGAACCTAAAAATATCAATAGACTCTTTTGAACGCTTGGCAAAGAAAGAGGATGTTCCGCATGTCACTCTTTCTGAATGGATAAAATCAATCAGGGGATTACTTTTCTCCAAAATCAAACATTTAAAACCAAGTGTGAACACCAGAATCGAGTCTGTCGTCATAGACCCTGAAGTGATTTCAAAATTAACCAACATCCAGGAACATTATATCAACACACCAGCAGAGCCTCTGATAATTACACATTCACTTATATAAAGTATTATTCAGAAAGCCTTGTGAAAGAATTTGGACTGAATTCGATTTTTGAAAATCCAACCTATGCTCCAATATTTTTTTCGACTTGAGAAGTAATGGAAATCACAAATCAGCACTTTCTTCTTTCGGTATTGACACCAACACATTTGATCTAGATTTACCGTACCTGTGTATTGTATACCAAAACTGCACAAACATCCATATAAACAACATTTAAATCCGGAACAGAAACAGGAGCGTTCCTATACTATCTTACCGACATCTGCCTCTGTTAACGAAAAACACAACAAATTCCGTGTATTCGTCGTCTCAATTTCCGGAATGGTGGATGGTACTGATTACCCTTGTTGGTAGGGGCTAGGAAAAACTGTTCAAAATAGAAGATTCTCGCTTGGCTCGATATTTTGACACATGGCATAAAATTTGATAAATCTTTGGTGTACAAATTTGTGCTATCTTGTTCATTCATTTTATCATGTTTATTGTCCTCTGTATATGAAATGACCAAGTTTTCTCCAAACATACTAGAAATAAAGAGATGAAAAAAATCGTAGTAATAAATGGATAGGTAAGCTATCATTATGAAGAAGTGCGAAATGATTCAGATTTTAGTGATTAAATTCCGAAAGTTTGTATACGAGTCGTTGTTACTCTTCACCGGCATCTAGTGTTCAATCATGGGTTGCAATTGAAACAGTTGTTCTTCTCTGACTGATCAGGATTGTAGATATCTGAATACCGTATGTCTTAATTTAACATAAAGGTTTTGTATCATATAAAAGCTACACAGAGAACTCCGAGTATGATGGACCGTGTAGAGTTAAAGAAGATCCTGACGCGACGATAATCTCAACAGCACTCACAATAGAGCACAAGATTAAGCATCGACGGTCCCATAGCAAGCAGGTGCCCGGGAGAAGTAAGCAATATATTAAATTCATGCACTGTCTGACATTTTGTCTATATAGAAAGTGTTATGGCTACAATGTCAGTGAAATATATTCAAAACACTGTCAAACCCCTCGCGGGGAACTCTTTTACGAGCTCCACACGGCAAAGGGCACAAGTGTGGCACAAATGAGTTAAAGAAGATCCTGACGATAATGTCAACAGCACTCACAATAGAGCTCAAAATTAAGCAAAGATAAGAAGTATAGTTTACACGATCCCGTGATTATCTGCGTGTATTTGTTTGGAATACTTACAGCTTTCTCGTTTCATGATCATGTTTCTCTATTTGAACCAAATAAACAACATTGATACAGGCTTTTAGGTATAAAGGTTAATAACTGCAAGTATAACTGCTGTTAGCTGGAAATACATGAGCATCCGCTGTCCAGTTTTTGTGTAATACAATACCTGCATGCATAACGTGAAGGTATTTTATTACTTAAATGAATATCAGTCCTCATTTTTATGATAAAACTTTCTTGTTTTCGAAAATGCCGAGTCAAGTGCGAATGACTCCTGTCACGCATAATCGCAGAATTTGAATCTATTCTTCAAGAAATTTATAATTGAACATGACTTTTGAATGGAAGATGATAGAGCTATCGTCTTTCACATGTGTATTCCTTGTGATAGACCTTTCCATTGATACCATTGTTTTTTTAACTCATTACATTGACCGTTGACCGTTGACCTACATTTCAAAAACTATTATAATGGACATAAACTTTTGAACAAAGAGTGAAAGGGCTTTCATATTTCAGAAAACAGTGTTAAGGTAGTCGAACAATATCTATAGAATTGGTAAAGTGCAAGTACCTTTTCCATTACATTACGATTTGTTACATTGATGTAGACCGATAACAGGTTAACATTTTATTCTTGAGTTGGTATTTGGCTTGAGAAGAGGGCATTTAAAAAGCTATAGAATTTACAATTTATATTTTTTTTCATAATCTGCCCATACCTTGATTTTGTCGGTTAGTTATATAATTAGTTGCTTTTTTCATTCCTTTTATCATCATTTGATTCCTTTAAGTAAGATTTCTAGTCACTTTTCTGGGTACCACTTTACATTCACTTTCCAATTTGTTTATCTTTAGTTCAAGTTGTCGTGTGTTGATGACGAATTGCTTTGGATTCTTTCATGTTTTCGCTCACAAAATCGGAATTATGCATATCAATTTCATATTTGGATGACAGATACATAGACGATGTGTTGTCCATCAATAATCCAAAATTCACGGATTACCTGAGCAGTATCTATCCTTCAGAGCTTGAAGTCAAAGAAACTACAGAGACAAATAATTCAGCATCCGATTTTGACATAATGTTGTCCTACGACATTGATGGTCACATGAACACCTCACTCTATGATAAACGTGACTACTTCAATTTCAGCATTACAAACTTTCCTTTTCTGAGTAGCAACATCCCTTCATCGCCTGCTTATGGCGTGTGCATATCTCAGTTGATACGCTATGCCAGAGCAAGTACCAAATGTACGGATTTTGTTCTGAGAGCTATGCGTCTTTCAGAGAAGCTTCTCAGTCAGGGATATGTTTGTGTCCGACTAACATCGTCACTGAGGAAGTTGTATGGTCGATATGGGGAATTCGTCATACACTATGATGTCCCACTCATCAGAATGGTGGATGATATTCTGTCATAGACCGTTTGAACCATCCAACCAAAGATTGTGCTCTATGTCTTCTGAAATGGAAGTAACCGGATGTGACAGTTCTACCGAAGTGACGTGGCGGGTGTTGCATGCAAGCTAGAGATGCTTACTCTTCCTGGGCACCTGACGAGGGTAAGTACCTGAAACGTGCATGTCTGGTCCATGCTGCAAATTGATCTGTTATCAAATTATGCTAGTGAATTCGAACTTCTTGGTGAGTGCCACTGCTGGTGGACCAGGAGTCCCCGAGGGCACATGAAGCCAAATTCGATCAACTTCGGTTGATTGTCTGTCTATTCAACGCATGTCTGTTATCAAAAAATCCTGAAATGTCTAAATAGTGGGTCCTATAGCATCATATCCCACCCATCAAACTTCATTTTTCGGTACATTTTTAGACATAATATTCACACTCTTTGGCCATATTACATTGTTTAGATTGAGGATCACTGACGAGGGTTAAGTACCCGAAACTTGCATGTCTGGTCCATGCTGCAAATTGATCTGTTATTGAATGATGCTATTTAATTTGAAGACGTTTAACATTAAAGCATTTAACATTTAATGCAAAATCACTCTAGCGAAAAAGCAGGTCAAGGTAATTTAATGAAAGTATGATCAAAGATACATCAAATGTGCAAGTTTGGTACATGTAGCACCTATACTTTGCTCATATTGGCTTTTAAGGGCAAAATCACTCAAGCGGGAAAAAGTAGGTCAAGGTCATTTTATACGTTCCTTAATATTGGCTTTTAAAGGCAAAATCACTAAAGCGGAAAGTAGGTCAATGTCATTTAATGAAAGTTTGATCAAAGATACTTTTGAAAAGGTCTTTCTTACACTGTCATTATGAATTTTATTTCAATAAAATTGGACTTGAAACAAAAAAAGCTAATCGCAAAAAGAACTTTGATGACCAAAAAATTCTTATTATGAGTGAATTGAATTCTAAGCATGTATTTGGAGAATTAATGTAGTCGTGTTTGGTATCAAATGAATAAGAATGAAGTCCTTCAGATGAAAATGCAAAGAAAATGAAAACAAAATGTTAAAACAATGTTAAACAATTTGTATTTTACAGCTGAATTTGTTGGTACATCACCGATCGTTGCCGAAAAATAATTTATCATAAGCATATCATTAGGCGAAAAGCATAATTTTGAGCTTAAGTAGGCAGTTATGGATTTACAACCTTAATACCAACAAAGATTCCGACGGGGACATTTGTTCTTCACAAACACAGTTTTATTATTATATAAATCAAATAAAGAAAGGGACGGGGTATTTTAGACGTTCTGTTCCGGAGCAACTTGAATGATCTTGGTGAAACTTATTTTCAAAAATGCTCTGATATCCAGATCTCCTTATTGCTTTTCCTTATCAAATGATTACTAATTTGGGTGGTTAATACTCTGATACACTTCGATCTACTTTAGGGTCCTGAACAACTGAAGGCATTTTGATAAACTCTGAGGCTTCTTCTTTAGATCACATGAGCAAATGCCATAGGACAATGTCCGTCCATTGACTGTCGTAAAATCTCAACGTTTTCGATATCTCTTCTTCAACCACAGAGCAGAATTTCATTAAACTTTACCGGAAGCAAGTACTCAAGGTCCTTTTAGAAAGTTTGTGTTTTCGTGACACAGATGAGATAAAGAAAATGCCGACGACAATCTCAACAGCACTCAAAATTAATAGAGCACCAAATTATGCATCGACGGACCTCTGGCAATCTAGAGGCTAGGCCATGTGTCCAAGAGGAGTAAGCATCCCTTGTTTGGCTAGCCGCACGAAAATGATAACAATATCTACAAAACATGCACTGTCTTATGTAAAATAAAAACGAAAAAATTAAGTCAATAAATAGAATTTTGACGTATTGGAAAATCCAGATGAGGCAAGTCTTGACTTTCAAGATAATTTGTTTTCATTCCGAGAAAAATTTAAGAACCTTAGTGCGCGGCCGACGTTAAACATATACGTGTAATTGATTTGTTGTGGCCTACACAAATAAGTAAGATTTTATTTGAAATCGTTAAATTCCTTGTTTAAAAAATTTCGATTGAAGAGAGATTACAGCATTGTCCTCAAATTATCTATGACGAAGTGAATGGTAAAAAGTATGAAAGGAAATCAATATAGTACTCAGGTCTTTTTCGTCTGAGATTTTCTTCGTCTGGCGTTTCTGTTTTTTCACCTGATACTGTATGCCAAGACATGTTGCAATTGGACATTTTTCATGTTGACGTTTTTCGGACTTCGCACTCCGCACTTTAGGGGTCATATTAAAGTAATCAGGTGCAATTAGAAAAGTAAAGTCTGAACACAGAATTGACGAAATGACATCAATTTCAGTCATATAACCAGCATAAAATCTTTCGACTTTCCACACCAAAAACAGACTTCTCAATATTATTCGCAACAACCTTCTTTCAAAAAAATGGTAATAGGAGATACAAATACCTCGTCAAAGGGCGGGAGGATACTTATTTCGTGAAGGAACACTCTGATTAAAACAAAAAGTATACCGAAGACGATATCATCCGAGTTTTTAATTGACAACATTTTTGTGGTGTTTGGAGGTACCGTATTCCGTAGACCAAAGCAAACAAACAAAAACCTCCACCACATGAAAAGAAGCGAACTTTCGATATGGGAGTGAGACCAGGTGCCCAGGAAGAGTAAGCATCTCCTGCTTACATGCAACACCCGCCGCTTCACCTCGGTAGAACTGTCATATCCGGTTACTTCCATTTCGGAAGACATAGAGTACAATCTTTGGTTGGATGGTTCAAATGGTCTATGACAGACGTTCCGACGTTCGCAACCGTTCCATTGGTTTTAATAATGATTTCACTAGATGAGCATTCCATCAAGTTATGTCCCATCAGTGATGTTCGAGGTCGATGTAGAGGACAAAGAACTCATGCATTTATGAGGAACGAGTTCTAAACACGACCTAAGATATTCAAGGAAAAGCCATCCGTCAGCAAAGATGCGACCTAGTGGTTGAAATTATAAAAGTTATTGCAAAAATTTGAATTACCATATGCACATTTCAAAAGTAAAGTATAATCAATGATGTCTGAGGCCAAAATACATAATTCAGAAAATCATAAACCGAAGGCATACCCAAATAAGGATAAAACAGGTACCAAAGCAACCAAACAAAACCTCCACCACACGAAAAAAAGCGAACTCCCAATATGGGGTGCCGAGGAAGAATGAGCATCTCTTGCTTGCATGCTACATCCGTCGCTTCAATTCGGCAGATATATCACATCCGGTTAGTTCAATTTCGGGAGATACAAGTATACTTGGATGGTCCCAATGGTCTACGACACAATATCATCCACCATTCTGGACAATGGAACATCATAGTGTATGACGAGTTCCCAATATTGACCTTAGAACTTCCTCGGTGACGATGTTAGTCGATCACAAAGGTATCCCTGCCTGAGAAGCTTATCTGAAAGACGCCTAGCTCTCAGAACAAAATCTGTATATTTGCTACTTGCTCTTGCATAACGTATCAATTGAAATATGAACACGCCATAAGCATTCCATGCAGGGATATTGCCACTCAGAAAAGGAAAGTTTTTGATGCTCAAACTGAAGTCGTTACGTTTGTCAAAGAGTGAGGTGTTCATGTAAACATCAGTGTCGTAGGACAGTTTTATGTACAAAAAGGATGCTGAAATATTTGTCTCTGTTGTTTCTTTGACTTCAAGCTCCTACGGACAGATTCTGCTAAGTTAATTCCAGAATTTGGGATTGTTTATGGACAGCTCCTCGTCTATATATCTGTAATTGAAGTTAAAGTTAGACGGTTAGTATCTTTCTCCTTTAGAGACCAAAGATTGAATTAATTCTTTGTACGAGGAAAGGAAAATGTCGGCAAAGAGTGGGGCAAAATTGGTCCCCATTGGAATTCCAACAATTTGTTGCAAGACCTTTCCTTCATATACCACAAATATATTGTGATCAGGTTAAACACCTGAATGATATCTGTTTCAGTGTACTTTTTTTTCAGAATCAGACTTTTCTTTTACGAAGTATACGTAGGTTTTTTACATAGATTACAACAATAAATTTGTATTTGCGATTTTTTTCAAGTTTTCTTTCAATTTAGAATGTGGGATTATAGTGTAAATTGTCCAAAATTCAACGGTTTTGATCGGATGGACTCTACTGAAATGAACATCTGGTTACTACTGCTACGAGAATATTCTATGGAACAATATTTTTGAATTCCAGATTTTATTTTAGATAAAACTTTGCTGCAAAAGGTCGATACAGATTTGGTAGAACATTTTTAGGAACCAACGATGAAACGTTGTTTGTACATTTGCACGGATTTTCATGCATTTTAGGTATACAGTACAAGTTTGGTAAATCTAAATCTAAATTGTTTGTGTCAGATACAAAAGAAGCGAGAGCTGATTTGTGATTATCTATTTTTTTAGAGGCAGAAAGGTTTATTGGGTGTTAATAGGATTTCCAGATGTCAAATTTAAACCCAACTCTTTAACAAGGCTGTCGAATCAGTACTATTTTGCAAGTAAATGTGTAATTTTTTGGGCTTTGTCTGTTGGTGTGATAGCAATTGACACCAGCTTTGCTTTTTGATAAAGTGATTTCTCATTATATTTATTTAGTAATATTTTCAATTCGTTATATATTAACTACTATTAGTGCTCTTCGTCGACATCGATACACACTATCTATAGCGGACACCACCACCCCCCCCCCCCCCCTTTCCCCGCTAAAGTTTGTCAACACAATGTTTCGATGGAATTTTTGTATGCAAAAATACATAACATATGGACAATACACATACCTTTAACTTATTTTGATATATCATTTACGAACATAATGTTCATATTCATTTTCCTGCAAAATATATTATTCAACATCTTCAATGATAACTTTCAATCCGGATATTCATGTTGTCCGCCCAAGGTTCTAAAGTTTACTAATAATGTTAGTCACCGGTTTTTGTACGTGCGGGACGGAGAGCACTTGCCGAGAATTATAGGACCGTTTTCAGTCCCATTGCGTAATTGTAAGTCCATTTTCCTTATTTTTCTTTTCTCTTGTTTGTTTATATGCGTATTATGCTTTCATGTCTTTGTGTGTGCGTGTGTGTGACGGTGTGTCTGTGTGTGTGCCTGAATGTGAATACTGGAAAGGTAGTCCAAAATGTATTAAGCCATGCTATACTACTTGATGTTGAACTATTTTAAATGGATACGAAGCAATGCCACGAGCTAGAAACTAAATACTTTCTTATAAATCTGTTTAATGTCTTTAGATATCATTTCATGTAATTGTAGTGGGCTTGGAGGGATGAAGAAGAGACGGGAAGTCATTTACTATCTCAAGCAAAAAAAAGCATCCATTTACCTGTACAAGACACTCACTTTACGAAAAAGGATATTCATCTTGTTCGATCCATCTGGGGTTACGAAGTTTATCATAGCCTTGGTAAATTAGACTCCAGAGGTGGTGCTATTCTTTTGAATAACAATTTTTAATTCAAAATTAAAATTTTGAACGTGATGACATAGGGAATTTCCTAGTGATTGAAATTACCATACATAATAAATATTGCATTTTACCTATGAATATTTACGGTCCAAATAGGGACAATCCTGTTTTCTATGAAAAAATAAGCGAGATTGTGAATACTTTTACAGGAGATTATGTGGTAATGGGAGGCCACTTTAATTTAATTCAGGATATAAGACTTGATTATTCTAATTATCTTCATATCAATAATCCTAATGCTAGGAACAGTCTACTTGACCTCATGAACAAATTTGATCTTATTGATCCATGGCATGTGCAACATGACAATCTAAAGAGATTTACTTGGCATGGTCCCTCGCAAAAAAACTGCAAGACTTGACTTCTTTATCATTTCAACAGAATTAATTCGACATTATTAACCTTGAGAGAAAACAGAAATTAATCCCGGTTATAGTTCAGACCACTCAATGATAAAATAAGATTTAAAATTTACAAACTTCATTAAGGGTAAAGGAACATGAAAGTTCAATTATAGTTCATTACTGTACGATAAAACATATGTAGAGGGAGTAAAGAAAACTATTAGTGAGGTTTAAAATTTATATGCAGCATCTCCATATAATCCTAACAGCATAGATGAAATAGATTTGAATAGTATTGCTTTTAAGATCATAGATCAAGACTTCTTTGAACAAATATTATTACAAATCAGAGGTTACACTATAAGCTATACTTCAAATAAAAGAAAGAAACACAAAAGAAAGAAAAAGACTTGATTAATGAAATTTCAGAACTTGAGGAAACCATTTAAAATGATACATTAACACAAACTGAAATTCTAGATAGACTTAAACAATTAAAAGAACAACTTGAAAACATAAGAAAGGAGTATATCAAGGGACTTTTTTACGTTGTCGAGCCAGATGGATCGAAGAAGGTGAAAAACCGACAAAGTATTTCCTTAATTTAGAAAAAAAGAAGAAATTACGTAAACAAACGGTAACTAAAGTTGTAGGTGCAATGACAAATATGGATAATGACCATATCCCTGTTTACAGCACAAAATCGATAACCCAGAAAATAAGAAACCGAAGGCATACACAATCAGGATAAAACAGAAACCAAAGCAAACAAACAAAAACCTCCACCATATGAAAAGAAGCGAACTCTCGATATGAGAGTGAGACCAGGTGCCCAGGAAGAGTAAGCATCTCCTGCTTGCATGCAACACCCGTCGCTTCAATTCGGTAGAACTGTCACAGCCGGTACTTCCATTTTGGAAGATAAAGAGTACAATCTTTGGTTGGATGGTTCAAACGGTCTATGACAGAATATCATCCACCATTCTGGAAAGTGGGACATCATAGTGTATGACGAGTTCCCCATATCAACCGTAGAACTTCCTCAGTGACGATGTTAGTCGGTCACAAACATATCCCTGACTGAGAAGCTTCTCTGAAAGACGCCTAGCTCTCAGAATAAAATCCATAAATTTGGTATTTGCTCTGGCAACTGAGATATGAACACGCCATAAGCAGGCGATGAAGGGATGTTGCTACTCAGAAAAAGGTAAATTTGTAATGGTGAAATTGAAGTCGTCGCGTTTGTCATAGAGTGAGGTGTTCATGTGACCATCAGTGTCGTAAGATAACATTATGTCCAAATAGGATGCTGAATTATTTGTCTCTGTAGTTTCTTTGACTTCAAGCTCCAAAGGATAAATCTGCGAATTTTAGATTATTGATGGACTGCATATCGTCTATGAATCTGTAAGTGAAGTTGAAGTAAGAAGCTAAGTATCTTTTCCCTTCAGAGACCAAAGATTGAATGAATTCAGCTTCGTACGAGTATAGGAAAATGTCGGCAAGGAGTAGGGCACAATTGGTCCCCATTGGAATTCCGACAATTTGCTAGAAGACCTTTCCTCCAAACACCACAAAGTGCTGTTGATCAGAAAGTTTAACATCTGAATGATATCTGTTTCAACGTACATATTTTCAGAATCGGACTTTTCTTTTACAAAGTAGGTGTTGTCATAGTTAACAACAATAAATGTGCCGTTCTTACTTGTGAACGCATTACTTACAATTTTTGCGAGTCTCTCTTTCAATTTAGAATGTGGGATTGTAGTGTGAAATGTCGAATAATCAAAGGCTTTAATCGAATGGACTCTACTATAACATTGTAAAATGAGTGGATTTAAGACATTCTAAAAGTTCCTTCGAATTCTTTAAAATCCATATCTGGTTGATACCACTGCGAGAATATACCGTCGAACAATATTTTTGAAGCCCAGATTTGATTTCAGATAAAACTTTGGTGAGTAAGATCAATACAGATTCGGTAGAACATTTTGAGGAACCAGCGATGAAACGTTGTTTGTATGGATTCTTATGCATTTTAGGTATGCAGTATAAGTATGGTAAATCTAAATCTAAATTGTAAGTGTCGAAGCCAAAGGAAGCAAGAGCTGATTTGTGTTTATCTATTATTTCAGAGGCAGAAAAGGTTTATTGGGGTGTAAGTGGGATTTCCAGGTGTCGAATTTAAACCCAACTTTTTAACTAGACTGTCGAAATAGTACTTTTTGCAAGTAAATGTGTAATCATTTGAGTCTTTATTTGCTGGTGTGATGACATAATGTTCTTGGTGGTAGGTAAGCTCTGTGATAACATCAGGGTCTTTAAAGATAGTCTCGAATCTGGTGTTCACAGATTATTTTAATCGGTAAATTCTATATAAAAGTAACCCTCTGATGGATTTAATCCATTTGGAAAGGGTGTCGAGCCGTACATCCTCTTTCTTTGATCAACGTCTTGCATATTCCTCACAAGAGTCCTTGATAATTTTGACATTTTGGTTCCATGTAATGGATATACTTTCTCTGTATTTGGGACCCTTTTTTAACATTTCTCTCAACTTGTCGTTCTTGACTATACTAAGGTCACCAGTAATAACGTGTCCACAAGGAGAGTAATTGAAATCTGATGAAGAACATTCGCAAGGAAGTGGGTGTAGTGAGGGATTATTTAAATCAATACACTGGAAGAATCGTTTGTAAATTTTAGATGCAACTGTTTGTGTGTAGCTATAGGAAATACAAGGAGTTTCTTTTCTTTTGAAATATGGTGGGATATTTTTCTGCGACAGTTTTGTGATTCAAAATTTGATCAAGATTCACTTTATCAATACCTTTGTTTTCAAATCTAACTTTAATGAAAGGACGGTTTGTTTTCTCTTCTGATTCATCTGATCTAACTCCATGAAATTAACGAAAAATAGAAATGTCCAAGATGACTCCTTGTATTCTGTATTCTGGGGAACTTGTATCGGTAAATGTGAGGTAAATATATCAGTTGTACCTTTAGCTAAGATATTTCGAGATTTATCGCGATACGAATTTTAAAAGGAAAATGTTCCGTCAAATGAAATAAAATTCAAATTTTCCATTTTTCCAAAGTGAGCTGTGCAGACAGTAGCTAGAGCAACAAAAATGAATTGTTGTAAGTTTCTTATTCTCCGGGGCCAATGTGCGACCTCATATTTTTACATAATACAGCTAGAGAAATGCAGCTTCGTTTTCAATCCTACATAGTTAAATACTATTAAAAAAAAAGTATTTGTAACATTATTTCATGTGAATATTCATTATTCAACCAATGGATGCAGTGCGATTCAACAGCTCCACTCAAAATACATTCCACTTGAATTTGGCCCTGTAGATTATTTAGAAGATAGTGTTGTTCGTCGTGCTATTTGGTGCTGTATAATTGTCATTGTCTGCGTCGTCGCTTTTTCTTTTGTTTTCTCGTGGAACAAAGTTCCGCTGTGTCCATAGTTCGTGATCTCCTCTTTGTTAAAGCAAGAGTTCAATATGGGCTATACATTTTGTATCGATGAAATAAGTTGCTACCAAAGGGTTGACAGTGGCCAATATGCTAGATGCAATTGCGGTACGTGTTACCTGTAGGGTGTCAAATAATTCTGTTCAGCAGTTGCAGAGGAGATGATGAAAATGTGTCAGGCAATCAGCTTGTAAAACACAAACCTTAAGTACGTGCTTCATGTACAGTTTCCTTACATTCTGTGCAGCGGTTGCACAGGATCAGAGTCCATGGGGACCACATTTGCTGACAGATTAGCATGTAAAACACAAATTTGGTAGAGTTCTTCGAATATTTTTTCTCATAAGGTCTTCTGAAATTTAGTGTAGCTGTTGAAGGGGAGATTTCGAAAATGCGTCAGCCAATCAGAGATTTTGGTGGCCATATTTGTTCACCGATCGACAAAAAAACCCACAAATTTTGCAGAGGTGCTTGATAACATTTTGATTCATTTTGGGCGGTACGTTCTATGGAAAAGGATTATTACCCGTAAATGCAGATCTGCTGCACCGAATATGACTTTTACTTTGAGTCAAAGAAGGCAGATCTATTTCAGCAGAGTTGTAAAACTCCTTTTCATGTGTACAAATACTATCTTAGTGATTCATCTTTACATCATTTTATTGAAATGTAACTCGTACCCTTTCATTTTTAATAAGAAAAAAAACTGTAGTAGATCGTCCCGGATCCGGATTTCACCCTTTTAGTACTGACCGGCCGGTTGAATGACCCTGACCCTTGAAGTACGAGAGCTCTCGCGAGATCCCCCGTGATTCGCCCACTTCAGCGCTAGATACAACATCGAATAGACGTACCTTTACACAGGTAAACAATTGTATTGTTTATTGATACATTTTATACTCATTGCAGCGGCCCCAGCCCCCAAGCTGCAATATTGGCGCTGCGAACTAGTTCCGTTCCTGTGCATTAATGGGAATTTCACGATTTAATTGAACTGTTTCTGTCGCCGCGACTTAGAAAATTTTCGTGTCGACATCGTGGATGGAGAAAAAAATTTCTTCTTCAATTTACGCGTTTATTTCGTTGTTTCCTTTCGGTAGACGGGTTTTCTGTCTAGGACAGGTTTGTCTGATTAAGGAACCGACGTTTTCTGTAATTTTGAGCATTTTTTCTCGGACCGCTTGTTGACTCGTTTGCACATGCGAAACGTGGGATACATATCGTTCGTGCGTTGGGCTAACATAGTCTGATATTTCGAGAATTTGTTTATTTCATTTCACATTTTGTTTTTCAACATTATTATTGTATTTTTGTATTACAAATATTCAAAATAAAGATGTCAGAAGGAAGCAAAATTTTGATTAACTTTGCCAGCGAGAAAGACTTACTGAAACTTCCAGGTGTAGGTCAGGCAACAGCAAAGTCAATTTTGACATACAGAGAGACAAAAGGAAATATAGATGATGACACTTTTGAAACAATTAGACACCTGAGAGTCACCCCTGAACTTTTGAGTCTTGTAGACTTCACAAAAAAAATAGTGACCTTGAAAACATACAAGTCTCTCTCAATGAAACAAATAAATCAGATTCAGTACCAACAAAAGAATCCAAGATTACTGAACAAATTATTGAAGATGTTGGTGGAATAGTAGATCAGAAAAACCAACAAGCTGAGAAAAATTTCAGCAAAATGGTGAAGGGGACAAAAGTACGGTAGATAAAAACAAAGCCCCAAAAAACTGAACTATCTGTCAGTACAAATTTAACTGCATTTCAGCCAACACCAAGTCCTCAGGCAAATGCAGACGTAAAGATCATTTTACAGAATCAGTCAGATGGTAATGGCCAGAATGGTTATGTTGGGGTGAATGGCGATAGTTTAACTCGCCCTATACAAAATCAGGCAAACCATCCAGGAAAAACCAATGAAAAGGGGGCTGTTGGATATGATGATCGTATGCATGTCAAGCCTAAAGGCCTGTCAGGTGCGACATCACATCCGTACAGTTTACCACTTCCAGATGATATAAATAGACAGAGATACCCCCATCCCAAGGCTCCCCTCCGCCTGTCAGTCATTTTTATGGGCAGAATGACAGACGGAGGTATGCCGAACCTTTTTCGCCAACTACATCACACAGTATAACTCCGCCTGTCGATTATCCATATAGGGGTATGCACGGCAGACAGGGTTATCCTATTTCTCGTTACGAGTCATATGATCCTTATTATCCTAGGCACTTAGGTGGCTATAGACATTATGGGTCCACACTTGAGCCATATAATGATGAATGGGACAGACGATGGCACTACTCTACACCATCACCACCTACACCACCACCACCTCATTACTATGGTTACCATGATAGATCATATGACCCACACAGATACTATAGACAGCCAACTCCGCCACATTGGTATCAAACACCTAGAACCTATTATGGTTACGGACCAGAGGAATGTGACGACAGGTATGTACAACAGGCAATGCAACCTGCACAATTAACGCAACCTGCACAACAAACACAACCTGCACAACAAACGCAACATGTACAACAAACGCAACCTGTATAACAAATGCAATATGAACAACAACCTGCACAATTTGTACAACAACCAATGCAACTGGAGCAACAACAAATGCCGCCTATACAGCAACCTGTGCAACAACAGCAACAAAGCCAACAACCTCCACCACCAGATCCACCAATTCGTCAAAACCGAAATCAAAACAATGGGCCTCTGAGGCCACAAGGCAGAGATTATAGGAGGGATGGACGGCTGGATAGAATTGACTCCTTGCCCAAGACATTACGGTATAACGGCTCTGAAAATTGGTTGGCGTTTAAGCAGAAATTTACTCGCTACGCACAAGTCAGACAATGGAACCCAGATGAGTCAAAGGATTACTTGTGTTGGTGTTTAGAAGGAAAAGCAAGTGAGTATTTTGCCACAATTCAGCAGCGTAACAACGATATTGACTACAATGCTGTTCTGCTGAAAATGGACAAACGTTTCGGCGTCAAAGAAATTCCGGAAACAGCACAGGTAAAACTTGCTACTTTAAAGCAAAACTCGGACGAAGGTATCGAAGAGTGGGATGACAGGGTTTTACAGCTAGCTTCTAAAGCCTATCAAAACCTACCTGATGATTTCATGTATCAACAAGCAATCAAGCGCATATGCCATGGATGCCTTGACAGGGAAGCTGGTCGATATGTGGCCAACTTGAATTTGACGTCAATCGAAAACGTCATTGATCGAATTAAGCGGTATCAACACAACCACAATGCAATATATGATCGACAAAAACGAGAGGCAAGAGAAGTGAGGTGTATGGATGACGAGGCACTTGCTGTCGGAATACCTTCAGCAGAGGTTTGTCAAACACACAAGCTTCCAATGAAAGACAGCAATCCAAAATTAGGTCAGAGGTTTGACACCTTAGAAGAAAAAATGGTGGTCATTATGGAACAAAGACAAAGAATTTTGGATAGAGACAAACGACTTGTAGAAAGTCGAGGTCGAAGTCAGAGTCAAGGTCAAACTCAGAGTCAAGGTCAAACTCAGAGTCGAGGTCAAAGTCCGAGTAAAGGTCAAGTTCAAGGACAAAGGTCAAGGTCAACAAGTCCAGTCAGATATCGAAATAGGTCTCCAACCCCAACTGACATTTGCTTTCACTGTCATGGTCAAGGTAATTTTCAGAGAGATTGTCCCAAATTAAACAGGGAAAACAAGTCAGCAAAAGTGACCTTTGCAGAGCATTTAAACTACCAGGGATCGGGGGAAAAGGCCTAAACTCGATCCAAGATTCAGCTGGCCTAATTGAAGAAAACAATGAACCACATCATATACTACAGTTGAAATCGAGCTCAATGATTCGAGTGCCTGTGTGTGTACATGGTAAATATGTAAACGCTATTATAGACACTGCATCAGAAATAACGTTAATTTCTGACAAATTGTACAATTCTTTTGAAAATAAACCATCTATTATCAGAGAATTTACTTTGTTCGCAGCAGGCAGGGATATGAAAATGTGTGGTTATGAATTAGGCCCAGTTGAAGTTCAGTTAGACAGTTTGAAGTTCAATGTAGCAGTGACTGTTGCCCCTATAGAGGATGACATGCTGCTTGGTTTGGATTTCCTTCTGAAACAGAATGCAAACCTAAATCTTACTAGTAATACACTCAAAATTCATGACCAGGAAATAAAGATAAAAACAACTAAAGACAACGCAGAAGCAGTCCGGGTTGCTAGGGTCATTGTTCGTAAGAGAACAGTGGTTCCGGCAGGGTCTGTTCTACGTACAGTCCATACAACGTTATTTTTGTCAATTTAATCGTATCGTATCCTGCGTTTATCGTATCGTATCATGCGTGTATCGTATCGTATCGTGCGTTTATAATTTCGTTTAACGTGTTTCATATCGTATCCTATCATATCGTATCCTATCGTGTATCGTGTATCATGAATCCTATCGTATCCTGCAACGTGTAACGTGTATTCTATCGTATCAGGTAGCCAATCAAATGGTCGGAATTTCTTTTCCGTTTATCTTGTTTGTATTCAGATTGTTTTGATCTCGTTATGGATTCTTTAGTGAAAGCATGCATTGTTGAGGAACAATAAATAAACATTTTACATGTATATACTTCGTTATACATAATTTAACTGTAATGGAGGATAAAAAACTCAAAGGTAGGTGTAGAGTAGCCTGTACAGTAACTTGACCGATCGATGCCTTCAAATGTAACCTGGTCATTGTACATATGACGTATCCTTCTGTCAAAATGACATCAGTACTATTGCATACATGTACATGCAAATAAATTAAAAGACATTTATTTCGTTTTACTTCCATGCAGTCAATTCGCCTCGCTTGATTAATAATGTGCCCTGCCAATTAGGTCACTGTTTTTATTTATTATTATTACTTTTTGGCGACATGGGTAGAGTAAATAAAAATAATAGATTCCAAATCACGGATTTGATATACGGAAATAAATGTGTGTGTTTTTTAACTAAAACGAATACTATTTATTACCATACAAATATTAACAATAAACGTACATAACATACACATTTTATTTCCTATCGTATCGTGCACAGTTGATTTGTTTGCTTTATCGTGTTTATGCGCTGTACAATGCAAGCTAATGCACATTATTTAACGTTTATTCTATTGTGTCGTGCATAATGTAATCTTCTAACGTGTTTTCTTTCGTATCGTGTAACGTGTATCCTTTCGTATCGTGCATCGTGTAACGTGTATCCTTTCGTATCGTGTATCGTGTAACGTGCATCGTATCGTATCCATTCGTATCGTTTCCTATCGTGTATGAGGTATATCGTGTTCGTTCGTGTATCCTATCGTATCATACGTGTATCCTATCGTATCGTGCGTGTATCACATCGTATCATGTTTCTTGTAAAAAATAACGTTGTATGGTCTGTATGTCATGTGACATGGATAAATCTATGTCAGAGTGTATTGTCGAGCCAGAAGTCAAGAATCTTCTCTCTCCATGTACCTTGGTTGATAGTTCGAATCCCATTATGACGTTTGTTAATTATAACGATCACCATGTTGCATGTCTGAATTACAGGTATGAAGTTACACCAAACCAATTACCATGTGGTGGATGTAAGTATTGTACAAAAGCTCATGAGAACTGGAGCGAGTTTATCAAAGATGTTGATGATGCTATACCTTTGGTTACACAAGACAAAATTAAGGTAGAAAAAGACGTACAGACAGAGGGAACACAAACTGATGGAGATGTCTTTGTAGTCTAGTCTGTCAAATCTGATCAAGGTAAGTCACGGGTTGAAAGATATTCCTGGCAGGAAATATCAGAAAAACAGTAAGCAAAAGTAGATTTTAAATTCAATGTCTGCTGGCTGCTAAATCAGGAATCTCCGTCCGAAAGTGACTTATTTTTGAGCTCACCTGCAACAAAAAACTACTGGATTAACAAAGAACTATTTGAATTAGACGAAAACAATGTACTATGGAAGAAACCAGTGTATCCAGGATCAAACAAAGTATTAATGGTTCCAAAGAATTTGAGACAAGAAATCATTTCTTGTGCCATGACATACCAACATCTGGTCACCAGGGATTTGATAGAACTATGGCTCGCCTTCAGCAAAGATTCAGCTGGTACGCAATGTCCCGAGATGTACGCAAGTTTGTTTCATCTTGTTCAGCCTGTAATCGAAACAAAAAAACAAATCGCAAAGCTAGAGGTAAGTTACAACAGTACCATGCTGGAGCCCCAATGGAGAGAGTACATTTGGATTTTTTTGGGACCATTACCTGTCACAAAGAGAAATAACTCTCACATATTGATGATGGTTGATCAATTCACCGAATGGGTGGAATGTATTCCCTTACCAAACCAGTCTGCTGAAGTCACTGCACAGGCAGCGGTAGACGAGTTCTTTGCAAGGTTTGGTTATCCCTTCCAAATTTTCACGGATAGGGGGACTAATTTTGAAAGTGCTCTGTTTGTCCAGCTGTGTGAGAGGCTGCAAATCCACAAAGCTAGAACTACCCCATTTAGACCATCCGCCAATGGACAGGTTGAGAGATACAATAGGACGTTAATGGATGCCGTTCGGTGTTTCGTTAGTCGCACACCAAAATTATGGGATGAATACCTACCACAGCTAGCTAGTGCTCTAAGATCTGCGAAGAATAGAAGTACTGGCTTTACAGCTAACATGTTGATGTTAGGACGGGAGGTTAACATGCGTATAGATTTGATATTTCCAAAACCTGAGGGAGAATCAACAGATCTGGATCAGTTTGTTCTGAACTTGATTGAACATATTAATTCTGTTCAAGAAGTTGCAAGGGCAAAACTGAAAACATCCCAAAGCATAATGAAGAGAGATTATGACCTAAAAACATTTACCCGTGCCTACAATATAGGTGATGCAGTGTATGTCCTAGATACAGCTGCTGTGAAAGGTAAATGTAGAAAACTCAGCCCAACTTGGAAAGGCCCAGGAGTTGTAACAAGAAAGCTGTCTGACTATGTTTACGAGATAAAACTTAGGCAGAAGCTTGTAACCATCAATCACGACAGGTTAAAACCCTGTGAGGACAGAACACTACCAGCCTGGGTTGAGAAGGTCAAACATGATTTATCTACGGGGAAGTCTGTATCGGGAAGCTTGGCAAAGGCACGGAAAAAATCTGAGTTCTGCATTTGCCGTGGTCCTGATAAAGGCTTCATGATACAGTGCGAAGAATGTGGGGAATGGTTTCACGGGGTATGTGTAAACCTTAACCCCAAGAAAGCCAAGGTCATTGATGTATATTTGTGTCCTGAGTGTTATACTGATTAATTCTATAAATAATCATATTTAGTATTTTGCAGATCAAGAATATCAAAGATGGCCAGTGGTAAAAGATCATGGAGGAATGAGAGGAAGATGCCTAGCCAGAAAAAGGAGTACACCAGCAGTAAGGAGAGACAACCCAATGAAGCTTACACCGTATTTTTGCAGCGTATGTGTGATGAGGGAAAGCTCTTACATCCAAAAGGCTTTGTGCTGGACCTTGGACTTCTTCCTGTTCCGCACGCAGATGTTTGTGACGGGCTTGAATCGCAGTATCGCCTGGCCAGATATAAGAAAGACAAATGGTGGATAGAGGAATGCCGGTTAGAGGCTCAAGCCTTATGTGATAATGCTTGGATTGACCAGTATCTCCCTTCACTCAGTGGCAAAAGTTTCACTAAAAAGAGAAAAGTGCAGACCTCTATCTTGGATCCAGATAATACGGGGATGTGCAGGGACATCAGGTTAGACAAAGACCCCTCCATCCAAGTAGGAAGGGAAGATGCCGGTAGAGGACAGACATCAGCAGAGGGTGTTATGTCAGGTGAGGGTCAGGCTGAGGACTCAGTCAGAACTCAGTCTGTTACATTGCATGCCTCTGCTGCCCTTCAATCAGAATCCACCGAGCATGACATCACTAACCAGGAAACGACCAAAAAGGACACCACAGAAAAGAAAAATACCATTCGAGACAACACCGAACAGGAAAACAAAAGACAGAAAAACACCGAACAGGACAACATGAGACGTGACAACACCAAACCAGACAACACAAGACGGGACAACACCAAAATGGACAACACAAGAAGGGACAACACACAACCAGACAACACAAGACGGGACAACACCAAACTGGACAACGCGAGGCGAGGAAATATCAGACGTGATGCCAATAGATGGGAAAACACTAAACGTGACACCCACAGAGGTGACCATATTGCAGAGGACCATAATAGTTATGACCGTAGTAGACGGGATCATAGTACGAGTAAACAGGACCACAGCAACTTGAACACTAATAGATGGAAAAATACTGAACGCAATACCAATAAACGAGACACCGGTGACCACAACATTCATAGATGGGAAAACACAGAATGCAGCAGACGTAACAATATAGAACGCAACACCAATAGATGGGATCACACTAAACGAGACAATACAGAACCTAAGAAGAGAACCATGCGAACAGGTAACTTGGTAGTTTGGGCTTCAGCCGTACGTAAATCATTTGCCGCAGGCAGTGACGGATCGGTTGTGTCCCCAACTACAAGTCAGCCTATGAAAACACCAAAAATCCAGTCCCAGGTATTGTACTCCACAGCCTGGAAGAATCAACAGAAGCCCAAGAGATCTGTTACCATGGAGGACGAGCCAACTTCAAAACGGCCAAAGTTGATTGTGGAAGTGCCGGTAGAACAGCCAGCAAAACCATGCTGCCCTTTTCCAGACTGTCCGTCCACAGACAAAAAAAAACCAGGAGGCATGTGTTCGTGAAACATTTGCCCTTTTTGTTTGGAGAAAAGATCCCTTCACTCTTCGTGCATCAAAAACGATTGGATTCCCTAACCTCCTTGGTGCAGGTTAGTTTGGGAGAAAATGCAACTTTGGACGATGCGATGAGCTTTATAAACAATACGAGTGCCATTCCCAAAGACTCAGAAGTAAACGATGAGCACACAGCAGACATGCGTGGTTTATGTCAAGCCTTTGGTTGGAATGAGCCAGAAACATTCAGCTTACATCCAGTCAGCCACCATGCAACACTAATTCACTGGAGATGTCTTGTTGCCCTGCTCCTGAGGCTGTCTGCCCTACAGCAGTACAACTGGTGTCGAAGTGGTAGGCTACCCCCTGCGAGCCCTCAGATCACTCCCCCGTCAGATGAAGAGTTAGAGTTAGAGGAATTCATGGTCATGGACGAGGTAGGAGATGATTCCTCCAGTGATGAAAATCAAAATAACAACACATCACCTCAGGCGTTTGACTCCCATTTTCACCTGGACAGAACCTCGCATAAGCTGTTCGGACAACATCATGGCCACACTGTTGAGGATCTATTAGAGGCTAAACAGTCCACCAAGCCAGTTATCGACGCTACACTTGTTGGGGGTGTGACCGTCTTCAGTGAGCCAAAGTTTTACCCAAAGGAATTGCCTCTAAAGGGAAAATGGAAGCTTGCTTTAGGCGTGCATCCCAAACATGTAGATGAATTGACCACAGAAAGATTCTTAACACTCCAGCAACTTGTGAACAGTCCTCAAGTCGATGCTTCGGGAGAAATCGGACTAGATAGGAGTGTCCCAGCAAAATTCTGGAGACGATAGGACGAGACCTTCAGAAAAGTACTTCAGCTTTCCCGTCCGGAGCTGCCTGTCGTTCTCCACCTTCGTGGACCAGATGGAGACAAGATAGGAGCAGATGTGCATGCCAGAGCCTTGCAAATCATTCCCAATGTCCATTTTGGATTTACTGCGGCAGTCCAAAAGTTTGACAGAGAGCAGATCCAGGCTCTTCAACTGATTCCAATAGAGCGCATCCTGCTGGAAACGGATTCTCCGTACATGCCTCCCGCAGAGAGAGTGACCAACACACCTGCCTTTATTGGGGATGTTGCCGGCTTGGTTGCTGCCCATCTGGATATGCCAGTGAGGAAGCTGTTACATAGAACTTGGGAAACAGCTTTGAACTCTATGGACGATAGATACATGGATGATGTAACTGCTGCCACTGGTTGGACAGGTTAAGTCAGTCCAGCCAGTCTCAAATATTAAAAAAGGACCATCAGATAATTGAACCACTGCTGGTTGGACAGGTTAAGTCAGTCTAGCCAGTCTCAATTTTCTCATTTATGACTATAGCTATGGATAGGTTAAGTCAGTTTATAGCACTACTATTTTGTTGGCATTTTTGTCAACACTTTTCAGGTTGGAGAGGGCCCAGATAAGACGGGGAGGATTGTAGTGGATCGTCCCGGATCCGGATTTCACCCTTTTAGTACTGACCGGCCGGTTGAGTGACCCTGACCCTTGAAGTACGAGAGCTCTCGTGAGATCCCCCTTGATTCGCCCACTTCAGCGCTAGATACAACATCGAATAGACGTACCTTTACACAGGTAAACAATTGTATTGTTTATTGATACATTTTATACTCATTGCAGCGGCCCCAGCCCCCAAGCTGCAATAAAACTTTGAGTTTCTATTTTCGTAAAATAAATTTGTGAAGAACCTCCATTTTTAAAGACTTATAGGAAAGAAAGATAATGTTACATCGCATGAGATAGAGAAGATCCTGAAAACAATCTCAACAGCACTCAGAATAGAGCAAGTTTAAAGACATTCAAAACACTTACTGTCAAACCCCTCCCGGGAAACTTTTAACGAGCTCCACACTGCAAAGTGTGACACAAATGATATAAAGAAGATCCTGACGACAATATTAACAGCACTCACAATAGAGCACCAAACTGAGCATCGACGGACCCTAGCAAGCTAGATGTGGAACCAGGTGCCCGAGAGGAGTAAACATCCCCTGTTTGGCTAGCCGCACCCGCCGTCGATGTTCACGCACGAAACTGAAAACAATATCTACAAAGCATGACCTGTCTGAGTTTATGTCTAAATCGAAAGTGCTTTAGCGACCATGTAAGGGAAAGACATTTAAAACACTTACTGTCAACCCCCTCGCGGGGAACTTTTTTTACGAGCATAGGAGGGATGTTGCTAAGATGCAAACCTATTTTAATTTTGATGATATTTTTGGATGGAATGACATGTTTCTACATGCAGAAGGTACCCCTTGCGGTTAATAAATCAAGCTAAGGTGATTCTTAGACGAATTAAAATTTGTAGAGAATTCTTACAATGTACAGACCATAACTACAGTGAACTGTTGTATGCTATTTCATCCAGAGGTTGCGTGATTATCAAAAGAAGAATGACGAATATATATAATGGCGACTGAGTTATGATAAGGTGCATGAAGAAAATATTTTGTACATTACAGCTGCTACTTAAACGCGGTGTTTGGTATTTATAAATCTTGGAATTGAAGGATATGTACATAATTAGTTTTACGACTTTCCCATTTTGAGTAATGAATTTGGAAAGATTTTTTTTTTCAGTTTCATAGAAAAATGAACTCAATGAATTTGAAGCCGTAGTAGTTCGTACTTGAACATGATAATTCTTTTTCTGCAGGTTGTAATGACAAATATGGATAATGACCATATCCCTGTATACAGCACAAAATCGATAATTCAGAAAATCAGAAACCGAAGGCATACAAAATCAGGACAAAACAGGAACCAAAGAAAACAAACAAAAACCTCCACCACATGAAAGGAAGCGAACTCCCGATATGGGAGTGAGACCAGGTGCCCAAGAAGAGTAAGCATCTACTGCTTGCATGCAACACCCGCTTCAGTTCGGTAGAACTGTCACATCCGGTTACTTCCATTTCGGAAGACATAGAGTACAATCTTTGGTTGGATGGTTAAAATGGTCTATGACAAAATATCATCCACCACTCTGTAGAGTGGGACATCATAGTGTATGACGAGTTCCCCATATCGACCGTAGAACTTCATCAGTGACGATGTCAGTCGGTCACAAATATATCCCTGACTGAGAAGCTTATCTGCAAGACGCCTAGCTCTCAGAACAAAATCCATATATTTGGTACTTGCTCTGGCATAGCGTATTAATTGAGATATGAATACGCCATAAGCTGGAGATGAAGGGATGTTGCTACTCAGAAAAGGAAAGTTTGTAATGCTGAAATTGAAGTAGTCACTTTTGTCATAGAGTGAGGTGTTCATGTGACCATCAGTGTCGTAGGACAACATTATGTCCAAATAGGATGCTGAATTATTTGTCTCAGTAGTTTCTTTGACTTCAAGCTCCGAAGGATAGATACTGCTCAGGTAATCCGCGAATTTTGGATTATTGATGGACAACACATCGTCTATGTATCTGTAAATGAAGTTGAAGTCAGAAGCTAAGTAACTTTTCCCTTCAGAGACCAAAGATTGAATGAATTCAGCTTCGTACGAGTATAGGAAAATGTCGGCAAGGACTGGGGCACAATTGGTCCCCATTGGAATTCCGCTGGAATACCTTTCCTCCAAACACCACAAAAATGTTGTCGATCAAAAATTTTACATCTGAATAATATCTGTTTCAGTGTACTTATTTTCAGAATCGGACTTTTCTTTTACAAAGTAGGTTTTGTCATAGTTCACAACAATAAATTTGTATTTGCGATTACCGTTCTTACTTGTAAACGCATTACTTATAATTTTTGCGAGTCTTTCTTTCAATTTAGAATGTGGAATTGTAGTGTAAAGTGTCGAAAAATCAAAGGCTTTGATCGAATGAACTTTACTAAAATGAGTGGATTTCAGATGTTCTAAAAGTTGCTTCGAATTCTTTAAAATCCACATCTGGTTGATACCACTGCGAGAATATACTGCCGAACAATATTTTTAAGCCCAGATTTGATTTCAGATAAAACTTTGGTGAGTAAGATCGATACAGTTTTGGAAGAACATTTTGAGGAACCAGCGATGAAACGTTGTTTGTATGGATTCTTATGCATTTTAGGTATGCAGTATAAGTATGGTAAATTTAAATCGAAATTGTTAGTTTGGAAGCCAAAGGAAGCAAGAGCTGATTTGTGGTTATCTATTATTTCAGAGGCAGAAAGGTTTGTTGGGGTGTAAGTGGGATTTCCAGGTGTCGAATTTAAACCCAACTCTTAAAATAGACTGTCGAAATAGTACTTTTTGCAAGTAAATGTGTAATTATTTGAGACTTTGTCCGCTGGTGTGATGGCATAATGTTCTTGGAGGTAGGTAAGCTCTGTGATAACATCAGGGTCTTTAAATATAGACTCGAATCTGATGTTCACAGTTGATTTTAATCGGTAAATTCTAGATAAAAGTAACCCTCTGATGGTCATATGATACATGTACACGTAGATTGCACAATTTTAATAAACTTCCAGGCCAGATCATATGATACACGTAGATTGCACAAATTTAATAAACTTCCAGGCCAGATCAAAACCGTCACTCTGAAAATTGTAAATAATCGTTACGCCTTCTTTGAAGTAGTTTCGCGAAGTATTCCTAATTTGGTTATTAAATTGTGCAATATCATGCATCGAGATATCTTTCACCAAATTACATGTACAACATTGCAATAGAATTCATATAAATCAATAGGTTAATTGAACGTTATGTATTAAAAAAGGTCGTTCTGTCACCATCAATGACCATGCACTATGATGAAAATATTTGACAATAAAGACTACGTAAGATCCTTTAAATCAGAGTAAATTGACGTATACAATCTTTACAAGCATAATCTTTCCTCAGGAGTGGACACGTTATTTTTTCATGTCATCGAATATAAAAAGAATAATAAAAGTTGTCTATCATTAGTTGCATATTCAAATTTGTATTGTTAAAACGTGTGAACAATGAGTACCTGAAGACTGTATAGCGTAGGTAAATCTTTAGGTCATATATCGAGCATTGCGGAACGTAGTTGGAATAATTATCTTAATATCAATGTACCTAGGGTTTGACTATGCTAACAAACATAATATTTAGTCCCGATATCTCATTCGAGATTTTTCTACTCATAAACGTCTGAATTTGGTCCGTGGGGGAGAATCTTAAATCGTGGTGTATTTAAAGTTCCTTTATTTATCTTATACGTATGTGAGCAATTCATGTTTATTTTAGCGATTTTACATTGGCGGATCATAACTTTAAGTTACGTACGTCAGAAATGGATGCGATCGAGATCGGCTGAATTTTATTCTGTACTAATACCGGATTGAAAAATAAATATTTGGTATGTTCAGTCTAGGTCTATGTAGTCTTTCTTTGACAACCAAACTATCAATTTCACCATAATGACTGTAGGAAAAGTACTGGCGGGATACGCGTAACTTTTTAGCTCACCTGAGCCAACGGTTTTGTAGGTATGAGGTACTCATGCATGCTACCCTACAAGAGAAAGAATTTTGTCAAGATATCCACTTTTGAATTTTTAAGGAATATTTTTTAAGATTGTACACAGGTATAATGTATGTTTTCCATGCCCAATGTTTCAGGTGTAACTACAGAAAGAAACCTTCTTTGTATGATTACTCATTTAGCTCGATTTCGGTGACTTCAAAGCTTATAAATTTGGTCTTTTTGGCTTAGGACATCTTTGGCACACATAAAAACGAAAAAAAAGGGGGTCATGCATACCTTTTCTGCAGAATTCATTTTTTTACATGACCCCTCCTTCCGAATTAAAAATTTGCTAATTTTTATACGTTTTCAAATCGATCTATTGATTACATCATAGGCAAAATCATGTTCAAAACTCAATTTCTACAGACAGCAGGGAATCATACATCGATTTAATGTGCTATTTTTAAATTCTCAATAGTTATGACCAATGAGGTGACACCTTTTATTCAGCCCGGTTCACCAGTCAAAAGGGAAAGGATTCACTGCTAAAATAATTTCCTGTAGTTACACCTTCTAGGTCAGAGACAACCAAATCATTTTCCATAGGCCGTAATGTTAACGAAATGCCTGATACCGTCTATACTAACATTGCTGGCCATGCATGTTATATACCGATTTGTTCATTGATTCAAGCTTTATACGAAATTAAATTAAGAATATAGCATGACCTGCTCTTTTTCGCGCTTTTTGCGTCACAAGGTACCCCGCAGAGAATTTTCAAATTTTCCCGCGCCCGTCCCCTTTAGCAAATCGGGAGCTAGGGAAAAAATCCGGGTATCGACATTTTAATTGCACTTATTTTTTACATATATATATCATTTTCAAACAATATGCCAAAAGAAAATATAATTGATAGCCAATCACATCTTCTGTCAAATTTAAAATAACAGGCCCCCTCACCCTACATGTTTTTCTCCAATCAGAACCGGCCTTTTAGACGTCTCTGACCAATAACTGTACTGAGCAGATATTTCCGAACTGAAGGTATTTCCGAACGATTCGGAAATACCTTCAGTTCGGAAATTTGTTTCAAACTGCGAAACCTAGCGAAACCACTTGAGTTGTTGAACAGCGTATGCTGAAATGTGACGCTCCTTCTCGCCTGTTGAAATATGCATAGGCAAGAAGCGCCGCATTTCAGCACATTTACTAAAAATTATTTGTCCAAGTGGCTTCACTGGGTCATGAGGTTTGATACACCGTACAATGCTTTTTGGAAAACAAATTGGCCCAATTTCTGCACAACTCACTTGAATTGATAGATATTGGATTAAAACGATTTTAACTGTACGTTTCATGTATTTGAGATGAAATCAATACTATTCAAAAGTATTCATAGATTTCAGTATACTTTAATATGAATAAAGGCAAAACCGAAAAATCTTTGTTTTTTATGCCCCTGGAATAAAAGATTTGGGAGCATATAGTTTTTGGCCTGTCCGTCTGTCTGTTTGTCTGTCTGTTTTCTGAAAAACTTTAACATTGGGCATAACTTTTGAATGGAAGCTGGTGATAGAGGTTTCATATTTCACATGTGTATTCCATGTGACAATACCTTTCCATTAATACCAAAATATTTTACCTCGTGACCATAACCTTGACCTTTGACGTACTTTTCAAAAACTTTAACATTGGGCATAACTTTTCAATGGTTAGTGATAGGGCTTTCATATTTTACATGTGTATTCCTTGTGACAAGATCTTTCCATTGATACCAATATTACGCTGAACCTGACCTCTCACATACTTAAGAGAAAATGGCGTTTATACTAACAAAGATGCCGCCGGGGGCATTCTCGTTTCACAAACACAGGCTTTATCATTTCTGGCATGCTAGCTATCAATAATAAAAGGTTTGGTGTTCAATTTTAAATAAACTTAATTTATGAAATCATTTCATTGTTTTATTCTTTTTCTGCTGCACATTAATATGGAATTTCACAAAATGATTTTATTTTTGATGTTGCATAATTGAACTATACTAGCTGGGCATATGACTTCGGACCACTTTATCCGTCTTTTCAAATTAGTAAAAAGGTTATTGTTTTGAAATGTGACTATTTTTTCTTTTTTTGTACTTTTAAAGGTTGTCTGAAAAAAACTTCTCTGCATCCGGCAAATTCTTTTTAGAAAGGTTGTGGGCTAAAATCGTGGTACTGACACTATCAGTATTCAATGTCAGTATGTCAATTAGAGCTTGCACGGGTATCAGGTGAGCGTTATGCCCACTGGGGCTCTTGTTTACTCATATCTAAAAGACGTAATATACGTTGCTTATTTCGATCTATCCTAATTTCTTTCGCAAAAGGTATAAACGTTAGACAATTCGATATAACGATGATAAACGATTTTTTCCTATATTTTGAAAGATTCAATGACTGCATCGGTGGATCTATAAATGAAGAATTTAGAATTACCAAGGAAGATTGGGTACTTGTGAAATGTACGAGATTCAAAATAGAATTTCTGCTTGAAGCTTCACATAGCACTTCCCTTTAAAGAAAAGTCATGATTATTTGCATAACCCACTCCCTATTTATATATGTAAATATTTAAGCTGTGAAATTATTTGCTGCTTGTGTAATCGAAATTGATTATTTCTTTGTTAAGCAGAATAAAAATTAAAAAATTATTCAGGATTGAAGGAGGTCAGGCAAATATTCGATTATCGGCATGATACCGGTATCATGAATCATAATTCAAAGTCCGTTTTTCCCAAAATGACCAGATTTGATAACGTTAACATCATTTTCTTTTTGTTACTGTATGTTTTTTTTTTCTTTTTTCAGAATTATGTCTCAAAACTTTAACTCACTCTGATTAACCACTTGGGTGGACTATTTGCCGCTTGTTACGGGAAAGAAAAAATAAATACTGCGATTATGAACACAAAACAAAGTAATTACTTAGAGGGGGAGGCTTTCGCGGGTCACCTCGAACATTCTTTACAAAAAAAGTACAATTCTACCTTTTCTGTTTTGAAACTCATGATTTAGCTACAAATTCCATTTCAGTTTTAAACAGGTTTTGGTGTCCCTTCTGAAATCAAACCCTGGATCCGCACCTGTGTGTTATAATTTCCTGACATTTTTCGAAATGATGTCCTTTTTCACGTGGATATTATCCAACAAAAGCTCAAGGACTCTGATGTCTAACATTTTGCAAATTAAAGATATGAATAATTCATCTCAAAATGAACTTTGATACGTTTAGGATTCAAAATAATAAAAAGGTATTCTTAGCCAAAAGCGATGTCAAAATAAGCTAAGGACAGCGAGGGGAAAATTTACCAACGTCTTGAAAATATTTTTGTAATCTTTTTACGAATATATTTCTGAGACCAATGTCAGAAAGTGACTACATATGAAAAGGTATGAACAAAATTCATTTTTTTATCAAATTGAACTTGTCCTGTATTTTGTCGTCAGGTATCAGAGGAGAATGTCATTTGGCCGATCTCGCTCACATCCATTTTTGACGTACGTAACTTAAATGTTAAACGTCTTCAAATTCAATAGCATCATTTAAGAACAAATGAACTTTTAGCATGGCCAGACATGCACGCTTCGGGCTCATAACCCTCGTTAGTGATCCTCAATCTAAACAATGTTATACGGCCGAAGAGTATGAAAGTTATTATGTCCAAAAATGTACCGAAAGACGTAGCATGATGGGTGGGATATGATGTTGCAGGACCCACGTTTTAGACATTCCGAGAAATGTTCATAACAGAAATTAAAGTTACGATCCGCCGCTTAACTGCAGTAGGTTTGTTTACCATTTACACTTGTCAAAATTTCTTTCCGATTATCTGAGTAAATTTACTTGATTGTATTAAAATTTAAAGGGACTTTGCTTCCTCAAACTGAATTATTCACATATCTTGTTTATTTTCGAAAATTTATTGCTTCGTCATTCTGTTATGAAAATAATTTCTGATTATTTACCTTGGATTGTGGATCACTGACGAGGGTTGAACACCCGAAACAAGTTTGTCCGGTTCATAACCTTCATATCTAAATTGTTTATGGAGAGATTCAGACAAGTGTTTATGAAAAAAAAAGATTATTTTGGATTCAACATAAAACATTTCTCCTGGCTTGACAGTGATGTTCCAAGACTTCCATCTTATTATATTAACATCTCACAGCTCATCCTGTACGCTGCAGCATGTGCTAATGTTTTTGATTTTAATGTCGTATTAAGTGTTCCTTGTTCGTTTTGCGTTTCTCATGACCTTTGCCGTGACGAGCTTATAAAAAAATTCCCCGCGAGGGATTTGGCAGTATGTGTTTTGAATTGTTTTCCCTGATATGGTCGCCTTAGCACTTTCTATATAGACATAACATCAGATAGTGAAGAGCATGTATCTTATATATTGTTTTCCTTTCTAATGCATGAACATCGACAGCGAGTGCGGCTAGCCAAACAGGGGATGCTTACTCCTCCCGTTAACGTTAACTTTTGTTCAATAACATATGGCACTTTTCTACATATTTTTGGTGCCTGTGTGCTTGTTAATATGAAAAAGGAATAATATGAGAAGTATATACACCAATGCATGAAAAAATATGGGTACTACGTTAACGTAATTAAACTTATTATCATTGTAAATTATAATAAATAATGAATAACAGATTGGTAGAATACATCTTATCTTATCATTGAAGTACAAAGAAAATTGCTATTATAATTCGTATTTTCAGGTTAAAAACAATTCTCAAATATTTTAAAACCTTGGTCCTGTAGCATCATATCCCAGCCATCTTGCTACGTCTATCGGTATATTTAGGACATAATTTTCACTGATTTTGGCTATATTGCATTGCTTATATTAAGAATCACTGACGAGGGTTAAATACCCGAAACGTGCATGTCTGGTCCGTGCTGTGAATTTATCTGCTCTAAAATTAATAATACGGAAGCGTTCCAACTCTACACCTTTATGAAAAAAAATTCCAAACCAATTTTTCTGCACCAGACAACTGTTTCGAATATTCTTATCAGTCACTGTGATGATTCCAGCGGAGCCACCACAATTCATTTCAGTAGCGTGCTCTTTTATTCTTTTACTTATGAATTTCCATGCTGTAAATTTATCAGGTTTTAAATGATGCTATTGAATTTAAAGACGTTTAACATTTGAACTACTTGGTGAGTGTCACTGCTGGTGGACCAAGAGTCCCCGAGGGCACATGTAGCCAAGTTCGATCAACTTTGGTTGATTGTCTGTCTCTTCAACGCATTAGAAATTTTCTGTTACAAAATTTCTTGAAATTTCTAAAACGTGGGTCCTGTAGCATCATATCCCACCCATCCTGCTACGTCTTTTGGTACATTTTTGGACATAATAATTTCCACACTTTTAGGCCATATTTCATTGTTTAGACTGAGGATCACTGACGAGGGTTTAGTACCCGAAACGTGCATGTCTGGTCCATGCTGTAAATTTATCAGGTTTTAAATGATGCTATTGAATTTAAAGACGTTTAACATTTGAACTACTTGGTGAGTGTCACTGCTGGTGGACCAAGAGTCCCCGAGGGCACATGTAGCCAAGTTCGATCAACTTTGGTTGATTGTCTGTCTCTTCAACGCATTAGAAATTTTCTGTTACAAAATTTCTTGAAATTTCTAAAACGTGGGTCCTGTAGCATCATATCCCACCCATCCTGCTACGTCTTTTGGTACATTTTTGGACATAATAATTTCCACACTTTTAGGCCATATTTCATTGTTTAGACTGAGGATCACTGACGAGGGTTTAGTACCCGAAACGTGCATGTCTGGTCCATGCTGTAAATTTATCAGGTTTTAAATGATGCTATTGAATTTAAAGATGTTTAACATTTGAACTACTTGGTGAGTGTCACTGCTGGTGGACCAAGAGTCCCCGAGGGCACATGTAGCCAAGTTCGATCAACTTTGGTTGATTGTCTGTCTCTTCAACGCATTAGAAATTTTCTGTTACAAAATTTCTTGAAATTTCTAAAACGTGGGTCCTGTAGCATCATATCCCACCCATCCTGCTACGTCTTTTGGTACATTTTTGGACATAATAATTTCCACACTTTTAGGCCATATTTCATTGTTTAGACTGAGGATCACTGACGAGGGTTTAGTACCCGAAACGTGCATGTCTGGTCCATGCTGTAAATTTATCAGGTTTTAAATGATGCTATTGAATTTAAAGACGTTTAACATTTGAACTACTTGGTGAGTGTCACTGCTGGTGGACCAAGAGTCCCCGAGGGCACATGTAGCCAAGTTCGATCAACTTTGGTTGATTGTCTGTCTCTTCAACGCATTAGAAATTTTCTGTTACAAAATTTCTTGAAATTTCTAAAACGTGGGTCCTGTAGCATCATATCCCACCTATCCTGCTACGTCTTTTGGTACATTTTTGGACATAATAATTTTCACACTTTTAGGCCATATTTCATTGTTTAGACTGAGGATCACTGACGAGGGTTTAGTACCCGAAACGTGCATGTCTGGTCCATGCTGTAAATTTATCAGGTTTTAAATGATGCTATTGAATTTAAAGACGTTTAACAATTGAAGACGTTAAACATTGAAATAGTAATACAAATTGAAATATCCATTCTCAATGTAATCGATTAAATAATTATCGTGACATTTGCTTTGTTTAGTCAGACATGCACGAACGTTTAAAACATTGCCTCATTATCCTAATATTATTGAAATCGTGTCAAGAAGGGAAACAAAGCATTCTACCATATGGGTATCAATCATCTATTAAGATGGTCGCAAAGTTTGAAAGAAAGTTCATTCACCCTGATAAACTCTTATATAAGCGGACTGGTTACGCACTGTAGATAATAAAATATTAAAATTCTTTTTAACTTTTGGAAAATTTGCCATACACTTTCTTAATTCTCAATAAACCCGTTTAATATGTCTCTTCCCCAGCGTGAAGTCTTCGATTATATGGCGGCTTCAGTTATTGATTTTATTAACGTGGTACATTGCAATCACGGGAGAGTTGTAAGTTATAGAAATCACGACATATGATATTTAATAGTAATTATGAAAAAATGGTCGTAATTATGACATACCTAAGAGTAATAACGTTGAGTCTTAATAATACCATACTTAGTGGTAACTACGCGACTACTAGGTCCTTATTATGACATAATTATCTCTTAACTACGACTATTACGACTTTAAAAAAGTTACAACTTTGATTGGCACTTATCGGCTACCGTACGTCCCTTTAGAGAATATTCAACATTTGTTAATGCTCCGACCCACGTCTGAGTTCTAAGTAAACGATCAATGTTGTCTTTTTTGATCTGATAGTCTAAGACACAAATCAGTCAAGAACACTTTTTGTAAACGTTATACAGAATTGCTGACAATTAGCGTGTTGAAGCATGCTTCAGGTTATCATAGTGTTTATTTATAGAACTTTCCATAGTTACAAGGGTTCAGCCAATCTTTGCATTATGGGAGTACTTTGGCATTTAAATCGTGTGTATGTTTTGACTTTAGTAATGTCTTTGAAATTGTTTTGGTATTGCAGAAATCGCCTCTTTAAATTCCTTTACATCTTTTTCACTCATACCTCAATAACGACTTTCATTGCTTTTACATGTACATATGATTGTGTGAATCTTATTCAGTCAAAGATTTATCTATATAATAGACATCTTATTTCCATTTGTGAATTAACTTTTTTCTCACAATTTCGCGACTAGTATTTTGTGGACGGTAAGTACCGATTCTTAATACGTCACAATAGTTCATATTCTAGAAAATATTGATGATCGTTTTAAACCTTGATTTTACATGCACAGACACCAGATATCACATCATTTGGTAAAATATTTTGAATTTTGACGTCCATATTTTTCACGTAACTGTGGTCCAATGGTTTTGGAGGGCGAAATAAGAATTTTTAAAGCAATATGACGTCAAAGACATACTTTTAAAAAAATAATTTTCCAGTAGATTCTTTGGGCACCGGACATCACAAAATTTGGCAGTATTTTCATTGTGGCGTCAACATAGAAAACATGACAACCAATTCTGCTACGTCTTTTGGTACATTTTTGGGCATACTAATTTTCATACCTTTTGGCCATTTTTCATTGTTTAGACTGAGGATCACTGACGAGGGTTTAGTACCCGAAATGTGCATGTCTGGTCCATGCTGTAAATTAATCAGGTCTTTAATGATGCTATTGAATTTGAAGACGTTTAACATTTCATAATGTTCATTTAGATACTACTGACACGTCATGAAACTGTAAATCTTCGAAATGTATTTGCTTACAGTATAAATTCTTATAACATTCGCATAACAACTAATGATTGCGACAAGTCCGTATGATAAGCGTTTACCTTAGTTGCAGTGTTGAATTATGTCAGTCATATAAGACATTAAACAGTAAATTGTAAGGAAGATGACAAATATGGATAATGACCATATACCTGTTTACAGCACAAAATCGATAACCCAGAAAATCAGAAACCGAAGGCATACAAAATCAGGATAAAACAGGAACCAAAGCAAACAAACAAAAACCTCCACCATATGAAAAGAAGCGAACTCCCGATATGAGAATGAGACCAGGTGCCCAGGAAGAGTAAGCATCTCCTGCTTGCATGCAACACCCGTCGCTTCAATTCGGTAGAACTGTCACTTCCATTTTGGAAGATATAGAGTACAATCTTTGGTTGGATGGTTCAAATGGTCTATGACAGAATATCATCCACCATTCTGGAAAGTGGGATATCATAGTGTATGACGAGTTCCCGATATCGACCGTAGAACTTCCTCAGTGACGATATTAGTCGGTCACAAACATATCCCTGACTGAGAAGCTTATATGAAAGACGCCTAGCTCTCAGAACAAAATCCGTACATTTGGTACTTGCTCTGGCATAGCGTATCAGCTGAGATATGAACACGCCATAAGCAGGCGCTGAAGGGATGTTGCTACTCAGAAAAGGAAAGTTTGTAATGCTGAAATTGAAGTAGTCACGTTTGTCATAGAGTGAGGTGTTCATGTGACCATCAGTGTCGTAGGACAACATTATGTCCAAATAGGATGCTGAATTATTTGTCTCTGTAGTTTCTTTGACTTCAAGCTCCGAAGGATAGATACTGCTCAGGTAATCCGCGAATTTTGGATTATTGATGGACAACACATCGTCTATGTATCTGTAAGTGAAGTTGAAGATAGAAGCTAAGTATCTTTTCCCTTCAGAGACCAAAGATTGAATGAATTCAGCTTCGTACGAGTAAAGGAAAATGTCGGCAAGGAGTGGGGCACAATTGGTCCCCATTGGAATTCGAATTCTTTACTGACTCATATTCGTGGGGAGGAGCGATTTTACGTAGACTAGCATGTGACTGATATAAAGGCGATCCCAGCCATCTGTGCGCACATTATACAAATACGAATGACGAAAAAGGTATGAATATTTTCAATATCAAATAAGTTTGGATCCGAGATTTTGAGTATATACTGCTATTGCAATTTAAAAAAGATTATTTTTAACACTTTAATTAACTGTCACAGTGAAAAAGGGGTTAGAATTTGGCGACAACATTTTACAACATTTTTCCTCGACTTAAGGGTTGACTTAACATCATATTTGCGAGTGGGGAAAATTTCGTAAAATCTAAAAGATCAGTTACTGTAAATATTTGATGACGGAAATATCAGTTATTGATAGGATGATACTTAAACATATTATTTGCATTAAATTATGATTATCTTACTTTTTTAGTTTGTGTACACAGGCTTGAATATTGCCCCACTTTAAAAAAAACGACAGCACTCCGAAAAAAGATATCAATTAGCACGAGTCCCCGAGGGCACAAACCCGATTAACTTCGGTTGATCATTTCCTCAAACGCATTCGAAAATTTCTGTTTACAAAATTTTCTCGAAATTTCTAAAAAGTGGGTCCTGAAGCATCATATCCCACCAATCCTGTTACGTCTTTCGGTATTTTTTCGAACATGACATAACTTGGATTGAAGATCACTGACGAGGGTTAAGTACCAAATACGTGCATGTCTGGTCCGTGCTGAAAATTTAACTGTTCTTAAATGATGCTATGAATTTGAAGACGTTCAACATTTACATACTGACCTTCTTTAATTCCTTTCCGAGGGCAAATTGACTACTAATTTGGGATAATCTTTGGCAATATCATATTTTTGTCAATTTTTAATTACATACCCCTGTTTCACATGTGTATTTCACTTTCGAATATTTCTTGTCCATGAAATACCCGTTGGATCGAATCGTAAAGCATGCATTGAACAGGTGTACATATATTTCATAGGGTTGCATACTTCTTACTTGGAGTTCTCTTTGTGTTAAATATTTTAAAGAATTTGGAAACAACTTGGCCTCGGGAAGAAATTAAAGAAGGTAATTATGTAAAAATTGTGCAAATTGATATCATTTTCGGAGTTCTGTCTTTTTTTAAATGGGTTAATATTCATGCCTGTGTACAAAAAATAAAAAAGTAATATAATCCAATTTAAAGCAAAATATATGTTTAAGTATTATTCTATCATTAACTCTATTTTGTTTTGTAACTGATTGAGATACTGTATATTCCTAAATTTAATATATTTATTTCGATACGCTCGTAGGTTTGCAAATGGAGTTTGCAATTAAAAAAGTAGAGAAATAACGTTTTGATGTTAACACTTTTTACGTCTCAAAACCTTCCAATCTTGAATTCGACGATATCCTCTGAAATTTGATCGTTGGATTCAAAGGTAACAGTATAAGGTAATAGGGGTATTAGTAAGTAACATAATAAAGTCTTGAGAGAACAGCCTTTGACCGAAACAAACGAAGAAAGATACGTTTTTTTTATTTTATTTATTCATCTATTTAATAAATTCAACTAGCTTCAGCTTAGTTAAAGGTAAAAAACCCGCCAACTGTAAGCGCATCATTACTAGGCGAGGCATCGATTTATGCGGATCCAGATTTTGTTTTTTTATCCGATGGTGGGTTCTAAAGGGTAAGGAACGAAAACTTAAACATCATGAAGAATAGGTGACGGGCAATCCATTTTGTGTATTTATTTTTACATGGATATTTTTGACAAGCCCAGCAAGTCCTTTTTTTAGATGACAAAATGTATATACGTTAATTCAAAAATTCTTTTTATAGGCATAAAAGAAAGGAGGGGATAGGCATAATAGGAAATCGATCTAAATAAGACTGTTATTGTAAACTGGCGAGCCTGAAGGTTCAAAATATATGAAAAAATTTTGTCATCATTTCTACTGATGATATATTACGTGATATTTGTACCTCGTGATGAGTGTCACTGCTGGTGGACTAGAAGTACGCGATGGCACATGGATTAAAGTCCGATCAATTTGATTTTGATTTACTCATTACCTGTAATTTTTCCGATTTCTTCAAATGCATTCGCGAAATTATGTTCACAATATATTCTAGAAATTTCTGAAAGGTGCATCCTGTTGCATCATATCCAACCCATCCTGCTATGTATTTCGGTATTTTTTGACAAAAGGAATGGTTTTGGATACAACATAGCAAATGTTCACTGGCTTGAAGGTGATGTTCCGAGATTTTCGTCATACGGTTTATACATTTCACAACTCAGCCATCTTGCTTCGTCTTTCGGTATATTTAGGACATAATTTTTCACAGATTTTGGCCTATATACATTGTTTAGATTGAGGATCAATGACGAGGGTTAAATACCCGAAACGTGCATGTCTGGTCCATGCTGTAAAGTTACTTGCTCTAAAATAATGCTAATGGATTCGAAGACGTTAATCATTCGGTACGCTAGAGCATATACTGATGTTTTAGGTTTTCATAGTAGATTTGAAAATAACAAAGAAATTTTAAAGTCTAGGGATTTTGCTTTCACTAGTTAAGACTTTCTGGAAATTTTACAAAAATATTGCAACTTCTTTCGAAATTCGGACACATACAAGAAACAGAGTATATTTCATTGGGTAGTTCACAACCTTCATTTTATGGTGACATAATTAATAGCTATTCACTGTAAACTTTTTCACTTTTATGAAGGACGCATATGCATGGCACGGCATGTCTCAGATTTTGAAAACAAATTATATATAAGGTTGGGTCTGACCCAAAAGTAGAAAATTAAAAACAAAAAAATCTTAATATCACATTCGGTTGCCATGAAAACGGACTTTGAACAATGAAAGAATGCATTTTAGGGCGTTTTAGAAGTCACATACATCATCTATGCATCATAATCTAATAAATACACCGATGAATTATCGGTATATTACCATTGCTTTTTCAAGTTAAGCAATAATAATGTTGGGTTTTTGGTCTTATCCATATGTTTCCATAGCAACAACACAGGTACCCTATCAAACTATTTTTTTTTTTTGGCATTTTTTTTTTCAAAATTATATGATGTATGACATATATTTTTGTGTTATTTATGCAAATAAAACATTAGCACTCACATGGGAACATAGTTTGTGTTCGTTGTTTTTGGCAACATCAACTCAAATCGCAAAAATGAAAACATTTTTAGACAATATTAAGAGTCATTTCTTACTAGATCATTGAATTCTGATTCAAACAAAGGAGGGGATCTCCAACAACACCAGGTTGTAGCACCCACAGCAAAACCCCAAAACACCCAATTCAAAAACACAAAGCAGACAAGCACAACGAGACGCGTAAGGGACAAGGAACGTCAACGCGCTACATAGAAACATCAAACACAAAGGACTACACATAAACCAACGAGACCAATGGGCAACCGGTGCCGACTTAGGACGGCCATCTGCCACGGAAATAGCAGAAGGTATGGTTATCCTGGATTACGTGCGCACAACCCGCCCATTTTTCCGATTACCCAGAGGTCTCGAAGAACGTACAATTGTGGTGTAAAACAACATCCTCACTGTCAGATGACCACACACAAACAAGACCACAAAACGCAGGGGCTCAAGCAACACAGATGCATATGTAAAAGGATATAAAAAGAGGGCGTACGTAATACAAACCGTGCTCTGCCGCCGCGACCTCATGTATGTTATCAGCCGAGGAGTACGACTGACATTCAGAGAGGACAGGTGGTCGGGGGCCTGTTTTCTCTAAAGAGATTTCGACAGGGCCCGTCATGGAGTCCCGTCGTCACAGTCAGTCAGAGTGCAAGTTTTTAGAATGCGCTTGTACAAGACTGTAGATTGGTCAAGTACCAAGCCTAGTGTCCGTCTGGTGACATTAGGATCATACCCACGGTATAAAAGGCATTTGATGATTCTGACGCATTTTCGATAGTGATGTTGTCTATCTTTGATCCTTCTTATCTTGTTTATAATGTCACCATAAAATGCAGGTTGTGAAATACCCAAAGTAATATACTCTGTTGCCTGTATTGGTCAGAATTTCAGAAGAAGTTGACAATAATTTTTGTAAAATTTCCAGAAAGTCTTTACTAGTTTGTGATAGCGAAAACCTTGTCCTAAAAGTTTCTTGGTAATTTGTAAATTTCTACTATGAAAGTCCAAAACATCAGTACATGCTCTAGCATACAGGATGAGCTGTGAAATATAGATACGATAGGACGGTAATCTAGGAACATCACCGTCAAGCCAGGGGAAATTTACTATGTTAAATCCAAAATCATCCCTTTTGTCATACACACTTGTATGGATCTCTCCATTAACAATTTTGATATTGAGGTCCAAAAATGGTGTTTCTGTGTTTGAAACGTTTGCTTTGTTTAAAATCAATTCTTGTGGATAAATAACATTTTTAAATTTCTCAAAAACAGGATTGTCGATAGTAAGAATATCATCCAGGTACCTAGAAGTACCAATGAAACATTTCACATCATCAGTTTTTCTTTGTTTTTGAAGATTTTGGATAAATTCCTTTTCATACGTGTATAGAAATAAATCTGCAACAAGAGGCGCACAAGTAGGGATACCCATTGGAATCCCTACAACCTGCTTGTAGAGTTTCTCACCAAATCTTACATAAATATTGTCCAAAAGGAAGGACAAGTCAATACACAGGTCACCACATGTCCATAAATTGTATGATTTGTAATCTTTGGCGGAAAAGAAACCCTTCGATTCAGAAGTACAAATATAAGTTTTCCCCTCTCGATCAAAACACAATTTAATGAGTTTGGACAGTCGATCATTTATTTTGTCGTGAGGAAGCGTGGTGTACATATTAGAAAAGTCGTATGAAGATATCGTATTTGCTTCAAAATTTCTTGATTTCATTTTGTCAATCACATCCCCTGAATTTTAAGACCAAAAGAAGTTTACGCCATTCCTGTTCATGAATGTTTCACAGTATTTTGCCACGTGTTCCTTTATAGCCGTGAGTGCTGACGTCAGATTTCTAGACAAAATTGTTGTTGAGCAGTTACTAGAATAAGCAATGTAACGAAACTTGTAAGGATACTTGTGAAGATTTGGTATACAGTATATTGTAGGGAGATCCAATTTAGAAATAGGGATGTTAAAAGAAGAAATTTTACTGTTATGTTTGTTCAAAATATTTGGAACACTTTCGTTGCTTTCGATATAAGTATTAGTAGAGGAAAGTTCCGAAACTAAAGTTGATATGTAGTAGCGTTTTTTTTAAAATAATTATGGTGTTGTTGGCTGCTTTGTCTGCAGGCGCGAAGACATATTTTTCATGTAAATTACGTAACTTGGATTTGAAATATCTTTCAGAAATTGGATTGTCAAAAAGTTGAGGATTTTTGTGGTAGTTATCCATTCGAATATCGGTAATATCCAAAATGAGGTTTTTCCAGTCATTCAGAGCATGCGATTCGACTCCTTCCGATTTACACCATCGTTTGGTATAGTTATCTAAAGCTTCCTTTAGCACTTCGCGACATTTATTAAATCTATCTTGAATAGGATTCTATACTTAGGTCCTTTCTTAAGAAGACCACGGAGCTGCCTGTCTTTGATAATTGAAAAGTCACCTGCAATAATATGACCAGCTGGTTTATATAGATATGCAGACGTTGCACATTCTCAAGAAGCAGGACATGATTCAAGTATTTTAGGATCTTGTGTAACTTTGTTGTAGTTAAAAACGAAATTTCGAATAGGTCTCTTATATTTGTAACAAATAAGAGGAGGTTCGAAATTTTCAAAATATTGAGGAATGGCACTTTGTACGCGATGATCCCGAAAAATATTAGAGATGTTCAGAGGATGGAATCCTTTGTTAATAAATGGAATTTTTATGAATCGTCTTTTAGGGGAGGTGTTTTTAACCAAAGGATATAGTTTATTTTGTGCGAATGCAACAATGATATTTAGCCTGAATCAATCAGTGTTTCTTAAGAATGCAACCAGTGCTTCATCCAAGATAGATTTTAATTGAACTGCTGGAACTGAAGAGAAAGCATGTAGCAGTTTATGTCTACCGCCGTTGCGTGCAATGATCAGTAGATCTTTGAGGGTACGATGTACTCTAGCTCTTTTTCTGAGATTTTTGTTTCGCCTTTTACCGTGAACCTATGCTTCCTTTTAGTGTTAGGGCGGATTGAAAAAACATTAATATTTGAAGAGGTCGAAGAAATGTTTCCTAGTCCATAAATCTGATCGTTTAGACCAAGGGGGTACGCAGTTTGTAGTTTGGTTATCCAGGCAAGTTCAGCTTGTAAGCGGCGTTTTTTAATTCAAGTTTTACTTTGATTTTTAAGTTTTTGGAATGACTGAACTGGAGTGATTGTTATATCCGAAACTGAATGATTGTATTTAACGAAGTGATCAAAGTGATGATAATTAATGAATATATTGAAGTAGATCTTTCATTACATGAAAGACAATTTTTTAAAAATATTTAGGAAATAGCCCGTTGCTATGAGAACGATTGTGTAAAATTGCAAATAGACCAACGTTGACCGTTTCTTCAACGCATTCTAAAATTTATGTTATCAAAATTTCTCGAAATTTCTAAAAAGTTGGTCCTGCAGCATCATATCCCATCCATCCTGCTACGTCTTTCGGTACGCCTTTTCGACCATTGTTTAGATTTAAGGATCACTGACGAGGGTTAAGTACCCGAAACGTGCATGTCTGGTCCATGCTGCCAATTTATCTGTTCTTAAATTATGCTATTCAATTTGAAGACGTATCATTTGAGTCCTTGGATACGGGCATCCAAATGTAAGCAATCTGAAAATTTTTTAATCTAAAATTAAGACTTTGCTTTATCATATATGTAAAAGTAGTTGTGAAAGCCTGCTTGGCTTTTTTAGGAAAGGGCTTCGAAAAACAGCGAAAAATGCTTATTTGTAGATTATATGGCCTAATTACTATTGCAACCATTTATTATTTTAAAGTTTTTTTCTGTTTAGATAGAGGCTTCGTGGCTCGGTGATAATTTGATTGGTTCATGTGACTCGTGGAATTACTGGACAATAAATAAAACCACGGCTAGCTAGTTGTTATTTCTATTCTTATATAGCACGTGAATGGGCGGAGCTAAGCGCATTGAAAGTTTGTTGGAGATTTTACACCAGGCGAGGTCTATGGTACATATAGAGAGAAAATTTCAAGTCATATTAGAATTGATCTTAATTAATGACAAATAATGATAATGACCATATCCCTATATACAGCACAAAATCGATAATTCAGTAAATCATAAACCGAAGGCATACAAAATCAGGATTAAACAGGAACCGAAGCAAACAAATAAAAACCTCCACTACATGAAAAGAAGCGAACTCCCGATATGGGAGTGAGACCAGGTGCTCAAGAAGAGTAAGCATCTCCTGCTTGCATGCAACACCCGCCGCTTCAATTCGGTAGAACTGTCACATCCGGTTGCTTCCATTTAGTATGACATATGACATTATGACATAGAGTACAATCTTTGGTTGGATGGTTCAAATGGCTTATGACAGAATATCATCCACCATTCTTGAGAGCGGGACATTATAGTGTATGATGAGTTCCCCATATCGATCGTAGAACTTCCTCAGTGACGATGTTAGTCGGTCACAAATATATCCCTGACTGAGAAGCTTATCTGAAAGACGCCTAGCTCTCAGAACAAAATCCGTATATTTGGTACTTGCTCTGGCATAGCGTATCAACTGAGATATGAACACGCCATAAGCAGGCGCTGAAGGGATGTTGCTACTCAGAAAAGGAAAGTTTGTAATGCTGAAATTGAAGTCGTCACGTTTGTCAGAGAGTGAGGTGTTCATGTGATCATAAGTGTCGTAGGACAACATTATGTCCAAATAGGATGCTGAAATATTTGTCTCTGAAGTTGAATTTGAATTTGAACTTCCTGCTATTAAAAATTACTGTTTAATAAGAATGATTTTTTTAAAAATGGTTGCCATAGTAACATATAACTTTTTCACGGTTTTTGAAAGATTGTGTTGGATATATTCCAATAATTTTATCTGTTCATCATGATGCAAAAATGTTGAAAATAACTCTGAAGTTGCATAATGAGTAATATTATAGACCATAGTTACCGTTGTCAAGGAAATTTATGTACATAGTGGGTTTATCTTAAATTTACTCATTTTATAGAATAAATTCCATTTCCTTTTCATATACCCATCAAGAGAGAAGGACAATTGGAAGATACAAACGGCAATTTGAAATCAATATATAAAAACTATCTAATTATGTTTTCATGGTAACAAGTCATTTTGACAATATCAGACACTGTCAGCGAGCTTATTTGAATTTTAAGGTCCTTATCTGTAGGATGCATAAAAAATCTTCCATTGAAGTGCTATAAGAACATCTGTGAAAATTGTATAGAGCATTAGCTCTTTGAAAAGTAAAATTTTCATGCTGTTACCACAGAAAAAAATCCTGGTTTTAGAGGAAATCGACATTTTTGTCAATTTACCTAATAAATTTTCGGGCTCGACTGTATTCTTCGTGAGTCTCAGTAAATGACGTCAGAAGTTGTACGCTACGAATTGAGTGTACACCGGCGCACATGTGTATACGCATGTAGTTATCTTTTCAAGAATAAAATTATCAATATTTGAAACATTGTTTTTTTATCTATTGAGCAATAATTTATGATAAAGGGCACGTCACTTCTAACATTATTTAAACATGTTCATGGATGATTAAGGACAGAAGAAGTTTGACATATGTCTATATTCTGATCATTTGACGACAACTAATCGGGCCATATTTTTTCAGATTCTTTATCTATAAATGGAATTATGGATCCAGCACTTGCCGAATATAAATCGTGGTTTGCGGGGGTTAACCCCCCCCCCACACACACACACACATATATACCCTCTCACATACACACACAAACACCTTCAGGTCCGTTAACTTTGAGTCGGCGAGAGAGAGAGAGAGAGAGAGAGAGAGAGAGAGAGAGAGAGAGAGAGAGGAGAGAAAGGGAGAAATTGCCTCTCATTGAAACGTATATTTTTTTCCGAGGTAAATTTCTTGCTTCTTTATCTAATTATTATGTTATTTCTAAAAACAGCTAGCGGTGACCATAACTTAATAATTTTGAAAAATAATCGACATTGTGTCGAATCGTTTTTCGTTGTTATTCTTTATATTTGTGACCATATATATTGATTGATAGAAAAATACAACTGATCTTTTTTAATAGATTTAGTGTTATCGACCTCCTCAAACTAATGTTAGAATTTACTGAGTGATTTACCGACGAGGAAGCTCCGCTGCTCCAGGGAATAATCTGGATTTGTAAAGGCAGGGACCATTAAAATGGGCCAATGACCCCTCTCTTTATCAAATGTATATACAATTGACAAAAAAAGAGGGGCCATTTGATAAAATAGGGTGCCATATAGCCACATGGAGGGGCCGATGAACTCTTATTTGGGGTCCTAGATCAAAACTAAACGCATATTTGGATAGTTTATATAGGGGGCCCTTTCATATTTGAAGTCAGATTTCTCCTATCTCGCATAGTTTTCTCATAATTTCACATTGGCCCCACCCAGGATTATCCCTGTGCTCGCAAGATAAGATCTACCCTATATTCCTTACAGTGCACCAATGCAGATTAATTTGAAAATGAATATCAATATCAGTATACCCCCCCCCCCTCCTTTCTACGCTTCTCAGAAAGATTGTTTTGAACCCCCGTCCCTCCGGCCCTATTTTAGATTCCTGAATCCGTCTATATAGATTCCAAATATATCTCAAGCTGTCATTAATGAATATATATGAAATATGAATATAGGTAAAACAATGTTGTATAATGAGCACAAAAAAGAAAGGACAGGGGCCCCGGCCTGTAAGTCCATCAGCACGCATCCCAAGTTACTAGATCTAGTAATGCCTCCTCCCCCTTTCAGTGTTTGAACATGCTGCATATTCAACCATTGGTTCAAGTCGTGCATGTTTAGAAAAATAGTAAAATATGACAGACAGAAAATAAGATGAGACATCATTTGTGAAATCGTCCATCACCGGCAACACCCTTTCCTCCTCCCCCTTTTTTTTCTCTCCCAAAAATGACCAGATTTGATAACGTAAACATTATTTTCTTTTTGTTACTGTATGTTTTTGGTTTTTTTCAGAATTATGTCTCAAAACTTTAACTCACTCTGATTAACCACTTGGGCGGACTATTTGCTGCTTGTTACAGGAAAGAAAAAATAAATACTGCGATTATGAACACAAAATAAAGTAATTACTTCGAGGGGGAGGCTTTCCTGGGTCACCTCGAACATTCTTTTCAAAAAAGTACAATTCTACCTTTTCTGATTTGAAATTTATTATTTAGCTACAAATTCCATTTCAGTTTTAAACAGGTTTTGGTGTCCCTTCTGAAATCAAACCCTGGATCCGCACCTGTGTGTTATAATTTCCTGACATTTTTCGAAATGATGTCCTTTTTCACGTGGATATTATCCAACAAAATTTCAAGGACTCCGATGTCTAACATTTTGCAAATTAAAGATATGAATAATCTTCTCAAAATGAACTTTGATACGTTTAGGATTCAAAATAATAAAAAGGTATTCTTAGCCAAAAGCGATGTCGAAATAAGCTACGGACAGCCAGGGGAAAAGTTACCAACGTCTTGAAAATATTTTTCTAATCGTTTTACGAATATATTTCTGAGACCAAAGTCAGAAAGTGACTATATATGAAAAGGTATGAACAAAATTCATTTTTTTCTTTCAATTGAACTTGTCCTGTATTTTGTCGTCAGTTACATGTATCAGTTATTATGTCCAAAAATGTACCGAAAGACGTAGCATGATGGGTGGGATATGATGCTGCAGGACCCACGTTTTAGACATTCCGAGAAATTTTCATAACAGAAATTAAAGTTACGATCCGCCGCTTAACTGCAGTAGGTTTGTTTACCATTTACACTTGTCAAAATTTCTTTCCGATTATCTGAGTAAATTTACTTCATTGTATTAGAATTTAAAGGGACTTTGCTTCTTCAAACTGAATTATTCACATATCTTGTTTATTTTCGAAAATTTATTGCTTCGTCATTTTATGAAAATAATTTCTGATTTTTTACCTTGGATTGTGGATCACTGACGAGGGATGAGCACCCGAGACATGCTTGCCCAGTTCATAACCTTCATATCAAAATTGTTTATGGAGAGATTCCGACAAGTGTTTATGAAAAAAGAGATTATTTTGGATTCAACATAGTACATTTCTCCTGGCTTGACAGTGATGTTCCAAGACTTCCGTCTTATCATATTTACATCTCACAGTTCATCCTGTACACTGAAGCATGTGCCGATGTTTTTTTATTTTAATGTTGTATTAAGTGTTCCTTGTTCGTTTTGCGTTTCTTATTACGTTTGCCGTGACGAGCTTATAAATAAATTCCCCGCGAGGGATTTGGCAGTATGTGTTTTGAATTGTTTTCCCTGATATGGTCGCCATAGCACTTTCTATATAGACATAACATCAGACAGTGAAGAGCATGTATCTTATATATTGTTTTCCTTTCTAATGCATGAACATCGACAGCGAGTGCGGCTAGCCAAACAGGGGTTGCTTACTCCTCCCGGGCACCTGATCCCACCTTTAGCTTGCTAGGGGACCGTCATTGCTCAATTTGGTGCTCTTTTGTGAGTGCTGTTGAGAATATTGGCAGTATCTCCTTTAACTCTTCCCTGTGTTTCTTTGGATGTTTCAGTGTTTTGCGATGGATGCTTCAAGTCTTTTTGGAGATTCCTTTGAATGAAAAGAATTATCCATTTTTAATATAACGTTAACTTTTGTTCAATAACATATGGTACTTTTTCCATATTACTTTTTGGTGCCTGTCTGGTTGTTAATATGAAAAGGGAATGATATGAGAAGTATATACACCAATGCTTGAAAAAATATGGGTACTACGTTAACGCAATAAAACTTATTATCATTGTTTATTATAATAAATAATGAATAACGGATTGCTTGAAGACATCTTATCTTATCATTGAAGTACAAAGAAAATTGCTATTATTATTCGTATTTTCAGGTTTAAAACAATTCTCAAATATTCTAAAACCTTGGTCCTGTAGCATCATATCCCAGCCATCTTACTACGTCTATCGGTATATTTAGGACATAATTTTCACTGATTTTGGCTATATTATATTGCTTATATTAAAGCTGAACTAAGTCTTTAAAAACCCTCATGACGTAGTAATTTTTTTTAGGGAACGGAAATTGTTAGAAGTGAAACTAACAATCTCCGTCCCCTAGCTAAAAATACACTTGGTCATGTGTTGATTTGAACTTTCCCCCTGATGACGTTTTGCACACTAATGTATCGTGACCCAAAATCCACTACCTTGAGTACTCGAGCGGTATATAAACAAGCCTGGACGCGTGGACATTGTCATTTGTATGAGATGTCATCTACCTGTAAAGATGAGTTCAGAAATTAGAAAATATCATATATAGAAAAAAATATAGAAAATGGATAAAGTAATCATGAAATCTTCAGTTTTACTGAAATAATTAAAAGACGGGTACGTAATCTTGGGAACTTGTGGAAGGGGATGGGTGGGAGGGGGTTGTTTTAGAACGGGATGGGGACGGGACTGGGAGGATAGGTTCTTTCATATGTTTTAAATAAAATATTGCGAACCAGAAAGATGAATTCAAAATATCCATGCCATAGTTACATGTATTTACAATGTCAAAAAATTATATGCTACTATTACAAAATTAGCAAAATTTGGTACATATGTGAAATTTGGTACATATGTGAAATAGTGGTGGGGTGGGATGCTATATCATTCAAACCAACAGACATGAAAGTAAATTGAAATGATTTTTCACAAGCAAAGGAGATCAAATATACATGTAGATGAAGAGGGAGCCCAATGTTTATGATCAACCAAGACATGTTGGGCCGGAAAGAGGGGGGGTTAAGTTATTGAAAATTTATATTATCTGAAGTGAAATAGTATATTGATCAGTGTTTACTGCTAAAAGTTTACATCAAAGAATGGCATGCAATTTATTAGACGGAAGAGTATTTGGGAGGGGGATGCCAGTGTGTGTGTGTGTGTGGGTTGGAGAGGGGGAGGGGTATGTTATATCGAAACATTGTCATGCAAAAAAGCACAATAAAAGTACATTCATTAACATACTAAAATACATTAGTTAAATTCTTCTATAATATATTTTCATTACATACGATTTTGTTACATATACCTGTATACTGTGAAAGGCAAGTACATAACTGTTTCTCTGCATTTTCCTCATTTCAAAATTTCTTTTAGAAACTGTATTTAATCAGCTTAATTTCGAGAATACAAAACTGCATGATAATTATAGTGTTTTACTTACATGATATTATAGAAAATACAATCCAATACAGGCCAATGGTCGGTACACAATTTTCTACAACATACATGACCTCATTTTTTAGACACATGTGAAAATCGCGTGTTCGATTAGACTATTCGCATAATGAAAATGGGCTTTTATAAATGCATATCAATTAAAATATACATGTAAACTAGTTACCGAATATTTGAATAAGCTTTATTATCTATTGGAATTTCTATTAATGATAGTTTGTATGATTATTTCCATTGATGTGTTAAAGGGGGGGGGCTGTGAACATGGAGACCTTGGGATGCAACAGATGGAATTCGCATCGGAAATGGGAAAGAAACAATTTTATAGAATTCTTGACAATCCCATTTATCAATAGTTTATAGGTTTCCTTTGTGTTGAAACTATTTTTCGTCGAACAACTCTACCTGGGCTATGTCTTGGATCCACTTCCTCCAAATATCCCCATCTCAATAACTACCCCCCCCCCCCCCCCATCAAATTCAGTATACCCCTTTCTTTTCAGGGCCGGGTCCAAAATTTATGTTGAGGGAATGTGGCCTTACAGTCTACACACTTTCCCGATACCATAACCATGACTAGGTCAAAGCTCAAGGTCAAGGTCACTAGGTCAAATGTTAATTAAGGCTTAAATTGAAAGATCTTGTCATGGGCAACCTTTATGTATGATATAAAGTTTCTACTGCGTAATGTTCCACAGATTTTGATGCAACCAGAAACTTTAACCAAAATCTTTAACTAGGTCAAAGTCCAAGGTCAAGGTCACTAGGTCAATGTTACGGCATAAATTAAAAGGTCTTGTCTTGAGCAACCTTCATGTATAATATGAAGTTTCAACTGCATACAGTTCCTTCGATTTTGCTTCAACCAGAAACTTTGACCAAAATTTTGACGACAGACGGACAGACAGACAAACGGACATCGTCAATCTATAGACCGGAATTGTTTTGCAATCCGGCCTATTAAAAGAGGCGAGTTGGAGGGGTTTTGTTTGGTCTAAATCATCCATGAACGATCATCATATGCACTACTCTGGAGCTGAAATGTTGGAAGAAAGAGTAAAATTACTTTAAATTTCTGTGAATATTTTTTAATCCACATTAAAAGTATAGGAATTGGAATTAAAAATTAATTTCATCTGAAACTCATCAAAGCTTTTATACATGCATTCACATGGTTTCATTTTTGAATTGCTATTCCTTTTTTCCCTTTTATCAATGATTTTCGAATGCATGATTTCCCCCAAACTACTGAACGTCTCGTTCATAGCGAGGCATGTTTTTTTAGGGGGGGGGGGGGTTCGGCTTTTTTTGTCGGAGCATGATTATTTTTTTCGCCCCATACCGGAGCAAGGAATTTTTTTATAATAAGTGATGTGCAATATATAAAGAATGTTTGTGTTTTAATAAAAATTCTTGATTTTTATTCAAAACTCTAAAGTATTACTTTATTTTTATGAAAAGTTTAATTCACTTCTAAACAGAGAGATAGAAGTATTTACAATATAATCCTCAGTAAACAAAATTTATATCTTGTAAGAGTGTCTGAGGGGAGGATTTTCTAGACAAATTTTCGAATTTAGAATTGTAAATTAGGGGAAGAACTGAAGTTCTCCTTCGAAGCTTGTAGTGAAATTAGACTCTATGGGGGAAATATGCATCTATTACATGTAATAGTAATACATTATATTCATGGTATATTTATAAGCCTCTAAGGAAGCCCCTTTTTCCCCATTAATATGCATTCTTTTGATATTTTCAAATATAATCTTTGCCATTAAAAATGCTTTGATAGAAAATTACAGCGAGCGAAGCGAGCCAAATTTTTTCATATAAATTAAACACTGTGGCGAAAGAAACGAGCTGGAAAATTTTCAGGAATTTTTAGCGAAATTTTAAGGTAATTCTTCAAATTTAGACTACTTGTGAAAACAAGATTATTTTTTTCTGACACACCATAAGCAAATTAATTTTTTCAATCAAAATTCAGAGCAAAATTATTTTTTTCAAAAGAAAAGCCAAAGCCCCCCCCCCCCCCCCGAATATCAAATGGACCGTGCCTTAGTTTTTCGAATTTGATGAAACTTGATTGAAATAAGTTTTCTGCTATGTCTTTTGGTACATTTTTGGCCGGATTGCATAGCAATTCCGGTCTATAGATTGATGATGTCCGTCTGTCCGTCCGTCTGTCCGTCTGCCGTCAACATTTTGGTTAAAGTTTCTGGTTGAGGCAAAATCTAAGAAACTATATGCAGTAGAAACTTTATATTATACATGAAGGTTACCCATGACAAGACCTTTCAATTTATGCCGTAACATTTGACCTAGTGACCTTGACCTTGGAATTTGACCTAGTTAAAGATTTTGGTTAAAGTTCCTGGTTTAAGCAAAATCTAAGGAACTGTATTCAGTGGAAACCTTATATTATACATATAGGTTGCCCATGATGAGACCTTTCAATTTATGCCATAACATTGGATCTAGTGACCTTGACCTTGGACTTTGACCTAGTTAAAAATTTTGGTTAAAGTTTCTGGTTTAAGCAAAATCTAAGGAGCTGTATGCAGTAGAAACCTTATATTATACATTTAGGTTACCCATGATGAGACCTTTCAATTTATGCCGTAACATTTGACCCAGTGACCTTGACCTTGAACTTTGACCTAGTTAAAGATTTTGGTTAAAGTTTCTGGTTTAAGCAAAATTTAAGGAACTGTATGCAGTGGACCTTATATTATACATTTAGGTTGCCCATGATGAGACCTTTCAATTTATGCCGTAACATTGGACCTAGTGACTTTGACCTTGGACTTTGACCTAGTTAAAGACTTTGGTTAAAATTCCTGCTTTAAGCAAAATCAAAGGAACTGTATACAGTAGAAACTTTATATTATACATGTAGGTTGCCTCTGACAAGACCTCTCAATGTATGCTGTAATATTTCAGTTAGTGACCTTGACCCAGTTGGTGACAAAAACGTACTTTGCAATCCGGCCATACCGTCTTTAGCGGTGTTTTATTGGACATAATTTTCATACTTTTTGGCCATATCACATTGTTTAGACTAAGAATCACTGACGAGGGTTTAGTACCCGAAACGTGCATGTCTGGTCCATGCTGAAAATTATCATGTTTTGAATGATGCTATTGAATTTAAAGACGTTTAACATTTGAACTTCTTGGTGAGTGTCACTGCTTGTGGACCAAGAGTCCCCGAGGGCACATGTAGCCAGGTTCGATCAACTTCGGTTGATCGTCTGTCTCTTAAACGCATTTGAAACTTTCTGTTACAAAATTTCTTGAAATTTCTAAAACGTGGGTCCTGTAGCATCATATCCCATCCTTTCTGCTACGTCTTTTGGTACATTTTTGGACATAATTTTCATACTTTTTGTCCATATTATATTGCTTAGACTAAGGATCACTGACGAGGGTTTAGTACCCGAAACGTGCATGTCTGGTCCATGCTGAAAATTTTCATGTTTTAAATGATGCTATTGAATTTAAAGATGTTTAACATTTGAGCTACTTGGTGAGTGTCACTGCTGGTGGACCAAGAGTCCCCGAGGGCACATGTAGCCAAGTTCGATCATTCGGTTGATCGTCTGTCTCTTCAACGCATTTGAAATTTTCTGTTACAAACTTTCTTGAAATTTCTAAAACGTGGGTCCTGCAGCATCATATCCCACCCTTTCTGCTACGTCTTTTGGTACATTTTTGGACATAATTTTCATACTTTTTGGCCATATTACATTGTTTAGACTAAGGATCACTGACGAGGGTTTAGTACCCGAAAAGTGCATGTCTGGTCCATGCTGAAAATTATCATGTTTTAAATGATGCTATTGAATTTAAAGACGCTTAACATTTGAACTACTTGGTGAGTGTCACTGCTGGTGGACTAAGGATTACTGACGAGGGTTTAGTACCCGAAACGTGCATGTCTGGTCCATGCTGAAAATTATCGTGTTTTAAATGATGCTATTGAATTTAAAGACGTTTAACATTTGAACTTCTTGGTGAGTGTCACTGCTGGTGGACCAAGAGTCCCCGAGGGCACATGTAGCCAAGGTCGATAAACTTCGGTTGATCGTCTTTCTCTTCAACGCATTTGAAATTTTCTGTTACAAAATTTCTTGCAATTTCTAAATTGTGGGTCCTGTAGCATCATATCCCACCCATTCTGCTATGTCTTTTGGTACATTTTTAGACATAATTTTCATACTTTTTGGCCATATTACATTCTTTAGACTAAGGATCACTGACGAGGGTTTAGTACCCGAAACGTGCATGTCTGGTCCATGCTGAAAATTATCATGTTTTAAATGATGCTATTGAATTTAAAGACGTTTAACATTTGAACTACTTGGTGAGTGTCACTGCTGGTGGACCAAGAGTCCCCGAGGGCACATGTAGCCAAGTTCGATCAACTTCGGTTGATCGTCTGTCTCTTCAACGCATTTGAAATTTTCGGTTACAAAATTTCTTGAAATTTCTAAAACGTGGGTCCTGTAGCATCATATCCCACCCATTCTGCTACGTCTTTTGGTACATTTTTGGACATAATTTTCATATTTTTTGGCCATATTACATTGTTAAGACTAAGGATCACTGACGAAGGTTTAGTACCCGAAACGTGCATGTCTGGTCCATGCTGAAAATTATCATGTTTTAAATGATGCTATTGAATTTAAAGATGTTTAACATTTGAACTACTTGGTGAGAGTCACTGCTTGTGGACCAAGAGTCCCCGAGGGCACATGTAGCCAAGTTCGATCAACTTCGGTTGATCGTCTTTCTCTTCAACGCATTTGAAATTTTCTGTTACAAAATTTCTTGAAATATCTAAATTGTGGGTCCTGTAGCATCATATCCCACCCTTTCTGCTACGTCTTTTGGTACATTTTTAGACATTATTTTCATACTTTTTGGCCATATTACATTGTATAGACTAAGGATCACTGACGAGGGTTTAGTACCCGAAAAGTGCATGTCTGGTCCATGCTGAAAATTATCATGTTTTAAATGATGCTATTGAATTTAAAGATGTTTAACATTTGAACTATTTGGTGAGAGTCACTGCTTGTGGACCAAGAGTCCCCGAGGGCACATGTAGCCAAGTTCGATCAACTTCGGTTCATCGTCTTTCTCTTCAACGCATTTGAAATTTTCTGTTACAAAATTTCTTGAAATTTCTAAAACGTGGGTCCTGTAGCATCATATCCCACCCTTTCTGCTACGTCTTTTGGTACATTTTTGGACATAATTTTCATACTTTTTGGCCATATTACATTGTTTAGACTAAGGATCACTGACGAGGGTTTTGTACCCGAAACGTGCATGTCTGGTCCATGCTGAAAATTATCAAGATTTAAATGATGCTATTGAATTTAAAGACGTTTAACATTTGAACTACTTGGTGAGTGTCAATGCTGGTGGACCAAGAGTCCCCGAGGGCACATGTAGCCAAGTTCGAACAACTTCGGTTTATCGTCTATCTCTTCAACGCATTTGAAATTTTCTGTTACAAAATTTCTTGAAATTTCTAAATTGTGGGTCCTGTAGCATCATATCCCACCCTTTCTGCTACGTCTTTTGGTACATTTTTGGACATAATTTTCATACTTTTTGGCCATATTACATTGTTTAGAATAAGGATCACTGACGAGGGTTTTGTACCCGAAACGTGCATGTCTGGTCCATGCTGAAAATCATCATGTTTTAAATGATGCTATTGAATTTAAAGACGTTTAACATTTGAACTACTTGGTGAGTGTCACTGCTTGTGGACCAAGAGTCCCCGAGGGCACATGTAGCCAAGTTCGATCAACTTCGGTTTATCGTCTGTCTCTTCAACGGATTTGAAATTTTCTGTTATAAAATTTCTTGAAATTTCTAAAACGTGGGTCCTGTAGCATCATATCCCACCTATTCTGCTACGTCTTTTGGTACACTTTTAGACATAATTTTCATACTTTTTGGCCATATTACATTGTTTAGACTAAGGATCACTGACGAGGGTTTAGTACCCGAAACGTGCATGTCTGGTCCATGCTGAAAATTATCATGTTTTAAATGATGCTATTGAATTTAAAGATGTTTAACATTTGAACTACTTGGTGAGTGTCACTGCTTGTGGACCAAGAGTCCCCGAGGGCACATGTAGCCAAGTTCGATCAACTTCGGTTGATCGTCTTTCTCTTCAACGCATTTGAAATTTTCTGTTACAAAATTTCTTGAAATTTCTGAAACGTGGGTCCTATAGCATCATATCCCACCCATTCTGCTACGTCTTTTGATACCTTTTTGGGACATAATTTTCAAACTTTTTGGCCATATTAAATGGTTTAGACTAAGGATCACTGACGAGGGTTTAGTACCCGAAACGTGCATGTCTGGTCCATGCTGAAAATTATCATGTTTTAAATGATGCTATTGAATTTAAAGACGTTTAAGAGTCATTCTCTGTAAGCATCAAAGTGGGACGGAAATCGCATGTCTCATATTTGGATGATTTTCACTATGTAAGCCAAGTTTGACCCCCTGACAATGAAAATGACATTGGTTTGTGTATATGGCCCCCGTTGCCATGGTAACCATACCACCTCATTTTGGCCAGGAAATGGGCTTTTGCAAGCTCAAAATAAGCAACTTTCATGTCTGTTTTTCACAATGATAGTCCATAGGTTGATTATATTTTGACTTATGATGAAAAACTACTTACATTGATCTTTGATATGGGACATCAACTTTTGGTCGAAATGTGGGGAAAAAGTATTATTTTTTATTGCAAACTGTCCATATTTTGACATTTTCCAAAAATACAAAAATACACCATTTTTGGCGATTCATAGAAAAATAACGCAGCATAAGTTAAATAGTGGAATAGGGCCTAATGAATCATTGATCCATTATGAGAAAAATATAAAAAAATCCAGAGATGTTTTTTTTTTGTTTAAAGAAAATAAATTTACTTAAAAAATGGTTACCATGGCAACATCTGCATTTACATGATATATGTTTTATATTAATTAACTCAATTCATAGACAAGATAAACAACCAATTATGGTATATTAAGCAAGTCCGTACTTTGTCTGACATTTAAATATCACATATGTTGGCATTTCATCATCGGTTGCCATGGTAACCACGCCCAAAAAGGTACAATCTTCACTTTTTATTCAAAATTTCCGTTGTTTTTTGGTGTTTTTGTACATTTGAATTAGATTTAAGAGACAATTTCTACGTTTTCCTATGAATTCTATTACATTTTCCAAAAAATCATTGAAATTCGAGAGACATGTTAGAAAAAAATGCAAGAAAGTCTTCATAGCAACGCACACTATTCTAACAGATACAAAGCTAAAGCAAAGTCATGATATATGTTTTACATAAGTATCTCAAATCATGAAAAAAATAAGCAACCATTTTCGGTATATTAAGCAAGTTAGCAGTTACCGTTACACTTTTATATCAATTATGTCAATATTTCATCATCGGTTGCCATGGTAACTATCCACATAAAGGTACAATTTTCACTTTTTATACTAATTTCCAGTCATTGTTTGATGTTTAAATGAATTAAATTAAAGAGACAATTCCTATGTTTTCCTATAAATGAGATTCCATTTTTCCAGAATTATTGAATGTTTTAGAAATATATAGAAAACATGCAAGGAAATCTCCATAGCAACACATACAATCATATATGATACACAACCAAAACAAAGCAGTAATATATGTATTACATTAAGTTTATCAAATCATTGAAGAGATAAACAACCAATTATGGTATATTCAGCAATTTTACAGTATCTGTGATAGTCTTTTGTTCAATAATGTTGATATTATGTAATTGGTTGCCATGGTAACCATGCAAAAAAGGTACAATTTAAGCTTTTTCTGCCAATTTTCAATTGTTTTGGACTGTAGTGGTACATTTAAATAGAATTGAAGAGACAGTTCCTATGTATTCCTATACCTTATTGTCCATTCGCTAACATCATTGGATTTCTTGAAAATTATGTATAAAAAATGCAAGAAATCTCCTTAGCAACGCATAAAATTATAGTTGATATACATCCAAAAGAAATACATGATATATGTTTTACATCCAGTTTCTCAAATTATGAAAAAGATTAAAAATCAACTTTGGTTTATTAAGCAAATTAGCAGTTTTGTGACAATTTAATATCAATAATGTTGATATTCAATCATCGGTTGCCATGGCAACCACACCAAAAAAGGTACAATTTTCCCTTTTATGCAAATTTTTCATTCTTTTTTTTTTCTTATTGTTTTTGTATATTTTAATTAAATTACAGAGACCATTCCTATGTTTTCCAATAAATGATATTACATTTTCCATTGTGCAAATTCCTAGTTGTTAAAGATAAGATGAGCTTTATCTTGAGTCGGCATGTCAAAGTAACAAGTGCAACATAAGCTCTTATGAGCTTTTAGACTGACATAATTTTTTTCAGTGTTTTGGTGAAAAACTTTTATTTTCGGTCTTTTTCTCTAAAATTTGAAGCAAAAAAATATTTTTGAAACTTGATAGATAAAATATGAAGCCATTAAAAGAAATTCAGGGGGGAAATCATGAAATGATATGGGAAATAGCTGTATTTTCAGTATAAAAATCACCAAAAAACTTCAAAAATTAATTTGTTAAAGATGTACAGAATTGTATCTTTTTATAAACTTCATTTTTAATGATGATTCTCAATTAATTAAATCAATTTGGGAAGTCAAGCTGTCTATATTTTTGAAATGGTTTCCATAGCAACCGTGCTTTATAAGATCTGATTTGCTGATTTTCTGCAATTTCCAACTATTTAAGGCCCTGTTTGATAATGTGGGAGCCCTATAGGAATCACGTATTCCGTCTGTCCGACGCGATAACTCAAGTAAATAGTGTACATCTTTCAGATAAAGGATCATGAGAGAAACATGCCTATAAATCTTTAAACTTCATGGTCTAATGTCCAGGTCAATCTTTGGCAAAATTCAATAAAATATCATTAATTTGGTTCTGACCCTGAAAGTTCTTACCCGAAAAGTTTTCAAGGTACAGCTTTCACATTTCATACACAAATTAAAGATCATTTGTGAAATATGCGTATAAATCTTGACCCTTCAAGGTCAGAGGTCAAGGTCAAACTTGGCAATTTCAATAAATAAATATAATATACATACATGTATAAAGAATCCTTAGTTGAATATGCCTATTAAGTTTAAAACTTCAAGGTCAAGTCAAGGTCAAACTTAGGTTAATCTTTATTAAATATCAATACAATAACTGAAGACGTACGTATTTAAGGAAGTTTTTTTATGCTTCATATCCTGGTTTAGAACTATGATAGAAACACACCCAGAAATTCCAAACTATAAGAGAATGAAGTCAAAGAAGCTAGGCCAATCTTTAGCAGATCTAGTAAGATCATTATTTTGATATGAACCGATGACTCCAGCTTCCAAGGTATACATGTAGCTTTTCAACTTAGACTTTTGAAATTCGACATACTGATGAAGGATAATGAGAAGAGCATGCCTGTAGGTATTCAACTCTTATTATTTTCATAAAATGTACTTATTTTATGCAACAGAGTATTCATTGGTGAGATATTAAAAATCCCGAAATTTCAAAAGCTTTATACGAAATTCTGGCTTTGTATTAGTAAAAATTGTGTGCTTTGCCATAGAGACTTGTTGCATTTCTTCTACATATTTCTCCAGAAGTTCAATCACTTTTAAGGAAAATTAATTATAGGAAAACACAGGAATTGTCTCCTTAATTTAGATCAAATATACAAAAACAATAAAAAAAAGAACGGAAAATTTGCTCAATAATTGAAAATTGCACCTTTTTGCATGGTTTCCGTGGCAACCGATGACAAAATATCAAGATTATTGATATTAAAATGTCACCAAAACTGTGAACTTGCTTTCTACATCACAATTGACTGTTAATCTCTTTCATAGTTTGAGCAACTGAATGTAGAACATAAAGCATGGCATTGTTTTAGTTGTGTATCATTTCTAATTGATTGCATTGCTATGGAGATTTATTACATTTACTGAACATTTCTCAAAAAAATTTCAGAAATATAAATATCAAGTATAGGAAAATATCGGAACTGTCTTTTTAATTCAAATAAAGGAGGGGATCTCCAACAACACTAGGTTGCAGCACCCACAGCAAAATCCCAAAACACCCATGCAAAAAACACAGACCAGATACCCACAGAAAGAGACGCAAAAGGGACAAGGAACACCAACTCACAACATAAAAACATGAAACATAAAAGACTACACATAAACCAACGAGACCAATGGGCAACCGGTGCCGACTTAGGACGGCCATCTGCCACGTAAATAGCAGACGGTGTGGTTATCCTGGATTACGTGCGCACAACCCTCCCACTATTCCGATTTCCCAGAGGTCTCGAAGAACGCACAATTATGGTGTAAAACAACCTCCTCACTGTTAGATGACCACACACAAACAAGACCGTAAAACGCAGGGGTCCAAGCAACACAGATGAATATGTAAATGGATATAAAAAGAGGACGTGCGTAATACAGTCCGTGCTCTGCCGGCTGTAGCGAGCTCATATATGTTATCACCCGAGGAGTCCGACTGACATTCAGAGAGGACAGGTGGTCGGGGCCCTGTCTTCTCTAAAGAGGTTTGGACAGGGCCCGTCATGGAGTCCCGTCGTCACAGTCAGTCAGAGTGCAAGTCTTAAGAATGCGCTCGTACAAGACTGTATATTGGTCAAGTACCAAGCTTAGTGTCCGTCTGGTGACATTAGGATCATATCCACGGTATAAAAGGCGTTTGATGACTCTGACGCATTTTCGATACATATGCTGTCTACCTTTGATCCTTCTAATTTTGTTAATTATGTCACCATAAAATGCAGGTTGTGAAATACCTAAAGTAATATACTCCGTTGCTTGTATGGGTCCGAATTTCAAAAGAAGTTGATCATAATTTTTGTAAAATTTCCAGGAAGTCTTTACTAGTTTGTGAAAGCGAAAACCTTGACCTAAAAGTTTCTTTGTAATTTGTAGATTTCTATTATGAAAATCCAAAACATCAGTACATGCTCTAGCATACCGGAAGAGCTGTGAAATGTAGATACCGTATGACTGTAATCTAGGGACATCACCGTCAAGCCAGGGGAAATTCACTATGTTGAATCCAAAATCATCTCGTTTGTCATATACACTTGTATGAATTTCTCCATTGACAATTTTGATATTTTGGTCCAAAAATGGTGTTTCAGTGTCTGTAAAGTTTGCCTTGTTTAGAGTCAATTCTTGTGGATAAATAACATCTTTATACTTTTCAAAAACAGGATTATCGATAGTAAGAATATCATCCAGGTACCTAGAAGTACCAATGAAACATTTCACATCATCATGTTTTCTTTGCTTTTGAAGATTTTGAATAAATTCCTTTTCATATGTGTATAGAAATAAATCTGCAACAAGAGGCGCACAATTTGTACCCATAGGAATTCCTTCAACCTGCTTGTAGAGATTCTCACCAAATCTTACATAAATGTTGTCCAAGAGGAAGGACAAGGCACTACACAGGTCCATGATTTGTATGATTTGTATTCTGTAGCGGAAAAGAAACCCTTTGATTCAGATGTACAAATATAAATTTTCCCCTCTCGATTATAGCACCATTTAATGAGTTTGGACAATTGATCATTGATCTTGTCGTGAGGAAGCGTGGTGTACATATTTGAAAAATCGTATGAAGCAATCGTATTGGCTTGAAAATTTCTACATTTTATCTTGTCAATCACATCCCCGGAATTTTTTATAGACCAAAATAAATTTACATCATTCCTGTTAAGAACAGTTTCACAATATTTTGCAACGTGTTCCTTTACCGCCGTGAGGTCTGACGTCAGATGTCTAGACAAACTTGTAGTTGAGCAGTTGCTAGAATTAGCAATGTATCTAAATTTGCAAGGAGATTTGTGCAGTTTTTGTACGCAGTATATTGAAGGAAGATCCAATTTAGAAATAAGGATGTTGAATGAAGAAATTTCACTGCTATGTTTGCTCAAAATGTTAGGGACACTTTCATTGCTTTTGATATAAGTATTTGTAGACGAAAGTTCCGAAACTAAAGTTGATATATCGTAAAGTTTTCATATGATTATGGTGTTGTTGGCTGCTTTATCTGCAGGAGCGAAGACAAATTTTCATGTAAATTACGTAATTTGGATTTAAAATATCTTTCAGATCTAGAACTTGGATTTTCAAAAAGATGAGGATTTTTGTGGAAGTTGTCTATTCGAATGTCAGTAATGTCCAAAATGAGGTTTTCCAGTCATTCAGAGAATGCGATTCGACTCCTTCCGATTTACACCATCGTTTGGTATAGTTATCTAAGGCTTCCTTTAGTACTTCGCGACATTTAATAAAATCTATCTTGGGTGGGATTCTATACTTAGGTCCTTTTTTGAGAAGACCACGGAGTTGCCTGTCTTGGATAATTGAAAAGTCACCTGTAATAATATGACCAGCTGGTTTATATAGATATTCAGATGTTGCACATTCTCAAGAAGCAGGACATGATTCAAGTATTTTAGGATCTAATGTAACTTTGTTGTAGTTAAAAACGAAATTTCGAATAGGTCTCTTATATTTGTAACACATAAGAGGAGGTTCTAAATTTTCAAAATATTGAGGAATAGCACTTTGTACACGATGATCCCGAAAAATATTAGAGATGTTAAGAAGATCGAATCCTTTGTTAATAAATGAAATTTTTAAGAATCGTTTTTTAGGTGGGATGTTTTTAACAACTGGATAAAGTTTATTCTGTGCGAATGCAACAATGATATTAAGTCTGAATCAATCAGTATTTCTTAAGAATGCAACCAGTGCTTCATCCAAGATAGATTTCAATTGAACTGCTGGAACTGATGAGAGAGCATGAAGCAGTTCATGTCTGCCGCCGTTGCGAGCAATGATCAGAAGATCATTGAGGGTACGGTGTAATCTAGATCTTATTCTGAGTTTTCGGTTTTGTCGTCTTCCGTGAGACCTATGCTTATAAACATCGAAAAAGTAAAGAATGTATCTTTTTTGCATGCTTTATATACCACAATTGGTTGTTTCCCATGACTTGAGATACTTAATGTAAAACATATATCATGGCCTTAATACAGCTGTGAATCTGTAATAATTGCATGCGTTGCTATGGAGACATTCTTGCGTTTTTCTATATATTTTTCCAGAATTTCAATGATTTGGGAAAATGGAATATTATTCACAGGAAAACATAGACATTATCACTTAGATTTACTTCAGCTTTTCAAAAACTCTAAAAAAAAATGACGGAAAATTTGAATAAAAAGTGAAAATGGTACCTTTAAGAGCATGGTTACCATAGCAACCAATGATAAGATATCAATATATTTTATATCTAAATGTCACAAAAAGTGTGAACTGGCTTAATATCCCACAATTGGTTGTTTATCTCTCCCATGACCTGAGATACTTGATGTAAAACATATATCATGGCCTTGTTACAGCTCTGTATCTGTAACGATTTTGTGCGTTGCTAAGGAGGCATTCTTGCGTTTTTTCTACATATTTCTCCAGAATTTCGATGATTTTCGGAAATGGAATATTATTCAAAGGAAAACATAGGAATTACCATTTTAATTTACTCAAACTGTACAAAAATTCTGAAAAAAAGACCGAAAATTTGAATAAAAAGTGAAAATGATACCTTTCAGGGCATGTTTACCATATTTTAATTAAATTACAGAGACCATTCCTATGTTTTCCAATAAATGATATTACATTTTCCATTGTGCAAATTCCTAGTTGTTAAAGATAAGATGAGCTTTATCTTGAGTCGGCATGTCAAAGTAACAAGTGCAACATAAGCTCTTATGAGCTTTTAGACTGACATAATTTTTTTCAGTGTTTTGGTGAAAAACTTTTATTTTCGGTCTTTTTCTCTAAAATTTGAAGCAAAAAAATATTTTTGAAACTTGATAGATAAAATATGAAGCCATTAAAAGAAATTCAGGGGGGAAATCATGAAATGATATGGGAAATAGCTGTATTTTCAGTATAAAAATCACCAAAAAACTTCAAAAATTAATTTGTTAAAGATGTACAGAATTGTATCTTTTTATAAACTTCATTTTTAATGATGATTCTCAATTAATTAAATCAATTTGGGAAGTCAAGCTGTCTATATTTTTGAAATGGTTTCCATAGCAACCGTGCTTTATAAGATCTGATTTGCTGATTTTCTGCAATTTCCAACTATTTAAGGCCCTGTTTGATAATGTGGGAGCCCTATAGGAATCACGTATTCCGTCTGTCCGACGCGATAACTCAAGTAAATAGTGTACATCTTTCAGATAAAGGATCATGAGAGAAACATGCCTATAAATCTTTAAACTTCATGGTCTAATGTCCAGGTCAATCTTTGGCAAAATTCAATAAAATATCATTAATTTGGTTCTGACCCTGAAAGTTCTTACCCGAAAAGTTTTCAAGGTACAGCTTTCACATTTCATACACAAATTAAAGATCATTTGTGAAATATGCGTATAAATCTTGACCCTTCAAGGTCAGAGGTCAAGGTCAAACTTGGCAATTTCAATAAATAAATATAATATACATACATGTATAAAGAATCCTTAGTTGAATATGCCTATTAAGTTTAAAACTTCAAGGTCAAGTCAAGGTCAAACTTAGGTTAATCTTTATTAAATATCAATACAATAACTGAAGACGTACGTATTTAAGGAAGTTTTTTTATGCTTCATATCCTGGTTTAGAACTATGATAGAAACACACCCAGAAATTCCAAACTATAAGAGAATGAAGTCAAAGAAGCTAGGCCAATCTTTAGCAGATCTAGTAAGATCATTATTTTGATATGAACCGATGACTCCAGCTTCCAAGGTATACATGTAGCTTTTCAACTTAGACTTTTGAAATTCGACATACTGATGAAGGATAATGAGAAGAGCATGCCTGTAGGTATTCAACTCTTATTATTTTCATAAAATGTACTTATTTTATGCAACAGAGTATTCATTGGTGAGATATTAAAAATCCCGAAATTTCAAAAGCTTTATACGAAATTCTGGCTTTGTATTAGTAAAAATTGTGTGCTTTGCCATAGAGACTTGTTGCATTTCTTCTACATATTTCTCCAGAAGTTCAATCACTTTTAAGGAAAATTAATTATAGGAAAACACAGGAATTGTCTCCTTAATTTAGATCAAATATACAAAAACAATAAAAAAAAGAACGGAAAATTTGCTCAATAATTGAAAATTGCACCTTTTTGCATGGTTTCCGTGGCAACCGATGACAAAATATCAAGATTATTGATATTAAAATGTCACCAAAACTGTGAACTTGCTTTCTACATCACAATTGACTGTTAATCTCTTTCATAGTTTGAGCAACTGAATGTAGAACATAAAGCATGGCATTGTTTTAGTTGTGTATCATTTCTAATTGATTGCATTGCTATGGAGATTTATTACATTTACTGAACATTTCTCAAAAAAATTTCAGAAATATAAATATCAAGTATAGGAAAATATCGGAACTGTCTTTTTAATTCAAATAAAGGAGGGGATCTCCAACAACACTAGGTTGCAGCACCCACAGCAAAATCCCAAAACACCCATGCAAAAAACACAGACCAGATACCCACAGAAAGAGACGCAAAAGGGACAAGGAACACCAACTCACAACATAAAAACATGAAACATAAAAGACTACACATAAACCAACGAGACCAATGGGCAACCGGTGCCGACTTAGGACGGCCATCTGCCACGTAAATAGCAGACGGTGTGGTTATCCTGGATTACGTGCGCACAACCCTCCCACTATTCCGATTTCCCAGAGGTCTTGAAGAACGCACAATTATGGTGTAAAACAACCTCCTCACTGTTAGATGACCACACACAAACAAGACCGTAAAACGCAGGGGTCCAAGCAACACAGATGAATATGTAAATGGATATAAAAAGAGGACGTGCGTAATACAGTCCGTGCTCTGCCGGCTGTAGCGAGCTCATATATGTTATCACCCGAGGAGTCCGACTGACATTCAGAGAGGACAGGTGGTCGGGGCCCTGTCTTCTCTAAAGAGGTTTGGACAGGGCCCGTCATGGAGTCCCGTCGTCACAGTCAGTCAGAGTGCAAGTCTTAAGAATGCGCTCGTACAAGACTGTATATTGGTCAAGTACCAAGCTTAGTGTCCGTCTGGTGACATTAGGATCATATCCACGGTATAAAAGGCGTTTGATGACTCTGACGCATTTTCGATACATATGCTGTCTACCTTTGATCCTTCTAATTTTGTTAATTATGTCACCATAAAATGCAGGTTGTGAAATACCTAAAGTAATATACTCCGTTGCTTGTATGGGTCCGAATTTCAAAAGAAGTTGATCATAATTTTTGTAAAATTTCCAGGAAGTCTTTACTAGTTTGTGAAAGCGAAAACCTTGACCTAAAAGTTTCTTTGTAATTTGTAGATTTCTATTATGAAAATCCAAAACATCAGTACATGCTCTAGCATACCGGAAGAGCTGTGAAATGTAGATACCGTATGACTGTAATCTAGGGACATCACCGTCAAGCCAGGGGAAATTCACTATGTTGAATCCAAAATCATCTCGTTTGTCATATACACTTGTATGAATTTCTCCATTGACAATTTTGATATTTTGGTCCAAAAATGGTGTTTCAGTGTCTGTAAAGTTTGCCTTGTTTAGAGTCAATTCTTGTGGATAAATAACATCTTTATACTTTTCAAAAACAGGATTATCGATAGTAAGAATATCATCCAGGTACCTAGAAGTACCAATGAAACATTTCACATCATCATGTTTTCTTTGCTTTTGAAGATTTTGAATAAATTCCTTTTCATATGTGTATAGAAATAAATCTGCAACAAGAGGCGCACAATTTGTACCCATAGGAATTCCTTCAACCTGCTTGTAGAGATTCTCACCAAATCTTACATAAATGTTGTCCAAGAGGAAGGACAAGGCACTACACAGGTCCATGATTTGTATGATTTGTATTCTGTAGCGGAAAAGAAACCCTTTGATTCAGATGTACAAATATAAATTTTCCCCTCTCGATTATAGCACCATTTAATGAGTTTGGACAATTGATCATTGATCTTGTCGTGAGGAAGCGTGGTGTACATATTTGAAAAATCGTATGAAGCAATCGTATTGGCTTGAAAATTTCTACATTTTATCTTGTCAATCACATCCCCGGAATTTTTTATAGACCAAAATAAATTTACATCATTCCTGTTAAGAACAGTTTCACAATATTTTGCAACGTGTTCCTTTACCGCCGTGAGGTCTGACGTCAGATGTCTAGACAAACTTGTAGTTGAGCAGTTGCTAGAATTAGCAATGTATCTAAATTTGCAAGGAGATTTGTGCAGTTTTTGTACGCAGTATATTGAAGGAAGATCCAATTTAGAAATAAGGATGTTGAATGAAGAAATTTCACTGCTATGTTTGCTCAAAATGTTAGGGACACTTTCATTGCTTTTGATATAAGTATTTGTAGACGAAAGTTCCGAAACTAAAGTTGATATATCGTAAAGTTTTCATATGATTATGGTGTTGTTGGCTGCTTTATCTGCAGGAGCGAAGACAAATTTTCATGTAAATTACGTAATTTGGATTTAAAATATCTTTCAGATCTAGAACTTGGATTTTCAAAAAGATGAGGATTTTTGTGGAAGTTGTCTATTCGAATGTCAGTAATGTCCAAAATGAGGTTTTCCAGTCATTCAGAGAATGCGATTCGACTCCTTCCGATTTACACCATCGTTTGGTATAGTTATCTAAGGCTTCCTTTAGTACTTCGCGACATTTAATAAAATCTATCTTGGGTGGGATTCTATACTTAGGTCCTTTTTTGAGAAGACCACGGAGTTGCCTGTCTTGGATAATTGAAAAGTCACCTGTAATAATATGACCAGCTGGTTTATATAGATATTCAGATGTTGCACATTCTCAAGAAGCAGGACATGATTCAAGTATTTTAGGATCTAATGTAACTTTGTTGTAGTTAAAAACGAAATTTCGAATAGGTCTCTTATATTTGTAACACATAAGAGGAGGTTCTAAATTTTCAAAATATTGAGGAATAGCACTTTGTACACGATGATCCCGAAAAATATTAGAGATGTTAAGAAGATCGAATCCTTTGTTAATAAATGAAATTTTTAAGAATCGTTTTTTAGGTGGGATGTTTTTAACAACTGGATAAAGTTTATTCTGTGCGAATGCAACAATGATATTAAGTCTGAATCAATCAGTATTTCTTAAGAATGCAACCAGTGCTTCATCCAAGATAGATTTCAATTGAACTGCTGGAACTGATGAGAGAGCATGAAGCAGTTCATGTCTGCCGCCGTTGCGAGCAATGATCAGAAGATCATTGAGGGTACGGTGTAATCTAGATCTTATTCTGAGTTTTCGGTTTTGTCGTCTTCCGTGAGACCTATGCTTATAAACATCGAAAAAGTAAAGAATGTATCTTTTTTGCATGCTTTATATACCACAATTGGTTGTTTCCCATGACTTGAGATACTTAATGTAAAACATATATCATGGCCTTAATACAGCTGTGAATCTGTAATAATTGCATGCGTTGCTATGGAGACATTCTTGCGTTTTTCTATATATTTTTCCAGAATTTCAATGATTTGGGAAAATGGAATATTATTCACAGGAAAACATAGACATTATCACTTAGATTTACTTCAGCTTTTCAAAAACTCTAAAAAAAATGACGGAAAATTTGAATAAAAAGTGAAAATGGTACCTTTAAGAGCATGGTTACCATAGCAACCAATGATAAGATATCAATATATTTTATATCTAAATGTCACAAAAAGTGTGAACTGGCTTAATATCCCACAATTGGTTGTTTATCTCTCCCATGACCTGAGATACTTGATGTAAAACATATATCATGGCCTTGTTACAGCTCTGTATCTGTAACGATTTTGTGCGTTGCTAAGGAGGCATTCTTGCGTTTTTTCTACATATTTCTCCAGAATTTCGATGATTTTCGGAAATGGAATATTATTCAAAGGAAAACATAGGAATTACCATTTTAATTTACTCAAACTGTACAAAAATTCTGAAAAAAAGACCGAAAATTTGAATAAAAAGTGAAAATGATACCTTTCAGGGCATGTTTACCATAGCAACAAATGATTAAATACCAATATACTTGATATTTAGATGTCACAAAAAGTGTGACCTTGCCATAGCACTTTCTATATAGACGTGGCCTCGCCATAGCACTTTCTCTTCCTCGCCATAGCACTTTCTATATAGACGTGGCCCCAGACAGTGCATGCATTTTACATTTTCTTTTCATTTTCGTGCGTGAACATCGACGGCGGGTGCGGCTAGCCAACAGGAGATGCTTACTCCTCCCGGGCACCTGGTCCCACCTCTAGCTTGCTAGGGGTCTGTCGATGCTCAATTTTGTGCTCTATTGTAAGTGCTGTTGAGATTATCGTCAGGATCTTCTTTAACTCACTTGCTTAATATACCACAATTGGTTGTTTATCTTTCCCATGATTCGAGATACTTATTGTAAAAATCATATAACATGGCTTTGTTTAAGCTCTGTATCTGCAACGATTGTGTGCGTTGCTATGGAGAAGTTCTTGTGTTTTATCTATATATTTCTCCAGAACTTCAATGATTTTCGGAAAATGGAATATCATTCAAAGGAAAACATAGAAATTATCTATTAAATTTAATTCAAATGCACAAAAACTCCTAAAAACGACGGAAAATTTGAATAAAAAGTAAGAATTGTACCTTTTCGGCCATGGTTACCATAGCAACCAATAATAAGATACCAATATAGTGGATATTAAAATGTTACAAAAAGTGTGAACTTGCTTAATATACCATATTTGATCGTTTATCTTGTCCATAAATTAAGGTACTTGATGTAAAATGCAGATGTTGCCATGGTAACCATTTTTAAATTGAATTTATTTTCTTTAAACGAAAAAAACATCTCTGGATTTTTTATATTTTTCTCAAAATGGATCAATGATTCATTACGGCCTGTTCCACTATTTAACTTATGCTGCGTTATTTTTCTATGAATCGCCAAAAATGGTGTATTTTTGTATTTTTGGAAAATGTCAAAATATGGACAGTTTGCAATAAAAAATAATACTTTTCCCCCATATTTCAACCAAAAAGTAATGTCTCATATCAAACATATATGTAAGTAGTTTTTCATCATATGTCAAAATATAATCCACCTATGGACTATCATTGTGAAAAACGGACATGAAAGTTGCTAATTTCGAGCTTGCAAAAGCCCATTTTCTGGCCAAAATGGGGTAGTATGGTAACCATGGCAACGGATGGCCATATACAAAAACCAATGTCATTTTCATTGTCAGGGGGTAAAACTTGGCTTACATAGTGAAAATCATCAAAATCTGAGATATGCGATTTCCGAGTTTTCTGAGAATTCTTTGATGCTTACAGAGAATGACTCTTAACATTTGAACTACTTGGTGAGTGTCACTGCTGGTGGACCAAGAGTCCCCGAGGGCACATGTAGCCAAGTTCGATCAACTTCGGTTGATCGTCTGTCTCTTCAACACATTTGAAATTTTCTGTTACAAAATTTCTTGGAATTTCTTAAACGTGGGTCCTGTAGTATCATATCCCACCCATTCTGCTACGTCTTTTGGTACATTTTTGGACATAATTTTCATACTTTTTGGCCAAATTACATTGTTTAGACTAAGGATCACTGACGAGGGTTTAGTACCCGAAACGTGCATGTCTGGTCTATGCTGAAAATTATCATGTTTTAAATGATGCTATTGAATTTAAAGATGTTTAACATTTGAACTACTTGGTGAGTGTCACTGCTGGTGGACCAAGAGTCCCTGAGGGCACATGTAGCCAAGTTCGATCAACTTCGGTTTATCGTCTGTCTCTTCAACGCATTTGAAATTTTCTGTTACAAAATTTCTTGAAATTTCTAAAACGTGGGTCCTGTAGCATCATATCCCAACCATTCTGCTACGTCTTTTGGTACATTTTTGGACATAATTTTCATACTTTTTGGCCATATTACATTGTTTAGACTAAGGATCACTGACGAGGGTTTAGTACATGTACCCGAAACGTGCATGTCTGGTCAATGCTGAAAATTATCATGTTTTAAATGATACTATTGAATTTAAAGACATTTAACATTTGAACTACTTGGTGAGTGTTACTGCTGGTGGACCAAGAGTCCCCGAGGGCACATGTAGCCAAGTTCGATCAACTTCGGTTGATCGTCTGTCTCTTCAACGCATTTGAAATTTTCTGTTACAAAATTTCTTGAAATTTCTAAAACGTGGGTCCTGTAGCATCATATCCCACCCATTCTGCTACGTCTTTTGGTACATTTTTGGACATAATTTTCATACTTTTTGGCCATATTACATTGTTTAGACTAAGGATCACTGACGAGGGTTTAGTACCCGAAACGTGCATGTCTGGTCAATGCTGAAAATTATCATGTTTTAAATGATACTATTGAATTTAAAGACGTTTAACATTTGAACTACTTGGTGAGTGTCACTGCTGGTGGACCAAGAGTCCCCGAGGGCACATGTAGCCAAGTTCGATCATCTTCGGTTGATCGTCTGTCTCTTCAACGCATTTGAAATTTTCTGTTACAAAATTTCTTGGAATTTCTTAAACGTGGGTCCTGTAGTATCATATCCCATCCATTCTGCTACGTCTTTTGGTACATTTTTGGACATAATTTTCATACTTTTTGGCCATATTACATTGTTTAGACTAAGGATCACTGAAGAGGGTTTAATACCCGAAACGTGCATGTCTGGGCTATGCTGAAAATTATCATGTTTTAAATGATGCTATTGAATTTAAAGATGTTTAACATTTGAACTACTTGGTGAGTGTCACTGCTGGTGGACAAAGAGTCCCCGATGGCACATGTAGCCAAGTTTAACATTTGATATGTGAGTATATCTTAGATTTATAAAGATAGAGTTTTAGTCTTGATTCCTTTTTTCACGTCGAAGAGTACTTATTACATTCATAATATTGTAACTTTTCTGGACTTTTTTTCTTCATTATTGGAGCTATTGTACTACTTTTTGGAACTGGTATTTGTCTGCACATGCATTGAGTTATGTATTGGTCTCAGATTTATACCGGTAGGGGATTTGTATCGCTTTGCGATAAAAAAAGGTTGTTGGTTCTAAGTAAAAATAAAACACTCCCAATATGTATAAAATATTCTAGTCCATGAGCGTGTATTTCCTACAGAAGCCAGTTCGTACCATGTCATAACTCGTAGTTGCGAGAAAAATTGTGGTAGTTACGAGAAAAAAAAATTCGTTGTTACGAGAAAAAAAAATTGGAGGTAAAAACTATTTATTTTATCAAAAATCGCTGAAAAAGGAAAAACTCAATCATTTCACCGTCTTTTGGACAAATTCACATCAGATTCTGAAGCTTTAGATAAGTGTAAAATATGGTAGACTAACGTAATTTATAAGTTAAAGTTTGATATTTGCACTTATCTTTGGAAATTTTGTATTTTTTTTTGGAAATATGGTATCCCCATATAGATCCGATTTCTTCAAGATACCCCAGAGTTGGAATTGCTTAATATTATTCAATTTGCAAAATTGAAATGTGATGACTGAAAACATTCATTTACTACTTTTGATATGAGTGCTTGTCCAAAGTATGTAAAGACTCCAAAAAATTGAATAAAATAAAGCATTTCCAATTTTGAGTATTTATATAAAATTTGTTATTTTTAACCCAAAATTTCCACGAAATACCTGAGTTGGTAAAATGTACATGTAAATCAAATTCATTCTTGAGTAGGGCCTTTATACTTTCAGAAAACACTTTCAAATCCCACTAACTATGGGGGCCCTCCACCTCATTTTTGTGATTTGTCTAAAATTGCTGGATTTTTTCCGTTTTCAAGTTGAATTTTACTAATAACCATATATATGCCCACATGGGGACATCCCCATCCCTACACTGACAGTGACGACTTGGACCCCCCCCCCCTGGAAAATGTATAGATCGCTTTAATTCATCAAAATATGAGCCATTTTGATTTAGATGTAGCACTCAAACATAGAACATTAGGATAACGTAACTGTGATCTTACTTACTATTTACAAGACAAGTATTACTAAAGCTCTAATCGAACACGCGTTTTTTTCACATGCGTGTAAAATGGTAACATGTGTACCGATCATTTGTAATATAGGATTGTATTTGCTTTATCAACATGTAAGTAAAACCATGCAATGTGCAGTTTTTATCCTGATATAATATTAGAAGATTGAGACAATGGACTTGTTAAAAATAATTTTTGAAATTAGGAAATTTTTGTATTTTAGTCGTTTAGTAAACAGGTACAATGTAAATATATAATGTGGGTCACTAAGTGTATTGATGTAATTGTGTAAGATACAGCTATACTGAAAATAAATATTTTATAGGCAGACATAGCTAAGAAGTATTTCAGTATGTAAAAGAGTGTAATTTTGAAATACAGTATGCATTACTTCCTCCCTGTAACGAGCACCTCCCCCCCCCCCTTACCCGCGAACTCGAAACCTCACAACGCTTCTTTTTCCCAGATCTTTTTTTCGTTTTATGTAAATTACAAGCAAATAATATTTCGCTTCATATATTCTATTTCAACGCTTTGATTTGGGCTACCATTCGCTAACCCCCCCCCCCAACCCCAAACCCTCTTGATCTGGCCAAATTTTGAAACATTGAGTTCCCTACATGCATATGCATTGTGATAAGTTTGATAATCATTTGTTTTTTACTACATTTCATGATGATTTACTTGTAGCAACCCCCCCCCCCCTCCAACTTTTCCAATCTGTACCTTAATTTTGATTTTTAAACATAGTACTTGTATATCATTATGCATACGCCATAATTTCTTTTGGAGGTGCTGTATATGTGAAACATGTACTGGAGCTCCCCCCCCCAAACTCCCAGCTCCCATCCCCCGAGTCCCCCGAGTCCCCCTCCCTCTATCACGTACCCGGGGCAGATCTCATTCATTATAACTATATATGAGAAAATAATTTTATTCTTATTTGAAATTATATATTTAAATGTATGATTTTCTATGCAATTTTCTAATTTCTGAACTCATCTTTACAGGTAGACAACATCTCATACAAATGACAATGTCCACTCGTCCAGGCTTCTTTATATACCGCTCGAGTACTCGAGGTAGTGGATTTTGGGTCACGATACATTAGTATGCAAAACGTCATCAGAGGGAAAGTTCAAATCAACACATGACCAAGTGTATTTTTAGCTTGGGGACTTAGATTGTTAGTTTCACTTCTAACAATTTCCGTTCCCTAAAAAAATTTACTACGTCATGGGGGTTTTTAAAGACCTAGTTCAGCTTTAAGGATCACTGACGAGGGTTAAATACCCGAAACGTGCATACCTGGTCCGTGTTGCGAATTTGTCTGCTCTAAAATTAATAATATGGAAGCGTTCCAACTCTACACCTTCGTGAAAAAAAATCCAAACCAATTTTTCTGCACCAGACAACTGTTTCGAATATTCTTATCAGTCACTGTGATGATTGCAGCGGAGATACCACAATTCATTTCAGTAGCGTGCTTTTTTATTATTTTACTAATGAATTTGAAGACGTTAAACATTGAAATAGTAATAAAAATTGAAATATCCATTCTCAATGTAATCGATGAAATAACTATCGTGACATTTGCTTTGTTTAGTCAGACATGCGACGAACGTTTAAAACATTGACTCATTATCCTAATATTATTGAAATCGTGTCAAGAAGGGAAACGAAGCATTCTACCATATGGGTATCAATCATCTATTAAGATGTCGCAAAGTTTGAAAGAAAGTTCATTCACCCCGAAACTCTCATATAAGCGGACTGCTTACACAATGTAGATAATAAAAAATTATAATTCTTTTTAACTTTTGGAAAATTTGCCATACACTTTCTTAATTCTCATTAAACCCGTTTAATACGTCTCTTCCCCAGAGTGAAGTCTTAGATTATATGGCTGCTTCAGTAAATGATTTTATTTACGTGGTAAATTGCAATCACGTGAGAGTTGTAAGTTATAGAAATCACGACATATGATATTTAATAGTAATTATGAAAAAATGGTCGTAATTATGACATACCTAAGATTAATAACGTTGAGTCTTAATAATATCATACTAGTGGTAACTACGCGACTACTAGGTCCTTATTACGACTTAATTATCTCTGAACTACGACTATTACGACTTTGGTTGGCACTTATCGGCTACCGTACGTCCCTTAAGAGAATATTCAACATTTGTTAATGCTCAAACCCACGTTTGAGTTCTAAGTAAACGATCAATGTCGTCTATTTTGATCTGATAGACACAAATCAGTCAAGAGCACTTTTTGAAAACGTAACACAGAATTGCTGACAATTAGCGTGTTGAAGCATGCTTCAGGTTATCAAAGTGTTTATTTATAGAACTTGCCATAGTTACAAGGGTTCAGCCAATCTTTGCATTATGGGAGTACTTTGGCATTTAAATCGTGTGTATGTTTTGACTTTAGTAATGTCTTTGAAATTGTTTTGGTATTGCAGAAATCGCCTCTTAATTCCGTTACATCTTTTCACTAATACCTCAATAACGACTTTCATTGTTTTTCCATGTACATATGATCGTGTGAATCTTATCCAGTCAAAGATTTATCTATATAATAGACATCTTATTTGCATTTGTGAATTAGCTTTTTTCTCACAATTTCGCGACTAGCATTTTGTGGACGGTAAAAACCGATCCTCAATACGTCACAATAGTTCATTTTCTAGAAAATATTGATGATCGTTTTAAACCTTGATTTTACATGCACAGACACCAGATATCACATCATTTGGTAAAATATTTTGAATTTTGACGTACATACTTTTTAACAAGCATTTTTCACGTAACTGTGGTCCAATGGTTTTGGAAGGCGAAATAAGAATTTTTAAAGCAATATGACGTCAAAGGCATACTTTTTAAAAATTGATTTTCCAGTAGATTCATTGGGCACCAGACATCACAAAATTTGGCAATATTTTCATTGTGGCGTCAACATAGAAAACATGACAACCCATTCTGCTACGTCTTTTGGTACATTTTTGGGCATACTAATTTTCATACTTTTGGGCCATTTTTCATTGTTTAGACTGAGGATCACTGACGAGGGTTTAGTACCCGAAATGTGCATGTCTGGTCCATGCTGTAAATTAATCAGGTCTTAAATGATGCTATTGAATTTGAAGACGTTTAACATTTCATAATGTTCATTTAGATACTACTGACACGTCATGAGACTGTAAATCTTCGGAATGTATTTGTGTACAGTATAATTTCTTATAACATTCGCATAACAACTAATGATTGCGACAAGTCCGTAAGATAAGCGTTTACCTCAGTGACGGTGTTGAATTATGTCAGTCATATTAGACATTAAACAGTAAATTGTAAGGAATTCTTTACTGACTCATTTTCGGGGGGAGGAGCGATTTTTACGTAGACTAGCATGTGACTGATATAAAGGCGATCCCAGCCATCTGTGCGCACATTCTGCAAATATGGATGACGAAAAAGGTATGAATATTTTCAATATCAAATAAGTTTTGATCCGAGATTTGAATATTTACTGCTATTGCAGTTTAAAAAAAGATTATTTTTAACACTTTAATTAACTGTCACAGTGAAAAAGGGTTTAGAATTTGGCTACAACATTTTACAATATTTTTTCCTCGACTTAAGGGTTAACTAAACATCATATTTGCGAGTGGGGAAAATTTCGTAAAATACAAAAGATCAGTTCCTGTAAATATTTAATGACGGAAATATCAGTAATTGATAGGATGATACTGAAACATATACTTGTCAAAATTTCTAACTTACCATTCTACGGGTATGGATTTTCGTTAATGTGGAATTCAAATTATTTTAACGATAATTGGATTTGATAAACAACATTCCACTCTTTACTTTAAAATCAAGAAAAACCAAATTTCTTTCAAAGGAAACAGACCGTGACGAAATTTGAATTTTGAACACTTTTCATGAATTTCGCGTATTTTATCGGAAAATTACAATCAAACCACTTTTAAAGAATTGTTTGTACCAAGTTTGAATAGAAAAACACAAATTAAACGGAATGCATTTGTTACAAAAGCGATAATAAGCAAATAATACTTAACGAATTTTCCATAAAATGGATGCGTGCGCATAACTCTTGTGAGTGGTTCGTAAAATGAGCTTCCATTAACCAAACACCTTTTTCTAGGCTTACTGTTCAAGAAAAGTGGCATAGCACAGGAAAAATTAAATATCGCATTCGCAGGAAATGTTTCAACATAAAAATCCTTACACGGTATATCAATGATACCGGAACTTTAATTGACTCCTAACGCATCAGAAAATTTGTAAGCATATCATGATGAAATAACAGTTTAAATCGCCGATATTTCAAAATCCGAAAAACGAATCGCACGATAAGCATAAGAACTTCTCTGTTGTAGCCTTTTTCAGTAAAGAGGCAAAGTTTTCTTACAAACCGAAAGCGGATGATTCTTTGTTAAAATGATGTAGAATTTGAAGACACACATCGCAGGATGATCATTTAGTCATTTACACTTTCGTTGTAATTATAAAGATAAATATTAAGTAGTTGATTTCTACCAATCGTGATATTGAAGTAAGTGGGAAAATGTAAGTTAGAAATTTTGACTAGTATATTATTTGCTATGAATTATGAATATCTTACTTTTTAGTTTGTGTACACAGGCTTGAATATTGCCCCACCTTAAGAAAAAAGACAGCACTCCGAATAAAGATATCAATTAGCACGAGTTCCCGAGGGCACAAACCCGATTAACTTCGGTTGATCATTTCCTCAAACGCATTCGAAAATTTCTGTTTACAAAATTTTCTCGAAATTTCTAAATAGTGGGTCCTGAAGCATCATTTCCCACCAAACCTGCTACGTCTTTCGGTATTTTTTCGAACATAACATAACTTGGATCGAAGATCACTGACGAGGGTTAAGTACCCAATAAGTGCATGTCTGGTCCGTGCTGAAAATTTACAAAAAATCATAAACTTCTTTTGAAATTCGCACTCATACAAGAAACAGAGTATATTACATTGGGTATTTCATGAAATTTCACACTTAAGTAGGGACCAATAAAAAGTGAAAAAAAAATTGACAGAAAAATTATTTCTAGGCCATCTGGTTACCATGGCAACGGCCTTTAAAGTTGAGAAATTGGCATAATTGAGCTAATTTGAAGCTCTATAATTTGGTCTATATACGAAATTAATGGAAGATTGTTTTTGCATCCTAAAGATCAGGACATGAAATTTTAGATGAGCTCACTAGTAGTGTATGATATTGTAAAAAAAAAAGGCTGGTTATCATGACAACATAATTAGTTAATTTTGATATATTGATTTCAAAATGCTGTTTGTATTTTCCAATTTTCATTCTCTCTTGATTGGTATATGATAAGGAAATATATATCATTTTATCAAATGAGCGAATTTAAGATAAATCCACTTGTTGCTATGTAGATAAGGTACCTTGGTAACGGTAACTATGGTCTATAATATTACTTATTTTGCAACTTCAGAGTCATTTTAGAAAGATTTGCATCATGATGAACAGAAAATATCAAACACAAAGAGCTCTTTCAAAATCCATGAAAAAGCTATTGGGAACATATGTTACCATGGCAACCATTTTTTATCATCTTTATAAAACAGTAATTATTAATCCCAGGAAGTTCAAATTCAATAGCAATAAAGATCAAGTAACCCTTTATCAAAATACAATAAAAACGTTTCAAATAATTAATGGTTGCTATAGTAGTTTGGCCATACATTACAAAAATAAGCATTTTTTGTTATTTTTCAAAGCCTTTTTCCTGAGAGACGATGCAGGCTTACACAATTTTTTTTACATATACGATAAAGCAAAGTCTAAACTTTATTAAAGATTAAAAAAAATCAGATTACTTAACTTTTGAGGCCCGTATCCAAGGACTCAATGTTGACCTATTTGCAATTTTACATAGTCGTTCCCATAGCAACGGACTATCTCCTGAATATTCGTAAAAAATTTCTTTCATGTAATGAAAGATCTACATGAATACATTAATTAATATTCATCACTTTGAACTAAAATTCAATGATCTAGTAATAAAAGGGCTCTAAATATTGTCCAAAATTGCTTTCATTTTTGCGATTTGAGGTATGTTGCCATATCAACGAACAGAAACTTTGTCCTAATGTGAATGCTTATATTTTATTTGCATAAAAACAAAAAAGGTAAGTAATTTATCATTGAATTTTGAAATAAAGCGTACGCTCACGCAGCAAGATACGCCCGTTTGGATTTTTTTCACAACATCAAATATATAAATTCCATAACTCCAGGACAAATCGGATGAACCTAAAAATCGAAAGGAAGCTTTCTCCTCAAAGTCTTATCACAATGTACAAATATCATGGAAATCTGTTGACGCATATTCAAGTTATTGCGTTCCATGCACCTATATTTTGCCCTTAACTTAACATGTATGTGCATATAACCCCCCCTATTACATATGATTTCTGGATTATGTGAGGAAAAATTATGAACCTGTTATATATGTGAACATCCTTTCAACTTGAAGTATACAAAATTTCTAAACATTTCGAACAGAAATAGATTTTAAAAGAATTTTTAGCTATTTTAGCATAATTTTATTGTATTTAAAATATCTAAGTCCCATCATTCCGTAACGACAAATCGGATGAACCTGAAAATAGAAAGGCGGCTTCCTCTTTAAAGTCTGATCATAATATACAAATATCACGTAAATCAGTTGACGCATATTCAAGCAATTGTGTTCCATGCGCATATATTTTGCCCTTAGTTTAACATGTATGTGCATATACCCCCCTCCTCCCATTACACACAATATCTCGGTTATGCGACAAAAAATTAAAAACCCGTTACATATGTCAAAAAACATCCTTTCTACTTGAAGTATACAAAATTTCAAAACATTTCGACCAGAAATAGATTTTTAAGAATTTTAAACTATTTTAGTATATTTTCATTGTATTTGAAATATCTAAGTACCATAACTGCGTAACGACCAATCGGATGAACCTGAAAATCAAAAAGCAGCTTCTTCTTCAAAGTTTGATCACAATGTAGAAATATCATGTAAATCCATTGATGCATATTCAAGTTATCCGTTCCATGCGCCTATATTTTGCCCTTAGCTTAACATGTATGTGTATATAACCCCCCTCCTATTACAGATATCTCGCTTATGCGACCAAAAAATCAAAAACCTGTTACATATGTCAAAGAACATCCTTTCTACCTTGAGTATACAAAATTTCAAAACATTTCGACTGGAAATAGATTTTTAAAGAATTTTTAACAATTTTTGGATATTTTTAATGTATTTTAAAATATCGAAGTCCCATTACTCTTTAACGACAAATCGGATGAACCTGAAAATAAAAGGCGGCTTTCTTTCTACAGTCCAATCATAATGTATGAATATTGTGAAAATCCGTTGACGCATAGTTATTGCGTTCCATGTGCCTATATTTTGCCCTTAGCTTAACATGTATGTGCATGTAACCCCCCCCCCCCCTCCCATTACACAAAATATCTCGGTTATGCGACAAAAAATTAAAACCCTTAACATATGTCAAAGAACATCTTTTCTATGTGAAGTATACACAATTTCAAAACATTTCGACAAGAAATAGATTTTTAAATAATTTTTAACTATTTTAGTATATTTTCATTGTATTTTAAAAATCCCATAACTCTGTAAAGACAAATCAGATGAACCTGAAAATCGAAAGGCGGCTTCCTCTCCATAGTCCAATCATGATGTATGAATTGCGTGAAAATTCGTTGACGCATATTCTTATTGCGTTCCATAGGCGAACGGACAGACGGACAGACAGACAGACAGACGGAGAAAAGGACGGACTTCGCCATACCATAATACGACCCGTCAAATGACGGACGTATAAAACGCCAAAAACACTATTTTGATAGGGTACCTGTGTTGTTGCTATGGAAACATATAGATAAGACTATAAACCCAACATTATTATTACTTAACATGAGAGAACAATGATAGGGTACTGATAATTCATCAGTGTTTATTTTAGATTATGCTGCGTAAATTGTGTAAGTGACTTCAAAAACGCCCCTAAATGCATTTTGTCAATATTCAAAACCTATTTCCATGGCAACCGGATGTGATATTAAGAATATTTTTATTAAATTTTTACTTTTGGGTCAGACTCAACCTTATGTACAACTTTTAACAAAATTTTGAGACATGACGTGCCATGTGTCCTTCTAAACAAGGCAAACTTTACAGACACTGAAACACCATTTTTGGACCTAAATATCAAAATTGTCAATGGAGAAATTCATACAAGTGTATATGACAAACGAGATGATTTTGGATTCAACATAGTAAATTTTCCCTGGCTTGACGGTGATGTCCCTAGATTACCGTCATACGGTATCTACATTTCACAGCTCATCCGGTATGCTAGAGCATGTACTGATGTTTTGGATTTTCATAATAGAAATCTACAAATTACAAAGAAACTTTTAGGTCAAGGTTTTCGCTTTCACAAACTAGTAAAGACTTTCTGGAAATTTTACAAAAATTATGATCAACTTCTTTTGAAATTCGGACCCATACAAGCAACGGAGTATATTACTTTGGGTATTTCACAACCTGCATTTTATGGTGACATAATTAACAAAATAAGAAGGATCAAAGGTTGACAGCATATGTATCGAAAATGCGTCAGAGTCATCAAACGCCTTTTATACCGTGGATATGATCCTAATGTCACCAGACGGACACGAAGTTTGGTACTTGACCAATATACAGTCTTGTACGAGCGCATTCTTAAGACTTGCACTCTGACTGACTGTGACGACGGGACTCCATGACGGGCCCTGTCCAAACCTCTTTAGAGAAGACAGGGCCCCGACCACCTGTCCTCTCTGAATGTCAGTCGGACTCCTCGGGTGATAACATATATGAGCTCGCTACAGCCGGCAGAGCACGGACTGTATTACGCACGTCCTCTTTTTATATCCATTTACATATTCATCTGTGTTGCTTGGACCCCTGTGTTTTACGGTCTTGTTTGTGTGTGGTCACATAACAGTGAGGAGGTTGTTTTACACCATAATTGTGCGTTCTTCGAGACCTCTGGGAAATCGGAATAGTGGGAGGGTTGTGCGCACGTAATCCAGGATAACCACACCGTCTGCTATTTACGTGGCAGATGGCCGTCCTAAGTCGGCACCGGTTGCCCATTGGTATCGTTGGTTTATGTGTAGTCTTTATGTTTCATGTTTCTATGTTGTGAGTTGGTGTTCCTTGTCTCTTTTGCGTCTCTTTCTGTGGGTATCTTGTCTGTGTTTTTTGCATGGGTGTTTTGCTGTGGGTGCTGCAACCTAGTGTTGTTGGAGATCCCCTCCTTTCTTCATAAAAGTGCAAATGCTTACAGAGAATAGCTAAAACATTTTCACTTTTATGAAGGACGCATGGCACGGCATGTCTTAGATTTTGATAAAATTTATATATATTAGCATTCACATAGAAACATAATTTGAGTTCGTTGCTATTGGCAACATCAACTCAAATCGCAAAAATGAAAACATTTTTAGACAACATTAAGAGTCATTTCTTACAAGAACATTGAATTTTAATTCAAAGTGATGATAATTAATGAATGTATTGAAGTAGATCTTCCATTACATGAAAGACAATTTTTTAGAAATATTTATTGAATAGCCCGTTGCTATGAAAACGTCTGTGTAAAATTGCAAATAGGCCATCTTTGAGTCCTTGGATACGGGCATCAAAAGTTAAGCAATTTGAAAAATTTTAAATCTAAAATAAAAACTTTGCTTTATCATTTATGTTAAAGTAGTTGTGAAAGCCTGTTTGTTTTTTGTTTTTTGTTTTTTGGGAAAGGGCTTCGAAAAACAGTGAAAAATGCTAATTTTTAGACTATATGGCCAAATTACTATTGCAACCATTTATTATTTAAAAGTTTTTTTTTTCTTGAGTTTAGACAGTGGCTTACTTGATCTTCATTAATGACAAATATGGATAATGACCATATCCCTGTATACAGCACCAAATCGATAATTCAGAAAATCAGAAACAGAAGGCATACAAAATCAGGATAAAACAGGAACCAAAGCAAACAAATAAAAAACCTCCACCACATGAAAAGAAGCGAACTCCAGATATGGGAGTGAGACTAGGTGCCCAGGAAGAGTAAGCATCTCCTGCTTGTATGCAACACCCGCCGCTTCAATTCGGTAGAACTGTCACATCCGGTTACTTCCATTTCGGAAGACATAGAGTATAATCTTTGACTGGATGGTTCAAATGGTCTATGAGAGAATATCATCCGCCATTCTGGAGAGTGGGACATCATAGTGTATGACGAGTTCCCCATATCGACCGTAGAACTTCCTCAGTGACGATCTTAGTCGGTAGCAAACATATCCCTGACTGAGAAGCTTATATGAAAGACGCCTAGCTCTCAGAACAAAATCCGTATATTTGGCACTTGCTCTGGCATAGCGTATCAACTGAGATATGAACACGCCATAAGCAGGCAATGAAAGAATGTTGCTACTGAGAAAAGGAAAGTTTGTAATGCTGAAATTGAAGTCGTTACGTTTGTCATAGAGTGAGGTGTTCATGTGATCATCAGTGTCGTAAGACAACATCATGTCCAAATATGATGCTGAATTATTTGTCTCTGTAATTGAATTTGAACTTCCTGCTACATGTATTAAAACTACTTTTTTTAAAAATGGTTGCCGTAGTAACTTTTTCACGGTTTTTGGAAGATCTCTTTGTGTTTGAAACATTCCAATAATTTTATCTGTTCATTATGATGACAAAATGTTAAAAAATTACTCTGAAGTTGCAAAAGTTGTAATATAATAGACCATAGTTACCGTTGTCAAGGAAATTTGTGTACAAAGCAACAAGTGGGTTTATCTTAAATTTACTAATTTTATAGAATAAATTCCATTTCCTTATCATATACCCATCAAGAGAGATATAAATACTATCTAATTATGTTGTCATGGTAACCAGTCTTTTTGACAATATCAGACGCTGTCAGCGAGCTTATTTGAATTTTTAGGTCCTAATCTTTAGGATGCATAAGACATTTTCCATTGAAGTGCTATAAGTACATCTGTGAAAATAGTATAGAGCATTAGCTCTTTGAAAATTAAAATTTTCATGCTGTAACCACAGAAAAAAAAATTCTGGATTTAGAGACAGTTTTTGCCTGTATTCTTCGTGAGTTTCAGTATATGACGTCAGAAGTTGTACTCGAAAAATTGATTGTACACCGGCGCACATGTGTATACGCATCTAGTTATCTTTTCAAGAATAAAATTATCAATATTTGAAACATTCTTTTTTTATTTATTGAGCTTTAATCTATAATAAAGGGCGCGTCACTTCTAACATTGTCAAACATGTTCATGGATGATTCAGGACAGAAGAAGTTTGACATGGATCTATATTCTGATCATTTGACGACAACTAATCGGGCCATATTTTTTACAGATTCTTTATCTATAAATAGAATTATGGATCTAACACTTGCCGAATACAAATCGTGGTTTGCGGGGTTAACCCCCCACCTCACATACCCCCACACACACCCTCACACAACCCCACTCCCTCACACACACACACACACCCTCCCTTACATACACACACACTCACCTTCAGGTCCGTAAACTTTGAGTCGGCGAGAGAGAGAGAGAGAGAGAGAGAGAGAGAGAGAGAGAGAGAGAGCGGAAAGAAAGGGAGAAATTGCCTCTCATGGAAACGTATGTGTAATTTTTTCCGAGGTAAATTTATTGCTTCTTTATTTCCTTATTATGTTATTTCTAAAAACAGCTAGATTTGTAAAGGCAGGGGCCATTAAAATAGGCCAATGTCCCTCTCTTTATTAAATGTATATACAATTGACAAAAAAGAGGGGCCATTTGATAAAATAGGTTGTCATTTAGCAACATGAAGGGCCGATGCACTCTTATTTGGGGTCCTAGATCTAAACTAAACGCATATTTGGATAGATTATATAGGGGACCCTTTCATACTTGAAGTTAGATTTCTCCTATCACGCATAGTTTTCTCATAATTTCACATTGGCCCCACCCAGGATTATCCCTTTTCTCGCAAGATAAGATCTATCCTATATTCCTAACATTTCAGATGAATTTGAAAATGAATATCAATATCAATATCATTATAACCCCCCACCCCCACCCCTCCTTTCTCCGCTTCTCAGAAAGATTGTTTTGAACCACCGCCCCTCCGGCCCTATTTTAGATTCCTGAATCCGTCTATATAGATTCCAAATATATCTCAAGCTGTCATTAATGAATGTATATGAAATATGAATATAGGTAATACTTTGTTGTATACTGAGCTCAAAAAAAGAAAGGACAGGGGCCCACCGGCCTGTAAGTCCAGCCGCACGCATTCCACGTTACTAGATCTAGTAATGCCCCTTCCAACCTTTTAGTGTTTGAATAGGCTGCATATTTAACCATTGGTTCAAGTCGTGCATGTTTAGAAAAATAGTAAAATATGACAGACAGAAAATATGATATGACATCATTTGTGAAATCGTCCATCCCCGGCAACACCCTTTCCTCCTACCCCTTTTTTCTCTCTCCATATGCTCAGTCGTATGCCAATGTAAGGAGGCTCTTACTAACATTAACATTTTATACCAGAGATGATCAAGAAATAATTAAAAGATATGAAACTGAGCAAATTAAATGCGAACCCATTCTAAATTCTAAACACTACATTGTTTACACTACTTTCGTCTTTCATGTACATCTTTCTACGTAATCAAGTGTCCCCGTCACATTTACCGGAAGTGCTCATTTATAGAACAAGGTTTCTGTAAATGGCTAAAAATAGCAACTTCAAAACTGATTTACGTATGTGTGCAGTAAATGCTGAAAACTATTTTTTGTGTATAATGGTTTATTTTTAGAGATAGTTTTTGGAAAAAACAGCGAATTTATTTGCTATTAACAAAATGAGAACGATCAAAGGTAGATAGAATAGACCTTCTTCATATTACCTTTAGGCTTGCATACTAGACACGCCGAGACCCGACATCACTACTTTTGACGTTATTTCTAATTGTGACGTCATAATTCAGATACGACGTCACAGTTAAAAGTTACCTCAAGTGTTGTCATGTCGGGTCTTCGGATGTGTAAAATACAAGTCATCTGCGGTAATGTGAAAATCGTCTACTACCATCGAAATTGTGTTAGAATCATTACTTTTGCATTTCTTAAATTAACTATTTGGATGTTCTCTCTTTTGGTCTCGAAATTAATGAAAACATTATGCAAATACACATACGATGCATTAAATAAATAGGATAAACATTAGACTATTGATGACATGGGTAACAATGATTCTAATTGTAATGTCCAACGCATTTGCTAACACTCTTCACACTCAACCGATAATCAGAGTTTCGTACGTAACAGAAAAAAATAAGGGTTCTCTTCCTACATATCCTAGATTATGGTTTATGACCCAATTGCATAAACCAAAGTGACGCCTCTAAATATTGTTGATGGCACATTTTCCACTTCTCAGTTAACATTATACGAAAAAGTGCTCTAAGATCTTTACAATTTTACAGTTTTTTAGTCAAATAATATGCATGCATATTTGATGTCAACACATTCGGGTGACCAAGGCACATTAAAGTATATAACGAAAAATGTGGACAATGACCATATCCCAAGACACTGTACAAAATCGATAATTCAGGAAATCATAAACCGAAGGAATACAAAAATCAGGATAAAAAGGAACCAAAGCAAACAACACAAACAGAAACCTCCACCCAAAGTGGGAGTGACCATGTGCCCAGGAAGAGTCAGTTTAACCTGCTTGCATGCAACACCCGTCTCTTCAATTCGGCAATAATGTAATATTCGGTTACTTCCATTTTGGAAGAAACAAGTATATTCTTTAGTTGGATGGTACAAATGGCCTAAGAAAGAATATTGAATATTATCCACTATTCTGGACAATGAGACATTATAACGAGTTCCCCGTATCGACCATAGAACTTCCTCACTGACGATGTTAGTCGATTCAAAACGTATCCCTGATCGAGAAGCTTATCTGAAAGACGTCTACCTCTCAGAACAAAATCTGTATATTTTGTACTTGCTCCTGCAAAATGTATCAATTGCGATGAAGCTATGCCGCTTCAGAAAAGGAAAGTTTGTGATGCTGAAACTGAAGTCGTCACGTTTGTCATAGAGTGAGGTGTTCATGTGACCATCGGACAGCATTATGCCCAATTGGATGCTGAATTATTCGTCTCTATACTTTCTTTGACTTCAAGCTCCGACGGATAGATTCTGCTGAGGTAATCTGCGACTTTTGTATTGTTGATTGGCAGCACATCGTCTATATATCTGTAAGTGAAATTAAAGTCAGAAGCTAAGTAGCTGTTCCCTTCAGAGACCAAAGACTGAATGAATTCAGCTTCATATGAGTAAAGAAATATGTCGGCAAGGAGTGAGACACAATTGGTTCCCGTTGGAATTCCGACAATTTGTTGGAAGACATTTTCTCCAAACACCATAAAATGATATCGATCAGGAAGTTTAACATCTGACTAATATCTGTTTCAGTGTACTTATGTTCAGAATCGGACATTTCTTTTACAAAGTAGGTTTTGTCATAGTTAACAACAATATAACAATAACATTGTACTTGCGATTGCCGTTCCTGTTTGTAAACGCATTACTTATAATTTTTGCGAGTCTTTCAATTTAGAATGTGAAATCGTTGTGTAAAGTGTCGAAAAAAATCAATGGCTTTTATCGAATGGACTCTGCTGAAATGGGTGGATTTCAGATGTTCTAAAAGATCCTTCGAATTCTTAAAAATCCATATCTTATCAATATCTATTAATGATAATAGATATTTCATGCCATTCACAACTGAAATATCAACCCTTCTGAGATATTTTCTCACTATAAGTGAAATACCATATTTTTTCCTTGAATCCCTACACCCGGGAACAAAGTAATTATTTTACTATTCCCCAATTCATAGTTGAAGGCTTTTAGTCAAGCTGGGCTTGGCTAAGCTTGATAGGCTGAACTTCTGTACTTTTGACAGGAAAATGATTGGATAACAGTTATTTGCAGCGCTCGGAATGGCAACAACGTGATGCTTAATTAATGGCGTCACTATAACTGTATACGACTACAGCTTCATGCCAGGGGAACAATAAAAGAGCTAAGTCCCTTGGGACCAGTCCATAACTATATATCATTTATCAGAATACAAAACCAAATTAAAATGGCAAAGCACCAAAAGAAACAACTGATTTCTTTACAAAAACTATGTGTTGTTAAAACAAAAGTGACTATGATTTTCGTTATTTAGTGTTTTAACGTTGCGCGCTTCGTTTGATATTGAACTTTGCAATTCATTTCACAGGAGTAATGGCTGAAGAACCAAAGGGCGCTTACAATACAGAGTATGAACAGAGATATGATTTGGAAAGAAGCAGTGATGAAATAATAGAAACGTATGATAATTCAACGAAAGGTAAACTATTTTGAATGTTTTGGACATCGCGCTCGTTGTCCTTCAACGGGTTTTATGAAATCAAAGTTGAAATAATCAAAATAATAAAAAAGAAAAGAAAATCAAGCATCTTTACCTCTGTATTGACGTACGACTGAATGAAAAAAAAAGCACCCACTTGCATATTCATGTATATTCAATATGGATTGTTTCAATGAAGAATGTGTATTTCAAGAACCCGAAAAACCGTCTTTTTGAAATAAACGATATACTGTTTATCAATTCATTTTCTCAATTCCTTCCTTCAATAGAAACAACAAACACAAATGACAAGTGATTTTGCTTTTTATCTTTGATAAAACTTTCATAAGATGACCTTGACCTACTTTTTCCACTTCAGTTATGTTGCCTTTAAAGGCCATTATTGAGCAAAGTATAAGCGCTACATGTACCAAACTTGTGTAGCAGGCGAGGTCAATGTCAAATATAATATGACCAGGTAATATGTCTCTTATAGACAATATTCAACTTTGAGAAGTAAAAGTCAAACCGACTTGTTGTATGAACTCCGATATCTCGGGGATGTGTCAATATGTATGACAGACTTTTAAAATGTGTGTGTGATCGTATAGTTTTCTGATTCGTATCGCTATGATTTTGGCCCTGGCCAGCTCACAATTAAGAGCCCATATCGCCCTTCTGAATTGCATTTGATAATATGAACTTCAAATGACTTGAACTAAGTTTCAATATTTTAATATAACATGATGATAAATGAGACAACGAGATGGAATACAAAAATATGTGTAACACGTGAAGACACTATCACAGTACGGAGTAATCAAAAATCATACCCCCTTCCCATAATGTACGGACGGACGTATAATAAGTAAGGATATAACTACATGGCTTATAAACTACCTGACTGAGTCTGAGCGTGTGAGGCCCCCGTCAATTATTTCTATCTTTTAGACATTCAAACTAGAGTAAAGAGAGGGAATGGTGAACTTGTTGCAAACTTACGGTCGCTTTCAAGCACACGCCGCTCCACAAGGTGCAGGGGTTTATATACTCGCTCAAACTATAGTCATCAATTAACCAATGAAAACATCTGTAAAGCAATCTATCTACCAATCACGTTCAAGATTATAAAACGAGTTGAAATAACGAGTAAAATGGCGCAAGATTCAAGGTAAACAAAATAGCCCTTCGAAATGTATAATTTAGCTAACAAAGAACCCGATATATATCGAAAATGACGACATACGTAAGTATGTACTATAAATATAACATGTGTAAAATAACGAATGAGATCTTTTAACATGTGTAAACGGACTTGGTCAAATGTAAACAAGTTATAAATCAATACGCTTTGGTCAACAAGAAACATGTGACAGATCGCGACCGTCGCACCTGCATATTGGATGTATCTTTGATAAACCTTTCATGAAATGACATTGACCTACTTTGCGTTTGAATGATCTTGCCTTTTAAAGCCAAAATACATCTATACTTGACATGTTAAGATATTGACTTTTGCTGCAACGAGGTGCGCTTCGTATGATTGTGTGATTTCTATGTTTATTTGGTACGTAATAGGTCTGATATTTCAGATGTGAATTTCACTGACGAGGATCAATACCCGAATTACACGTGTCTTGTCCATGCTGCGTATCTATTTGTTCTTAATTGATGCTATTGAATTTGAAGGCGTTAAATAGTTCATACTTATGCTGACAATTTTGACCTAATGACCTTTATCTATAGCTACATATTTGATTCACTTTTCAAAATAAGCCGCTCCACAGGCAGAACAAGCATTCTTTTCATGGCTATTTTCAATCTTCGAAGCCAGTGCTCTTTCATTTTAAGTGATTGTACATATCTAAATCGACGAAAATAATTTTGTGTACCTCTGATAGATAGGAGGAGAGATTATGAAATTGTGAGATTGCGTGGCGCGGCGCAAGTCTATTATATTGTAGAAAAGGGTCTTTATGAGTTGCTAATTCGGCTTTCAGGTTTTTTTTTTAGCAGCTTAAGCAGATATTGAAGTACATTTGATATATTAATGCATGTAAATGTGGTACAGATCAAGATTCAGTTTTGTGGGAGTTTACCTATTTTTAAATGCCCGTCTTTAGAACTCGTCATACACTATGATGTCCCACTCTGCAGAATGGTGGATGATATACTGTCATAGACCATTTGAACCATCCAACCACAGATTATACTCTATATCTTCCGAAACTGAAGTAACCGCACGTGACAATTCTACCAAATTGAGGCGGTGGGTGATACATGCAAGCAGGAGATGCTGACTCTTCCTGGGCATCTGGTCTCACTCCCATATCGTGAATTTGCTTCCTTTCATGTGGTGGGGGTTTTCGTTTGTTTGCTTTGGTTCCTGTTTAATCATGATTTTGTATGCCTTCGGTTTATGATTTTCTGAATTTTTGATTTTGTGCTGTATATAGGGATATGGTCATTATCTATATTACCCATATTTGTCATGCTACAACTATGTATATCTGTCTGTCCGTCCAACCGTCCATCCGTCCGTCCGACCCTTTAAAACAAGATACAGTCCAAACCCTTTGAGCTAGGAACTTCAAATTTAACATGTGAAATGGTTGTACATGTAATAAGACAAAAAATCCTATCGATTTTCAAGGTCACCGGTCAAAGGTAAAGGTCATTTTGGGGCTAAAAATAGATTTTTTTGTGAAAATGTTTTTAAAATCTATTACACAGCTATTTCTTGTCAAAATGTTTTGAGGTTTCGCATGCTTCAAGACAAAAATAAATTCTTTCTCATATGTAACGGGTTTTTATGTTTATTGTCAGACGATCGAGAAATTATGCGGATGGGGAAGGGAGTGTTCAATACATGGGTACATATAGTATTTTCCTTGTAAACAAGATGCAGCCCAAACCAATTGAGCTAGGAATTTCAAATTCACCATGAGGATTGAGTATATCAAGACAAGAATCCTTTTTTCATTTTTAAGGTCATAGGTCAAAATTCATGGTAAATTGGGGGCTAAAATAGATTTTTTGTGAAAATGTTTTAAATATTCATTAATAATATATTTTTGGTCAAATATTTTGAGATTTCATATGTAACGGGTTATGAATTTTTTTGTCAGAAAATTGAGAAGTCATGTAAAAGGGGAAGGGGGAAGTTCAATATATGCATGATATGGGTACATGTAGTCTTTGCCATGTAAACAAGATAGAGTCCAAACCAGATGAGCAGGGAATTTCAAATTTACCATGTGGAGTGAAGACTTTAGGACGAAGAACCCTATTGATTTTTAAGGTCATAGGTCAAAGGTCAAGGTCATTTTGGGGATAAAATAGATTTTTGGGTGAAAATATTTCATTTAAAATCTATTTTAGGTCAAAATGTTATGAAATTCCATATGCTTGAAGAAGAAGTATATTCTTTTACATATAAATGCGTTTTTAAATCTTTGTCAGAGAGTTGAGAAATTATGCGGAAGAGTAAAGGGGGATTCAATATATACCTACTTTTACCTTGTAAACAAGATAAAGCCCAAACCAGTTGAGCCAGGAACTTGAAATTTACCATGTGGACTAAGTGTAATAAGACAAAGAAGCCTATTTATATTCAAGGTCAAAGGGAAATTGAGAAATTATGCAGAAGAGGATGGGAGTTATATGCATACATGATCCTACCTCTGATCCACCTCTAGCTTGCTAAGGGTCCGTCGATATTCAGTTTGGTGCTCTATTGTGAGCGATGTGAGATTATCGTTAGGATCTTCTTTATCTCATTTGTGTCCCTCTTATGCCCTTTGCCGTGTTGAGCTCGTAAAAAAAATCCAGCGAGCGGAACAGTAAGTGTTTTAAATGTCTTTCCCTGACATGGTCGCCATTGCACTATATTGACATAACCTCGGAAGGTGCATGATTTTTAGATATTGTTTTCATTTTCATGCGTGGACATCGACGGTGCGGCTAGCCAAAGGGGGATGCTTACTTCTTCCGGGCACCTGATTACACCTCTAGCTTGCTAGGGGTCCGTAGGTATAAAAGTTGGTGATCTATTATGCGTGCTGTTGAGATTATTATCACGATCTTCTTTATCTCATGTAGTATTCCATGTAAACAAGATAGAGCCCAAACCAGTTGTGCTAAGAACTTCAAATTTACCATATGGATTGAGTATAATAAGACAAAGAACCCTACTGATTTTCAAGGTCATAGGTCAAAGGTCAAGGTCATTTTGGGACTGAAATTTTTGAAATCTCATATGCTTCAAGGAGAAACTATATTCTTTCACATATGTAACGGGGGTTTTTATCTTTTGTCAGAAAATTTAGAAATTATGCGTAAGGGGAAGGGGATCAATATATGCCTTTTTGACCTTGTAAACAAAAAAGAGCCCAAAACAGTTGAGCCAGGAACTCGGAATTTACCATGTGGATAAAGTATAATAAGACAAAGAAGCCTGTGGATTTTTAAGGTAACAGTTCAAATGTCAAGGTAATTTTGTAGCTTTTCATGATATCTGTAATTCATGATAAGAATATAGGAGGGACGCCAATTATCGAATTTCAGGATAACCTATTTGCCATTACCCAGTTATGGAAGTTAGATTTTCTCGAGTGAACTGAATACTGACTTATTAATTCCGACGGGTGTATCTTGCAGCGTAAACGCAGGCTTTTTTCAAAAGTTGGTACATCGACTTATCAAAATTAATGATACATGTATTTTCAGTTATGAGTTTAAGGCCATTATCTAAATTCAGAATTGTTTCAACTGATATATTTTAGCAAATATATAAGCCTTTGAATAAGTCATTTCTATTATTTTTCCGACTTGTTTTGCTGTTCGCAAGATGAAATATGATTTTTTTTTTCGTATGGACATAACTACATGGTCAAGAGACACGACTAAAATTTATGCCGATAGGGGACTAATGTTGCTCGACGGCAAAAAAACTTGTTATATCTCATCATCGTTCAAGTTAGTTTTTGTATTTTGATGGATATCTACGTAGGCATAGTGATGGTAAACGTCTTCAAATCTTTTACGATAAAGATTCATTTACTTTACAAGAAAAGGAGAAGGTCCACTAACCGTGATTTACGGCCCTGTATTTAGTGACTTTTTAAAAAGATATAATTTTGAATCATTTTGATGTAAATCTATCTATCAACATCGGTATTTGTCAACGGTAAAAAGTTTGCGAAACTTTGCGCTCTATGACGTCATTTATGACGTCAGAAACTGGTGACGGTACGGTAATATCCGTATTTTTCGTTAATTTTTATACATTCTTTGCAGTTTTTCGCTAACAACACAGGCGGGTACGTTCCTAATTTTTATTTTAGATAAACTATTTTGACATATTCTCAATATAAACGAATTTTCATTTACGTACCTACTTGTGCTCTATATGAAAACCTTTAAAATGTTACGATATTTTACTTTTAACCATCTGATTGCAGTAGGGGTCACAGGAGTCGTTTTACCGATCGCTGCGTGTCCTTCTGTAGTTTCGGTGCACAAATTCCTCTTATTTGTTTCTTGGCGGATTTTGACAAGTTTTGTATTGATGAAACCGGGAAAAAAAATTTAAATTTTAACGATTAAACGATATATTTGGTAAGATATATCAAAAGTTTTGATTATAAGGATTTTTTTCCATTTTTTTTTTAAACTTTCGTGCTTTGCAGCGAAAAGTTAATAATATCAAACAAAATGTCTTCATTTGGAAACTTTGAGCGAGTTAATTTTAGTTTCAACCCTGCTTTGTTCAAAGATGTATCCATTATACAATATTTACATTGCAAGTTGATTTCCTATGTTAAACGCCTATTCAATTTTGACGTTCATTTCACGATGAACACAGGTTGACCCTAATCACATAACGTGCGCGCAAGAAGTTTAAGCAGTGGGGCATAATGATGCTGAATTTGCGATCAGGAGGAGATTCCCAACATGTGTACGGGGAATGAGACGATATAAAAGAGAAGAAACAGACGGGAACAAAAAAAAAATCCGTTGAACCATTGAAATATGTATAACTACTCTATGTACGTGTGTACTATGTCGCGGTTCACGAGATTTACGCCTGTCGAACCAGAGTGTAAAAGCCATGAACGCAAAAAAAAAATAAGACATGTACACTCATTCCTTAAAAATACTTCACACATTATATCGAGAATGAGCGAGTTGAATGACGTTCATTTATTGAACTGGATTGCCATAATTTTAAACACCTCCGTTTACGGAATGAATCCTCCCCATAGGGAATTACGTTTATATCATAAATCAAATGTTGGCCTCTCGGTTTAAACACGCCGTTTACGTTTTTCTTTCCCTCTGATTTTCATTAACGAACATGGAACTAGAAATGAGTATTTGCGTAAAAAGCACAATATTTGGGAGGGGGGAGGCAAAACTGTTACCAGTAAAGCATGACAGGTCAGTCTATATACTAGCAAGTATTGTCCAAGAACAGGCATGTTGCTTGTTGTATGTTTGAACCTGAATTTAATTCAAACATATTTTATTTTCTAAACATGAAAATGGGATTGGTCAAAAGTTATACCAACATTATAAACGCCCTCTCCCTGATGTACGTGATTTTGAACTTTAAAGTGACCTTGACCTTCATTGGATGCCGAGTTTAATCATGCTATACAATTCCGACAAAATTTAAAAGATGTCTGACGTATATCAAGTTTATTTGTTCTAGCGAAATACGTGTATATGAAAGTATGACCTACAGACAGACGGACGCCACGCAGAGTGATCTATTTTTGTCGCTCTTGCGTTTCAAGCGACATGAAAAGAAAAGGTCGATGAATAATGCTTGACCATTACACAATAATGTTACATAATTGATTGTTTTTTCAGCACAGTATTTTGTAAACTTCTTTATTTTGATTTTATTTCGACGATTTCACAGATGTGTAAGGAAAACAAATGAAAATAAACGATTGGGATTAATTAATCTTCCTTGTACCAAGTCGAATGCTGGGTGGAAAGAGGGTTTTCTCGATCGACTCGGAGTTACTAGTTTTATTTCATATCTTTTCATTTTTTATTCATTTATTTATTCATTTATTTATTCATTTATTTATTTATTTGTTTATTTATTTATTTATTGTGTGTTAGGGTGTGTGTGTGGGTGTGTGTCTTTTGGTTTGTTTGTTTTGGTTTTTTTCAAGCTCCTGTTAAACTTATTTCCTGTTTGCTTTCGTAGAGAATATATCCATGTAGACATGAAATTCAGAATTCAATAGTGAGAAGTGATGACAGTTAAAGGTCATAATAGATAAAGGATATATACATGTACTCTCCGAACGCAGAGTTTCTTCGGTTACCGACAACAAAAAGACGAAATTCAAACTAAATACATATGCTTGTCACTGACAAATATTGTAATTGTTCATACCGACACTTTAATTAAATAAAAACATCCAATGTTAGCGATAAAAACAATAAAGAATATATAAATTCTACAGATTTGTGAAGACGGAGATTTCATGGGCGTAGCCAGGCGTACATTTGTACGCAAAAACGTTCACAATTTTTTCGCAAAAAAAAAAAAGAAGGGAAAGAGATAAATAGACCCAGCCATTTCCCCAAAATGTGGGGTCTACATAAAGGACGTAATAAATAATAAAACTGATATCAGTGATATAGTCCAAAAACACTCAATAATGATCGTTTTGATTTTTTTTTAGTTTTCTCAGGCGTAAAAATTCGCGCTAACAATGTGCGCACGGTCGATTTGGGACAGATGATGTCCCTAGTTTTATCATTTTTAATTTAAAAAAGAATACAGCATTAATATTATGTTCATATCGGCATATCGGATATTTCCTTTATCTTAGATACGTTTCGTGCTCTTGATCCCTTTTAAATGCGACTCAAATACGCTCAATAGCCCCCCAATCTGCTTCACTTTCTCAAAATTTTCTCTGACCGATCCCCTATCCAACAACAATGAAAGAGGGAAACTTACTTCCATATTGTCCCTTACTTTGACTTTACAATTCATCCTCATAAAAAAGAATGTGTCCCTTGTATTTTGGGTCCGCTCCTGTCGTTGGCGACTAGGCGTCGACATCGAAAACACCCTAGCTACATTTACGTCCATGTCAGATAGTATTCAGGGATTTCCCCCTCTTTTGGGGCCGTTATTCGGTCCCGTTCCCAATGAGAAATAGTACCCTTATTCGCCAATTGTGGCTCTAAAATTTCCCAATCACATATAGATGGAATTATCACTGAAATCAGTGAAATTTACTGGTTCAAAAGTAGCAAATTTACTGTTAATTTGATATAGTGTTGTAAGTATAATTCATATTTAAAACGAAAAAGATGTATATAGAATAATTATTATGTGATTGATCTCTATCCCTCTCTCTCAACTTCCTGTGAAGCCCTCTCGGCGAAGAAAAAACAAAACAAACAAACAAACAAAAATGACGATCACAGTCGCTTACAGCTTGCCCTTTTCTCCCCCTTTTTATCAAAATTTGGTTACGCGAATGCGTAATGAACCTTACCCTCTCCTTTGTCCTAAATTGCATTGTTTTGAATTTTTCAGATAATTATTGCGTTTTTTTAAATATTGTAAGAGCAGTCTATACAAAACATTGATGATATAAGTTCCCGTCCGGACTCTCAGTCCTTCTGCATTGTGTTGCAATTCATCCCAATAAAAAGTTGTATGTGCATCCGGCATTTGAGTTTCTGGATCCGCGCCTGAATCTGATTTGGACATGTAACCTGACCTCATTAAAGTCAGAGAAAATTCTAACTTGCTTATTCTGAAAAGTATATTATGACAGCCCCCCTTCATAAGCTGGAAGCTGGTGAAAAGTCACCACCTACTGTGAGAAAAGCCGTCGCCTACTTTCTATTGTAAAGGTATTAAAAATGTCAAAATCAAGAATTTTCTTTTTCTATGTATCTTCCTTCAGAGTATCCACCTACTTTAAAATTTATTGAGATCCCTGTCCCTTCCCCTACAAAAAAGTGCATGTGTCAAATGTGTATATATGTAACCGCTTTCCATAAGAATATAGAATTCAAAGATGAATAATGTGACGCGACGTCATTTGAGAGCGAACATACAGTTTCCTTGCGATTCAGATGCTTCTGATATCTCTCGGAGATCTTTTCCCGATTAATTTAACACTGAAATCCAAATATATTCTTTAAAAACATTATATGTATCAACTTTATCCTCTGAATTAATTTGACTGCAACAAAAATAGAACAGTTATACTTTTAATGTAGAGTTTTACATTATGTAGTTGTTGTAAATTGTCATTTTACGTCATGACGTCATGGTGAAAAAAAGCGCATTTTGACGTTTCATAATGCCAACTTCGCCGGGTCATGAAACGCTTATCTTTTGTCAGATTTTCATAATGCTTACATTTTTAGAAACTAGAAATGCTGTAATATATATACGTAAATTTTCTTCAAAAACGGTAAGAGGGCCGATTTTGATGGTTAATGGCCCTTCTCCTTTCCACATCTTATCATTTCAGTTCTCTGTCCTGGTACAATCGATGGCAAACGGTGCAATAATCAACTGTCACTTACTGACAACTTTTGTTCACAATGCGGAAGAGATGTTGACCTAAATCTCTTCGGCCCATCCGAAATCCAGTGCCCACAATGCCGGAATAACACATTGACTAAACAAAACAACTTCTGTAGTAACTGTCGGTGGAAAATAGATAAGACACTCTTTCTTCGGAGGAGAAAATGCAGGACATGTGACAAAGGATGCAATCGAATTCATGACCAATGTGCAAAATGTCTATCAGGTAAAATTGTTATAAGCCTTTATGGTACTTTGATTTTGTAATATAAGATAAACATTCATAGCAGATCATAAGCACAAGCATTTGTCAATACATTGGTATGTAAAAATGAGATAAGTATTAAGCAATTTCTACTCTGTGACAAAGATCTCAAGCAAGGTTGTAGATATGTTTATGTTCCATGCAGAGTGTTCTCCATGTGGCTCAGGGTCATATACCCATGTTATAAAAGGCGATTGGCGATTCTATGCTACACATTTATCGGTTCTTAGATGATGCTATGACTTTGAAGAGGTCACTGCTGATGGAGTGAAATTACATGTATCCATATCCGATCGACTTCGGGTGATCGTTTCTTAAGACGCATTCGGAAATTTCTGTCTCTAAATAGCTGAAATGTGGATCCTGTAGAATCATAATCCATCCATCCTTGTCTGGTCGTTGCTGCAAATGTATCTATATTTACACGATGCTATGAATTTGAAGACGTGTAATATTTGTACCTAATAGTAAGCGTCACTGATGGTGGTCCAGAAGTCTTGGATGGTACATCTAGACAAGTCCAATCGACGTCGGTCGATCGTTTCTTCATACGCTTTCGAAATTTCTGTTCACAAAATATTCTTTAAATTTCTGATAAATGGGTCACAAAACGTGCATGTTTGGTCCATACTGCAAAATATATGTTCTAAAACGATGCTTTGAATTTGAAGACGTGTTATATAAGACGGACTTAGGATGGACATTCTGTGAGTTTCCTTGTTTTGAGTAAAAAGAAAAGGAAATGAGCTCTAGCATGCATGACCACCCTGCACTCACCAAGCGACACATATTTCCTTGAATAACCCTCTCATTGTATGACCTTCCAACTTTCCAGGTCTGGCGTTTTAACAATTTACCAATGAGAACTATTTTCACTTCTTTTCCTTGTACAATGTATTAGGAGCTGTAAGAATGATACAATTCATTCCACTATAGTATGTACAGGCGTTTGAGAGTTTGACAAATCATTTCCTCCGATTGGTATAAAACAAATGCCTTAATTTGAATCGAATGTCAGGATTGCGGGAATTTGCAAGTTGCTAGACGCAGAGGCCTCCTACTCCTCGGACACATACATTGAATTTCTCTCTGTCTAGCCGCATGTTAGAACAGTCCGGATTATCCCGAATAAACTCTCTCAAGCGTCTCATATACGAATGCCCCAATTTCTCAACATTTCATCGTGCAGGCCGCCATTTTTCTTCTTATCTTTGTAAACAATAACAAAGATCACGTGATCTGATGTAGCGTGGGTAGTGGAGATTCTCCACTGAGTGTCCTTACATTACATTGAATTAAAGTAGTTTTCAATCGAGAAAACAAATCTTTCACTGAAATTTTAGTCCTGGGGTAATCCTCAAAGAGATAGTATATCGTTTTTCATGTGCTGCTTTTACTTATGGATGATATTAAACAAAATTCTTCCAAACATAAACAGCATGTATAGCAATAATACGGAAGTGTTGCAACTCTATACCTTCATGAAGAAAATTGCAAACCAATTTTTCCTGCACCAGACATGTGTTTCGAATATGAAATTCTCATCAGTGATGCTTCCAGCGGAGCCACCAAAATTCATTTCAGTAGCGCCCTCTTTAATGTTTTGAATTTAGATTTGTACATTTACTTTACTGAGAGTGCGCGGCTCCAAATTTCCTGTATGGTCGATTCAGTAGCATATCCAAATGAATTTGATTGGTTGATGATAGTGACATCCCAACCGATTCATAGAACAGCCTGAATGAAGTTTGAGTAATAAATATAACCGCCTGATGTAAACAATAACACATGTTCATCATATTACAGAAAAGGGAAATACATTACAATGGATTATAGGAATATATATGAGAATAAAGTGATGAAAATACAAAATAAATATTTAATTTACAATACATTTCATTTACTAGAACATAATACAAGTCAATCAAAACAGACGTACAGAAAATCGAACATCCATGACAACATATAAAAGGAAGGTTACCAATGTGCACCCGGCGCCGACATTGGACGGACATCTGCTATTAGCAGATAGTGTAGTTATCCGGATCACGTGTGCACATCCCTCCCTTTGATCCGGATACACATATGTCTCCATAGACGCACAAATGTTGTAAAACATTAAACTTATTACTGTAAGTAACTGAGAAATAAAGGATGAAACGCAAATGCAACGTTTAAGAGGGTATGAGCGTGAACAAATCAAACGTAAACTGTATCGATGTCGTAAAGAGAACAAAATCTGAAAACGTATTGAACTAATGGTTGAATATACCTCTAGATTAAAGAGCAATATATTTCGAATGACGAGCAATATATATCCTTGTTTACATCAAAAATACGCTTCTATCACGACATCGTTTACCCTTGGCATATAGTTTACGTCATCAACAGGAGTTCATTTGACGTCATACTGAATTATGACGTTGTAATATTTTTCCGCGAATTATCATGAAAGCGCTTTGTGCTTGTTCTTTGGAAGTCCTGTAAATTCAGTTTGTCTTTATATTATTTCACGCCATGACAACTTTACGGCGACGAATAATATGATTGCGATTGAATTGAGTAACAGTATTATACTTCAAATTTATTCTTGTATAAAAATGACACAAATAAATTCAAAAGAATGATTATATTTTATAGTTCAAGTTGACGATGCGGCGTTACTGACCACGCAATTTACCTCAAATATTGAAAACGTGTAAAAGTTAATATATCTTGAAAGTACTTTTCTTTCATTTACAAAACGTATGTGTTATAATGATTTAGTCAGAATTTATATCACGAGGCCTATTGATTAGTAGTTGTAATAAGTGAGCATGACGACCGACTGTCAAATCATCAAAAGGACCAAACATCACGTACATCATGTACATGTACGTTGTAAAATAAATGGATCCGTAAACACACTTCCCATTGTACGCCCTGTTAGTCCAGTCAATTTTGAGGAAAAAATAGCCAAACCTTGAACAAATTGCAACAGAAATAGTTTTTACTTTTTTTCTCACATAATTATGTAGAGCATAACATTTAAAAAATCTAAGACTCAAATATGTGAGGAAATATTATTTGTGGGGGGAAATGTGACTTTTTTAAATAAAAATCACCGAAAATAGGAATTTTGTTTTTACTTTTAATTGGATGATGGTTTTAAAAATTAGAAAATGTGAATGTATAGTATTTTTAATACTCTTTCGGGTGAAATAAGTTATAAGTTTCAATTCCTATTTTTATTGTGTGTTTTGGGGTAAAAAAGTAGATTTTTTGCCAAATTTCACAGAATTTTGAGGAAGTTTTTAATTTCTTCTTGTTTCTCAGTTCCGCATTATTGCATACATTTGTTTAGTGATGTTTTTAAAAATATCTTGAAAGTTTTCTCTTTCAAATGACATTTATTTCATATTCTTCAATTTTTGCAAAATTCTCGAAATTGTCGTTTTTAACAAAAACCTGCGTTTTCATTCAGATATCTCTGATTTCTGCATATCAATTTAAAAATCCCTTATCTCTTATGAAATCAATGATTGAAGGCTATTTTTAGTGTACCTTTTTATGCTTTTTCAGATTATATATGTTTTACTTATATTTAATCCATAACTGAAGTGTTTTTTGGGAAAAAAGGTATTTTTCATTCAAAAATCATGATTTCTGGAGAACATTTATTGAATCTATTGGATTTGTTTGAAATGATAGCAGGAATGTATTTTCAACTGTAATTGTTTAGATTCATGCATAAATTACATGTTTGAAACAAAAAGGGTATATTTCCTACTTTATTTTGGGCAAAATACCTGTTTTCTGTTTAGAAATAACAGATTTCTGGACAAATTCTATAGATTTATTATCTTAGCTTAAATTGAAGACTTAAAGCTATTTTCATACTGAAAATTAGTAATCTTATCAAATAAAAGTAAAAAGAGTGTAATAATTCATTAAAATCAGCATTTTGGGAGTAAATTTGTGTTTTTTGTTCAAAAACCACTTATTTTGAGAAAATAATTACTATTTCATTTTATCTGCCCGAATTGACACGTGTTAGCTTTGATAGGATGCTGTTTCTTGTTATAAAGGGATATGAATGTAATGTGATAACTCAAATTCAATTTATATGCTATTTCTGGGCAAAAAAACATTTTTTTGTGCAAAAATCACTTATTTCTTAAAACGATTTTTAAAATTTATATATTTTAGTAAATCAAAGCAGGAAAGGTTTCCTATGATTTAGTGGCATTTAAATTATCGAGTGAAATGAGCTAGAAGTGATTGGTTTGATTATTTTGCTATTTTGGGGGGAATGCCTGAATTTTGATTTAAAAATCGCCGATTTCTGGAAAATCTTTACTACTATGAAATGTTACATTATCTATTATATTCAAAAGTGTAATCTTGGGTATATCATAATTTATCCTTGTAAGATATATGAGTTTTAGGTATCCTTTGTTAATTTGTTTGAATTCTGGGGCAAAAAAGATGTTTTATATAAAGACATAGAAATGGGGTAGGGGCAAAAGTGATAATTTTTGGCCCTGATCAAATGTTTTGAAATATCATATTTTCTCATTCAGCATGCTTCTTGTAAACAAAAAAGCACATATAAAACCCTACCTTTTAGAGCAAAACGATTGAAAGTTTAGGTCTATGTCTTCACAATAGAAATTTATATTTTGCGACAAGGGACATACATACCTACCATTGTAGGCCCTAGAGCAAGGGCATGTGTAACAGGTTTAAACTCACATGAGACATTACTTTCAATATTCTAGATGCACATGAAAAGTATGACTTTGTCACATGTGCTTGCTCTATATATACTTTAAAGTATGATGTTGATAGGAAATCTTGTTGTTAACATTTTATCATTAATTTTGGTAATAGTGAGCAACACTATATACATTTTCAATATCATTTTTCTATTCAATTTTAATAAACATCAATATGAAAATAGCAAAAAAAAAACCGGGCCAAAAACAGCAGATTTTACCCCTACCTCTTTATTATAGAAAGTCTCATTTTTCAAATTACAACTATTTAATTACATTGGGGTTTTTTTGCAATTTAACAGTTTATTCTTTATACTTATTCATCATTTAACTTCAATTTTGTGTAATATTGTTATATTTGGGGTAAAATAAATTACATCAAAGTACATATTAGCAAGCATTTATCTTTAAAAATATTGAAACATATTACTTCTAAATATGTTTATAGCATTTTCAGTTAAGTGCTTGCTTTTCCATTTGGTTTTATATTTTTATCACAAATATAACAATACTTCACAAGATTTGAATATGTTGTAAATACCATGTACCATGTACAACTTGTGAGAATAAAGAAAATTGAATTGAATTGAATATATTGATAGGTAAATTAAGAAAAGATAAACAGTTTGATAGGAAATCAAATTTTGTAAAATAAAACTTTCTGTTGTAATTTTCTTGATATTAGCTTTTTCTTTAAATAAAACATATGTTTTGCCAAAATATCAAACAAATGAACGAATAATACCATCATTACATTACATCACTTAGAATAAAAAATTATGATATTACATGTACCTAGTCAACTCTTCTGAATATCATAAATAATGAAGCATTTTATAGTAATAAAGATTTTCCAGACATCGGCGATTTTTAAATAAAAATTCATGCATCCCCCCAAATAGCAAAATAATCAAACCATTTAAATGCCATCAAATAATAGGAAACCTCTCCTGCTTTGATTTACTTATATATATAAATTTTACAAATTATTCACAGAAATAAGTGATTTTAACACAAAAATTAGTTTTCTTGCCCCAAAATAGCATATTAATAAAATTTCAATTCTCAGATGACACTTTTAATAAGAAAAAGCACCCCATCAAAGCTAAAATGTGTCATATTAGGTAGACTAGAAGAAATAATAATTAATTTCTAAAATAATTGGTTTTTGTACGAAAAATACAAATTTACACCCAAAATGCTGATTTGAATGAATTATTTCATTCTTTTTACTTTTATTTTATAAGATTACTATTTTTCATATGAAAGTAGCTTGACTCTATAATTCTAGCTTAGATAATGAATTTATAGATTTTGTCCAGAAATCTGTTATTTTTAAACTGAAAACAAGCATTTTGCCCAAAATAAAGTAGAAAATATACCCTTTTTGTTTCAAATATTTAGTTCATGAATGAATCTACACAATTACAGTTGAAAATACATTCCTGCCATCATTTTAAACAAATCTAATAGATTCAATAAATATTATCCAGAAATCAGTGATTTTTAATGAAAAAAATTACCTTATACCCAAAAACACCTCAGTTATGGATGAATTACCAGTAAAAAATATATAATCTGAAAAAGTATGAAAAAATACACTATAAAATTATCTTTCAATCATTGATTTCATAATGGATAAGGTTTGCTTAAATTGATATACAGAAATCTCAGACTTTTAATTAAAAACACAGATTTCTGTATTAAAACCACAATTTCGAGTATTTTGAAAAAAAGTAAGAATATAAAATATATGTCATTTGAAAGAAGATACGTTAAAGATATCCTTAAATCATCATTGAATGAATGTTTGCAATACTGGGGAACTGAGAAGCAGAGAGTAATTAAAATTTCCCCAAATTTCTATGACATTTTACAAAAATTTGACTTTTTTACCCAAAAACACACAGTTAAAGTAGGATTTGAAAATTGAAATTGATATCATCTGAAAGAGCTCCTAAAATACTATATATTCACATTTTCTTATTTTAAAAATCTTTATCCATGCAAAAGTTACAATTTTTTTCCTATTTCCAGCGATTTTTGCACAAAAAGATACCTTTTTCTAAAAATAAGTATTTCCCCTCATTAGATTTTCTTAGATTTTTTATATGTCATTAAGTACATATCATTTTATCATTTACAACAAAAATTATTTCTGTTGCAATTTTTTCAGGGTTAAATTGAAAATTGACTGGACTATGTTGAAATGGGAATTATTCTGTTTCAATTTTACTAATCTATGATATAACGACATTCATCGAAGAGAGCATGTGTAGGAAATCAATGCGGAAGACAGGGTGTGCGTTTATTACCTTTCCGATCATACCGACACCCCCCCCCCCCCCCCCCCTCTAATCCCAGCACTTAGTAAAATGAAATTAGAAATGTGCCTCAGCTTAAACTTTAGATAAATTGTTTCAAAGCAAACTTATCAAGAGATTAAGATATCTTTCGTATCGTTGTTCTACTAAAGTTGCTTCAACTTTTTTTTCAAATCTGGTACAATATGTACCAATGTTAAAACTACATGTACATGTATAAATAGATACGTGTAGATGCCGCAAAATCAATTTTGAGAGAAATGAGATACAGAAGAAGCATACAGATAGGAATCTAGAACATCCATTTCTTCTCATTCACTGAGATTAAAAGTATACAATATCGCCGAGAATTTCCTAAAGTGAGCGTCACGATAAGCGCTACGTCACGTTACGTTGTCGTTGCTTAAAAGCGCTAAGTGTTGGGAAAATGAATAAGAAATTGATCAGAATATGACTCAAATGTTTAGTCTGAAGTCCAGATTATACGAAATCTCAGATAAAATGGTATAGATATATAACAACTTTCCATTTTCAATCATAAACAACGGATTTATCATATCCAGAGGCTTGGATAGAGGAATTCTAAGCTAAATATCTTTAAAACGGCTACACTCTTTTTTCTATAAATTATTGTTTTATCTTTAGCATGTATCACTAGATGATAAAAGAAACATTTTATAAAAATTCTATTATGCCAACAACTTCGAAAATTAATGTTTTTAAACTTTTCATACAATTTGTACTGTTAAAAATGGGAAGAAATAAATGTCCTTCTCCAGCATGGTTACCATGGCAACAAAAATATTTTTTCGAAAATGATAAATTTACTTCATTTGCTACGTCAATGGATAAAAATTTACTTCGTACTGTGTTATGTTGATTTTTAAAATAAAGTCCAAAGATGGGACATTGTTTTAGAAAAAAATGTGCAGAGTTACCTCCCTTTTTTGTCGGTATATAGGGAACAAACGGCTACACTCTTTATCATGAAATATTGCAATTGATGAAGGAGGGGATATTCTTTTATGTGTAGACACTTATTTTCAATTTCTATTATTCCCTTAAAATGCGGTTCACACTCATACCTCCTTAAGTACGGACACTCGTAACTCGTCCGTTGGGATCCAATAGGTGTTCGGTACTTGTCAATGTTGTCATACTCTAATTACTGAATGCTTTATTCGATATTATATGCTAAAGTTTCATTCATTTATGTTTTAGTTTTAATTTCCAAATCTGATTTTAGATAAAAAAAAAAGACAGAGCGATAATAATGTTATATATAACTATACACATTTACCAATGTTAATTCAAATCCCGGAACCGTCCTTCTGAAACTCAACTTTCATTACGACTGTCAATATGTAAGGAGTGTACTTGGGTATCGGAAAAGCGATATGCCTACAGGAGCTCCTATTTTTTTTATTCATTTTTATCATCTCATGTTTTAATTAGATATGTTTTTTCTTATTATTTATTATCATTACTTTTAAAAAGGTGTTAATGCTTTCTCCATACGACAAATGAAAGGAGTAGATCTCCAACAACACTAGGTTGCAGCATCCACAGCAAAACCCAAAAACACCCAATGCAAAAAACACAGAACAGACACCGACTAACACACACCATAGAGACATTAAACATAAAAGACCACACATAAACCAACGAGACCAATGGGCAACCAGTGCCGACTTAGGACGACCATCTGCCACGTTAATAAAAGACAGTGTGGTTATCCTGGATCACGTGCGCACAACCCTCCCACTATTCCGATTTCCCAGAGGTCTCGAAGAACGCACAATTTTGGTGTAAAACATCCTCACTGTTAGATGACCACACATAAACAAGATCGTAAAACACATGGGATCAAGCAACACAGATGAATATGTAAATGGATATAAAAAGAGGAAGGAAATTGATTGTAAGAGTTACCGCTCTTTGTATGCCAAGATATCCATATCCCTTTAGTTTGCAAAGCCTATAAAAAATGTTGCAATCCACTTTAAAATCTGATTTTATAGGACAAACGTACCAAAATAAACTGGACATAATATGTACGCAAATTCTAAATTTCGGCATAATTTTTTTTTCGGTGATGCTTAGAATTAAGCTCCTTGCGCCTACCCTTCAACGATTTTTGCCCATACTTTTTTACTAAAATACGCTCCTGAATAAACCCTACACAAAATTTGGAGCCGCTAATTTTGGCAAGAGGAAATTAAAGCTCTGTATTGTAAATGGCGCCGGGAAAATTCACTTTGGCTTTATTAAACTGTTTGGCATGAAGTACTACTGACGAGGATTAAAAAATCCGAAACACGTGGTAGTACAACAAAACTGGTACTATAGAACATATATTTCAAATTGACAATTCTAAGTGAAAATTACTTAGATATGCATACAAATTGAACTATTTTTTCTATGTATACTTGGTTGTTCATTGTTCTCATTGGTTCATTTGTGGTCTTTTGTGTTTCATGTTTCTATGGTGTTCAGTGAACCTTTTGTGGCTCTTTATGTGCGAGTCTGCTCTGTGTTTTTGTATTGAGAGTTGTAAGGTCTTGCTGTTGGTGTTGCAACCGAGTGCTGTTGGAGATGCCCGCCTTCCTTCTTATAACTGCAAGTAAGTGTTCTTTTTAGGAAAGAGAAGGATGTACTATTATAAGTTATAAATTCACAACTAAACCCTTATAATTCCATGCTAGATCAGTGGTTAATCTAAGTAACTTTTAAGGAAAGTTTCTTTTTAAAAAAGCTTTTAATCGTTTGTACCATTTTGAACAAATTTGATGAAGAAATAAGGTGAACACTACGAAGGCTGATTGATTTGTTGTGAGCCTCGATTTTTCTGGGTTGCAGAAGGTATACTGCTGATATATCATCTCCAAAAAAGACAAACAATGGCACATACTATGCTTCACTTCTGACACAGTAACGGAAAAATATTACACTAAAGTGTAGTAGTGCTATTAGCGTAGTGGTTAGCGCGCTGGACTACGAATCCATAGGTCATGGGTTCGAGTCTCACCATCGCCGATCATTGCAAACCATTGTAACCTTGGGCAAGTTACTTTACACTATGTTCCACTCTCTCCACCCAGGTGTAAACCGGAAACATGAGACGACCTTGTAATGTGAATGAAAAGCATTAGTGCCCAAACGGTAGTTCTGCTTGTATACTCCCACAGGAGTCGAGATTGCACTAGATTTAACAGGTCTCGCCAGGATGGTGTTTGTAGAAGTCTCGTGAGGCTCAGGCGAACGAGACTATAAACCCTACCTTTACCTTTACCTTTTAAAGGGCCGTGGAAAGCTCGCTAGTTAAAGGTGTTGTTCCATCAGGACAATTGCTCCTGTTTACAAGTCGTGATTCATGACTGTGGCTTTAATTTGATTAAAGTATCCGCCTTATTCATCTGCTTTTGCTCTGACTTTCATCTTTTCCAAAAGCTGAAAGCAGTTATTTCTAGCACCCATTTTCAGTCCTATGATGACGTCATACTTGCAGTGGATGGCTTTCTGACCCACCAATTTAAAAGTGGTATTGAGGTCCTTAAACATCGATGGCAAAAGTATAAAGATACGTGCATGTCTGGTCCATGCTGTAAATTTATCAGGTTTTAAATGATGCTATTGAATTGAAAGACGTTTAACAACTGAAGGGAGTTATGTAGAAAATTCGTGCTAAATGATAACATTCAAATTCTTCTCACAATATATCAATCAGAACTCGTTTCTTTTAAAAATGAAGTATCATTGCTCATTTCTATATTAAAGTCTGCTATAAAAAATAATTCCAAAGTCGGCACTGAGTGCAAAATCGAGGAGTAGGCGAATGTCCGACATCGTAAATGAGTTAAAGAAGATCCTTACGATAATCTCAACATCACTCACAATAGAGCAAACAAATTGAACTTCGACGGACCCCTAGCAAGCTAGAGGTGGGACCAGGTGCCCGGGAGGAATAAGCATCCCCTGTTTGACTGGCCGCATCCGCTGTCAATGTTTAAGCACGAAAATGAAAACAATAACTAAGATACATACACTGTCTTAGGTTGAGTCTATATAGACATTGCCTTTTTCCTAATTTCATTTAAGCAAGTATTCAATCATCAGACGCACTGAAATATGAAAATTCACAACACACAAAGAAATCGGAGTATTGCCAGGCCTCATCAACCTCACTAAAGCAACAACAGTCGATTCCAAACGATCCTGAACAACTCGTGGCCATAAAAGAACCAACGTCATTACTTAAGAAACCGGTACAATTACTAATCTCAGAGACGCATGAGACATCATCTACCACAAGACAAGATGAACCATTTCGTACAGAATCTACCCAATGTCCTATATCAAGTGGACGTGAATTGTTATCAGTAGAGAAGGAGCAAAAATCACAAATGGTGTCAAGCGAATCTGACGAAATACATACCTCAAATGAACTTGAAACAAGTACGTCCAAAATAGAAGATTTGCCGACAGAGATCCATACAGACAGTGAAACTTCACCGATTATAAATGAACCCGGGAAATCAATTTTAACAATCAAACAAGAACCATTACCGATAGAAAATATGCATGATCCGTCGAAACCCGAGAAAGAAGATAAACCATCACTGTTCGGAGAAGAGCAAGAGGTCTTGGCGATCCCAAATAAGCATACAACAACAACAGATGAACATGGACCATCAACGAGCACAAAGAAAGCGGAGGAACTTGCAAACACACAGGAAATTGAGTCATCGCCTTTAGTAAGGGAAAATGAATCGTCTACTACTCCGAAAGATTGTGTGCAGACTCAGATCTTTAAGGAACTGAAAACTTTCCAGAACATATCTTCAATAGAAATAGAATCATCTCTAACGAAGAAGAAGTCTACGAACGCAGCTCTTGACACGGTTACCTTAACGAAAGAAGTTGAGCCACCAGGATTTTGTGATGGAAAAACAGCAGAAGAAAGGGGTATGTGTTAATGTTATGACTGTTTGTTATCAATCATATAATTCCTACTTAAATGTTATAATTTTATCTGTGTCAAATTATCGGAAGTATAAAGAACGACATGCATGTGCACCTTAATCATTTCGCAAATTCCAAACATTGGTTGTATTTGGTTGAATTTGTGCGGGCATAACAAGGCATTGACTCCTTTCTTATGACAACATAATGTTTGTTCAGTGTATGTAATGCAAACAATCATAATGACTTTATTTTCCTCGATCATGTATATCTTGTGTATACGCCATGTGCCTTACTGGTCGCTACTTACAAAATATGTTTTATTAGTAAACTCTGTATATTTTGTTTAGGCACATATTGAGGCAGTACATGTAGTAGGATAACCCATGTGTTTTCATGACATATACACAAGTCTACTATTCTGTCATCATACGGTGACATTCAAGTTTGATTTTAAGGAATTGAAAGCATCCAAAGTCTTAAACAAAACATAGAAAGAACATGTGGGAAGTGCAAAAAAATGAAAACCTAAATGAATTAAAGTCAAACGGAAAAGACATATATAATCAGAATCCTTACAAATGTGTAGTGTAGAACATCAATTTGAAGTTTATCAGAGAGAAGAATTGATCGTAGTTAAGGAGTCAAAGATCCTGGGGAATCTAAAACAGTTATTCAATTTCATTTATACCACTTGGTGAGTGTCACTGCTGGTGGACCAGGAGTCCCCGAGGGCACATGTAGCCAAGTTCGATCAATTTCGGTTGATCGTTTCTTCAACGCATTCTAAATTTCTGGTATCAAAATTTCTTGAAATTTCTAAAAGGTGGGTCCTGTAGCATCATACCCCACCCATCCTGCTTCGTCTTTCGGTATACTTTTCGGCATAGTAACTTTCATACTTTTTGGCATACTGCATTGTTTAGATTTATGATCACTGATGAGGGTTTAGTACCCGAAACGTGCATGTCTGGTCCACGTTGCCAATTTATCTGTTTTTAAATGATGCTATTCAATTTGAAGACGTTTACATTTATACCACTTGGTGAGTGTCACTGCTGGTGGACCAGGAGTCCCCGAGGGCACATGTAGCCAAGTTCGATCAATTTCGGTTGATCGTTTCTTCAACGCATTCTAAATTTCTGGTATCAAAATTTCTTGGAATTTCTAAAAAGTGGGTCCTGTAGCATCATACCCCACCCATCTTGCTACGTCTTTCGGTATACTTTTCGACATAGTAACTTTCATACTTTTTGGCATATTACATTGTTTAGATTTAGGATCACTGATGAGGGTTTAGTACCCGAAACGTGCATGTCTGGTCCACGTTGCCAATTTATCTGTTTTTAAATGATGCTATTCAATTTGAAGACGTTTAAATTTATACCACTTGGTGAGTGTCACTGCTGGTGGACCAGGAGTCCCCGAAGGCACATGTAGCCAAGTTCGATCAATTTCGGTTGATCGTTTCTTCAACGCATTCTAAATTTCTGGTATCAAAATTTCTTGGAATTTCTAAAAAGTGGGTCCTGTAGCATCATACCCCACCCATCTTGCTACGTGATTCGGTATACTTTTCGACATAGTAACTTTCATACTTTTTGGCATATTACATTGTTTAGATTTAGGATCACTGATGAGGGTTTAGTACCCGAAACGTGCATGTCTGGTCCACGTTGCCAATTTATCTGTTTTTAAATGATGCTATTCAATTTGAAGACGTTTACATATTGCACAACGGCTGCAATCATCTGTAAGGAAGTTCTTCGATCGCTAATGGGATATAATAAAAGCATCATATTCCCCTTTCCAGAATGATCATTGACATTCTGGATTTTGATTGAATGACTGTCATCATCACCAAACAAGAAAAGCTTACCTGATGTGTACATCAATATGTACATCGAGACAATAACCAAATTTGACAAATTCTCATGGAGCTGTTGCGGGTGTTGCATGCAATCAGGGGACGCTGACTCTCCCCGGGCACCTGGTCTCACTTTGAAATTTTATTCATTCCGAGGTTTGCAACCCTTCCTATGGAAAATCTAATTCTTTTGCCTTGCCTTCTCGACTTTGGACTGAATAACTGATAGGTACTTCTTTAATGTTTAATATTGTGCACGTCACCATGAACGATGCAATCGCGAACCCCCGAATGGAGGCAGCATCAGGTGTTCGGGGGTGTGAGCGTCCTCTCATTGCATGCAACAACTGCCGGGAATGCAAAGTAGAAACATGTTAAATCAATGAAACAATTCTGTTTCTAGTCCCCACTACGTTGCAAGGGAGCTGTTAAGATAATGGCTTAATTTAGGTGCCCGGGAGAAGTAAGCATCCCTTTTTTGGCTAACCGCACCCGCTGTCAATGTTCAAGCACGAAAGTGAAAACAATATTTAAAATACATACACTGTCTTAGGTTGTGTCGATATAGAAAGTGATAAGGCGACCATGTCAGGGGAAATATATTCAAAACACTTACATGCACCAGTTGACGTAATTATACATTATGACGTAATTATCATCGGGCCATTAGAGTAATGCTGGACGGTTAATATGATAATGACGTCATAATTTTGAAATAAGTCTCCAGGTGCGAGTTTGGACATTTGACGATCCCTCAGTTGACAAAGCATATTAGGTATTTGCTTTTATAAAGGACTAGGTGCGCTAACTCCTTATATCGGGCCCCATAATTTCGACGAAAAATGCTTTTGATAAACGAACCATTAATTATCGCTTTTTGCAATGTTGAATGTTTGAAAATATACGGTGTCATAATTCTGAGCCCTCGTAATATTACTCGCGTGATGTATGACGTCATATTCTGACGTCATTTATCCTGAATGACGCAAAACAAAGGAAAGTCATCGTATTTTACATACAAATATTAAAATTTCATCTATGATCCAGGCCTCGCCCACGATATTTTCTATGCAAATTTAAAGGTCGATCAGAAACCAATCGATTGGTAAAAAAAATATCATTGGCAAGGCCTGGAGCGATACTTGTTTTCACCAATTTCTATCGAAATTTTGCTCGTTTATTGATATTTTCAATGATTTCAACGTTTATAGACGTTGTAGTAACGTCTTATTCAGTATAGGACTGTGAAATCAAAATAGGCTTTCCTGATATGGATTCACCATACATTTGACATTTTATAAATTAGAATATTATGGATATATGAACAACTTTGAAAATAGAGCCGATATGGGAGGTTACCGCACCTACTTCTTCATGTAGTTGGTGCTCTTAAACTCAATTTGTGTGGTACCGCTCACATGTTTTTTTACTGTATAGACTTAACTCTCTTCTGGGTTGTCTGAAATTTATATGAGTCTAAAACATTCTTAAGAATTAGGACGTTTAAGTTGCTTGTTATATTATTTTAAGGTTCGCTGTGTTTCTATTTTGAAATTACAGATTCATAAGACATTTTCATGTTTGGCTAGGTTCGGGATCAATGGCATTGCATTGCTAATTGAATTTTATCGAATTTATTCAGGATGGCGCTTCTGACACTATAACTGTGCGTTATTCGAGACGTTTTGTTAACCGAAAAAGTGGGAGGATTGTGCCCACGTTATCTGGATAACCACATCATTTGCTACTTGCATAGTAAATGACCGTGACTATCCTAAGTCGAGACAGGTTACCCATTGGTCTCGTTGCTTTATGTGTAGCCTTTTGTTTTTGCTGTTTCAATGGCGAATGTCTCTTTTTTGTCTCTTGCTGTACTCGTCTTTGTGCTTTCGCATAGGGTGTCTTAAAGTTTTGCTGACGGTGCTGCAACAGGGTCTGTTTAGATATCACTCCCTTCTTCTGCATTATTTTTGGTCATTCAGTGGTGGACATTTCATTAAAACTTTGGGTAACACGAAGACCAAGATTGGGATGGGATAGGGTTTCTTTTATGGTCTAACGTACTTGTGTCGTTGTCTCCGTCTGTTTGTCATATTTTCTTTTCGCATGGGGAATTCCTGTTTGGCATTCTTTCCAAATCTCGTAAGATTCTCGAGTTTTGGGAGGAAGTTGAATCTGGTTTTTGTTTTTGTGTTTGCCTTTCATTTACACATTCCCTTTTTTCTAATTTCATTTTAGCAAGTATTCAATCATCGGACGCAGTGGAATATGAAAATTCACAACACAAAACGGAATCTGAGTATTGTCAGGCCTCATCAACCTCACTTAGGCAACAACAGTCGATCCCAGTCGATCCTAAACAACTAGTTGTCACGAAGGAACCTACGACATTACCGAAGGAACCGGTACAATTACTTATCTCAGAGACGCATGAGGCATCATCTACCACAACACTAGATGAACCATTTCGTACAGAATCTACCCAATGTCCTATATCAAGTGGACGTGAATTGTTATCAGTAGAGAAGGAGCAAAAATCACAAATGGTGTCAATCGAATCTGACGAAGTACAATCCTCAAATGAACTTAAAACATGTACGTCCAAAATAGAAAATATGCCGACAGAGATCCAGACAGACAGTAAAACTTCACCGATTATAATTGAACCCGGGCAATCAATTTCAACAATCAAACAAGAACCATTACCGATAGAAAATATGCATGATCCGTCGAAACCCGAGAAAGAAGATAAACCATCATTATTCGGAGAAGAACAAGAGAAATTGGCGATCTCAAATAAGCATACAACAACAACAGATGAACATGGACCATCAACGAGCACAAAGAAAGCGGAGGAACTCACAAACACACAGGAAATTGAGTCATCGCCTTTAGTAAAGGAAAATGAATCGTCTACTACTCCGAAAGATTGTGTGCAGACTCAGATCTTTAAGGAACTGAAAACTTTCCAGAACATGTCTTCAATAGAAATAGAATCATCTCTAACGAAGAAGAAGTCTACGAACGCAGCTCTTGACACGATTACGTTAACGAATGAAGTTGAGCCACCAGGGATTTCTGATGGAAAAGCAGGAGAAGAAAGGGGTATGTGTTAATGTTATGACTGTTTGTTATCAATCATATAATTCCTGCTTTAATGTTATAGGTTTATCTGTGTCAAATTATCGGAAGTATAGAGAAAGACATGCATGTGCACCTTAATCATTTCGCAAATTCCAAACATTGATTGTATTTAGTTGAATTTGTGCATAACAAGGCATTAATTCCTCCCTTATGACAACATAATGTTTGTTCAGTGTATGTAATGCAAATAATCATGACTTTATTTTCCTCGATCATGTATATCTTGTGTATACGCCATGTGCATTACTGGTCGCTACTTACAAAATATGTTTTATTAGTAAACTCTGCAAGGACAATTAATATAACAAATATTTCAGAACGAATATATACATGTATTTTGTTTAGGCACATATTGAGTCAGTACATGTAGTAGGATAACCCATGTGTTTTCATGACATATACACAAGTCTACTATTCTGTCATCATACGGTGACATTCAAGTTTGATTTTAAGGAATTGAAAGCATCCAAAGTCTTAAACAAAAAATAGAAAGAACATGTGGGAAGTGCAAAAAATTGAAAACTTAAATGAATTAAAGTCAAACGGAAAAGACATATATAATCAGAATCCTTACAAATGTGTAGTGTAAAACATCAATTTGAAGTTTATCAGAGAGAAGTATTAATCGTAGTGAAGGAGTCAAAGATCCTGGGGAATCTAACAGTTATATTGCACAACGGCTGCAATCATCTGTAAGGAAGTTCTTCGGTCGCTATGGGGATATAATAAAATCATATCAGATCCTCTTTCCAGAATGATCATTGACATTCTGGATTTTGATTGAATGACTGTCACCATCACCAAACAAGAAAAGCTTACCGGATGTGTACATCAATATGTACATCGAGACAATAACCAAATTTGACAAATTCTCATGGAGCTGTTGCGACGGGTGTTGCATGCAATCAGGAGACGCTGACTCTCCCCGGGCACCTGGTCTTACTTCGAAATTTCATTCATTCCGAGGTTTGCAACGCTTCTTTATGAAAATCTAATTCTTTTGCCTTGCCTACTCGACTTTGGACTGAATAACTGATAGCTACTTCTTTAATGTTTCATACTGTGCACGTCACCATGAACGATGCAATCGCAAACCTCCGAATGGAGGCAGCATCAGGTGTTCGGGGGTGTGAGCGTCCTCTCATTGCATGCAACAACTGCCGGGAATGCAAAGTAGAAACATGTTTAATCAATGAAACAATTCTGTTTCTAGTCCCACTACGTTGCAATGGAGATGTTAAGATAATGGCTTAATTGAGGTGCCCGGGAGGAGTAAGCATCCCTTGTTTGGCTAGCCGCACCCGCTGTCAATGTTCAAGCACGAAAATGAAAATGATATTTAAAATACATTCACTGTCTTAGGTTGTGTCTATAAAGAAAGTGATAAGGCGACCATGTCAGGGGAAATATATTCAAAACACTTACATGTACCAGTTGACGTAATTATACATTATGACGTAATTATCATCGGGCCATTAGAGTAATGCTGGACGGTTAATATGATAATGACGTCATAATTTTGAAATAAGTCTCCAGGTGCGAGTTTGGACATTTGACGATCCCTCAGTTGACAAAGCATGTTAGGTATTTGCTTTTATAAAGGACTAGGTGCGCTAACTCCTTATATCGGGCCCCATAATTTCGACGAAAAATGTTTTTGATAAACGAACCTTTAATTATCGCTTTTTGCAATGTTGAATGTTTGAAAATATACGGTGTCATAATTCTTAGCCCTCGTAACATTACGCGCGTGATGTATGACGTCATATTCTGACGTCATTTATCCTGAATGACGCAAAACAAAGGAAAATCATCGTATTTTACATACAAATCTTAAAATTTCATCTATGATCCAGGCCTCGCCCACGATATTTTCTATGCAAATTTAAAGGTCGATCAGAAACCAATCGATTGGTTAAAAAAATTATCATGGGCAAGGCCTGGAGCGATACTTAATTTCACCAATTTCTATCGAAATTTTGCTCGTTTATTGATATTTTCAATGATTTCAACGTTTATAGACGTTTTAGTGACGTATTATTCAGTATAGGACTGTGAAATCAAAATAGGCTTTCCTGATATGGATTCACCATACATTTGACATTTTATAAATTAAAATATTATGGATATATGAACAACTTTGAAAATAGGGCCGATATGGCAGGTTACCGCACCTACTTCTTTACTGTAGTTGGTGCTCTTAAACTCAATTTGTGTGGTACCGCTCACAAGTTTTTTTACTGTATAGATTTAACTCTCTTCTGGGTTGTCTGAAATTTATATGAGTGTAAAACATTCTTAAGAATTAGAACGGTTAAGTTGCTTGTTATATTATTTTAAGGTTCGCTGTGTTTCTATTTTGAAATTACAGATTCATAAGACATTTTCATGTTTGGCTAGGTTCGGGATCAATGGCATTGCATTGCTAATTGAATTTTATCGAATTTATTCAGGATGGCGCTACTGACACTATAACTGTGCGTTATTCGAGACGTTTTGTTAACCGGAAAAGTGGGAGGATTGTGCCCACGTGACTATCCTAAGTCGAGACCCATTGGTCTCGTTGCTTTATGTGTAGCCTTTTGTTTTTGCTGTTTCAATGGCGAATGTCTCTTTTTTGTCTCTTGCTGTACTCGTCTTTGTGCTTTCGCATAGGATGTCTTAAAGTTTTGCTGACGGTGCTGCAACAGGGTCTGTTTAGATATCACTCCCTTCTTTTGCATTACTTTTGGTCATTCAGTGGTGGACATTTCATTAAAACTTTGGGTAACACGAAGACCAAGATTGGGATGGGATAGGGTTTCTTTTATGGTCTAACTTACTTGTGTCGTTGTCTCCGTCTGTTTGTCATATTTTCTTTTCGCATGGGGAATTCCTGTTTGGCATTCTTTCCAAATCTCGTAAGATTCTCGAGTTTTGGGAGGGAGTTGAATCTGGTTTTTGTTTTTGTGTTTGCCTTTCATTTACACATTCCCTTTTTTCTAATTTCATTTTAGCAAGTATTCAATCATCGGACGCAGTGGAATATGAAAATTCACAACACAAAACGGAATCTGAGTATTGTCAGGCCTCATCAACCTCACTTAGGCAACAACAGTCGATCCCAGACGATCCTGAACAACTAGTTGTCACGAAGGAACCTACGACATTACCAAAGGAACCGGTACAATTACTAATCTCAGAGACGCATGAGGCATCATCTACCACAAGACAATATGAACCATTTCGCACAGAATCTACCCAGTGTCCTATATCAAGTGGACGTGAATTGTTATCAGTAGAGAAGGAGCAAAAATCACAAATGGTGTCAATCGAATCTGACGAAGTACAATCCTCAAATGAACTTAAAACATGTACGTCCAAAATAGAAAATATGCCGACAGAGATCCAGACAGACAGTGAAACTTCACCGATTATAAATGAACCCGGGCAATCAATTTCAACAACCAAACAAGAACCATTACCGATAGAAAATATGCATGATCCGTCGAAACCCGAGAAAGAAGATAAACCATCACTGTTCGGAGAAGAGCAAGAGGTCTTGGCGATCCCAAATAAGCATACAACAACAACAGATGAACATAGACCATCAACGAGCACAAAGAAAGCGGAGGAACTCACAAACACACAGGAAATTGAGTCATCGCCTTTAGTAAGGGAAAATGAATCGTCTACTACTCCGAAAGATTGTGTGCAGACTCAGATCTTTAAGGAACTGAAAACTTTCCAGAACATATCTTCAATAGAAATAGAATCATCTCTAACGAAGAAGAAGTCTACGAACGCAGCTCTTGACACGGTTACCTTAACGAAAGAAGTTGAGCCACCAGAATTTTGTGATGGAAAAGCAGCAGAAGAAAGGGGTATGTGTTAATGTTATGACTGTTTGTTATCAATCATATAATTCCTACTTAAATGTTATAATTTTATCTGTGTCAAATTATCGGAAGTATAAAGAACGACATGCATGTGCACCTTAATCATTTCGCAAATTCCAAACATTGGTTATATTTGGTTGAATTTGTGCGGGCATAACAAGGCATTGACTCCTCCCTTATGACAACATAATGTTTGTTCAGTGTATGTAATGCAAACAATCATAATGACTTTATTTTCCTCGATCATGTATATCTTGTGTATACGCCATGTGCATTACTGGTCGCTACTTACAAAATATGTTTTATTAGTAAACTCTGTATATTTTGTTTAGGCACATATTGAGTCAGTACATGTAGTAGGATAACCCATGTGTTTTCATGACATATACACAAGTCTACTATTCTGTCATCATACGGTGACATTCAAGTTTGATTTTAAGGAATTGAAAGCATCCAAAGTCTTAAACAAAAAATAGAAAGAACATGTGGGAAGTGCAAAAAAAAATGAAAACTTAAATGAATTAAAGTCAAACGGAAAAGACATATATAATCAGAATCCTTACAAATGTGTAGTGTGTAACATCAATTTGAAGTTTATCAGAGAGAAGAATTTATCGTAGTTAAGGAGTCAAAGATCCTGCAATCATCTGTAAGGAAGTTCTTCGATCGCTATGGGGATATAATAAAAGCATATAAGATCCCCCTTTCCAGAATGATAATTGACATTCTGGATTCCGATTGAATGGCTGTCATCATCACCAAACAAGTAAAGCTTATCTGATGTGTACATCAATATGTACATCGAAACAATACAATCACCCATGGAGCTGTTGCGACGGATGTTGCATGCAATCAGGAGACACTAAATCTCCCCGGGCACCTGCTCCCACTTCGAAATGTTATTCATTCCGATGTTCGCAACCGCTCCTATGGAAATTCCAATCAGTTTGCCTTGCCTTCTTGACTTTGAGACTGAATAAGTGATAGGTACTTCTTTAATGTTTAATATTGAGTACGTCACCATGAACAACGCGATCGAATGGAGGCGAGATCAGGTGTTCGGGAGGTGTGCGAGTCCTCTTGTTGCATGCACACAACTGCCGGGAATGCCAAGTAGAAACGTGTTAAATGAATGAAACAATTCTGTTTCTAGTCACCTCCTACGTTGCGAAGGAGCTGTTAAGATAATGGCTTAATATAGCCCTGTAATCACTCGGTTATTTCTCGTGCACTGTCCTTCCAATTTAGGAAAAAAGTTGATCAGGATAAAAATATAAAGTATAAGATTCCTATCATCTTTGTTATTTAGATAATTTTGATAAAACATGTAATAATTAAGGTTCGAAGAGGTAGGGATACTCATGGCGGAAAACGTCGAATATCCAGCAAAAATATTCAAAATATACATTATTTTATACAAATGTGATGTACATTATGCTTCTCTTCCTTTTCGTGTCACAATTTGATAAGACAAAAATTAACTTTGAGGTTATTTTATCAATAAAATTGGAAAACTCTGCCATCCGGAAATTGAAAAACAGCTTTTTATTTCGTACTTCTTAGCCGCTTATGTTGATTTCTGGCGTGAAATTCACACCGTATAAACTAGACAAGCTCGTTTATTCCCTTCCTAAATGTTACATATTTTTATCGAAACACATTCTCAATAGAATAACCCACTTGTTGCACGGCAACTATTAGGCCATCAGGCAATCGTCACCAATGATTGAATGATACTTCATTGCAAAAACAGATAAAGAAGATCCTGACGAAAATCTCAACAACACTCATAATAGAGCACCAGTGTATAAGGCAACTACTACTGGTATTAAGTCAAAGACCAAGTCCTTACTTAAACCATTAATCTAATCATTGCTACACAGACATCAAAGTAAAACTGGAATTTAAAAAACGCCAAAACACTTGGGAAGAAGTAAAAGTAAAACTGGAATTTAAAAAAGCCAAAAGTAAAACTGGAATTTAAAAAAGGCAAAACACTTTGGAAGAACAGGTCTCACGACAAAAGACTTGACCAAAAACTCAGAAAAATCGTACCCTCAGAGATCTACTACTAATTACACGCAACGTCAGATACGAACTGCTACATAATATCTCATCATTCACTACAATTCAAATGAAATCCGTCTTGGACGAAGCACATTTTGCATTCTTTAGAAGAAGGGAAGAGATCACCAACAAGACATCCGTTGCAGCATTAACAACAAAAGACAAAAACATCCGATGCAAAAACACAAAAGACGAGTACAGCACGAGACGGAAAAGAGACACACGACATGTAAACATCAAACACAAAAGACTACACATAAACCGAGGAGACCAATGGGAAACCGGTGCCGACTTTGGACGGTCATTTGTCACGCAAGTAGCAAATGGTGTGGTTATCCTGGATTACGTGCTCACAACCCTCTCACTTCTCCAATTACCCAGAGGTCTCGATGAACGTACAATTGTGGTGTCAAACAACCTCCTCACTGTAAGATGACCTCACACAAACAAGACCGCGAAACGTAGAGGCCCCAGAAACACAGATGAATATGTAAATGGATATAAAAAGAGGGCATGCGTAATACAGTCCGTGCTCTGCCGGCTGTAGCGAGCTCATGTATGTAATCACCCGAGATGTCCGACTGACATTCAGAGAGGACAGGTGGTCGGGGCTTTGTCTTCTCTTCAGAGGTTTGGACATTGCCCGCCATGGAGTCATGTCGTCACAGTTAGTCAGAGTGCAAGTCTCAAGAATGCGCTTGTACAAGACTGTAGATTTGTCAAGTATCAAGCCTAGTGTCCGTCTGGTGACAATAGGATCATACCCACGGTATAAAAGGCGTTTAATGACTCTGACGCATTTTCGATGGTTATGCTGCCTACCTTTGATCCTTCTAATTTTGTTTATCATATCACCATAAAAGACAGGTTGTGTAATACCCAAAGTAATGTACTCTGTTGCGTGTATAGATCCGAATTTCAAGTGAAGTTGACTGTAATTTTTGTAAAATTTCCAGAAAGTCTGAACTAATTTATGAAAGCTGAAACCTTGACCTAAAAGGTTTTTGGTAATTTGTAAATTTCTACTGTGAAAATCCAAAATATCAGCACATGCTCTAGCGTACCGGATGAGCTGTGATATGTAAATGCCGTATGACGGTAATCTTGGAACATCACCGTCAAGCCAGGGGAAATTTACTATGTTAAATCCGAAATAATCCTTTTTGTCATATACACTTGTATGAATCTTTCCGTTTACAATTTTGATATTTAGGTCCAAAAACGGTGTTTCTGTATTTATAACGTTTGCCTTGTTTAGTGTTAATTCTTGTGGATAAATTTCATTCTTATATAATTCAAAAGCAGGATTGCCAATGGTAAGAATATCATCCAGATATCCAGAAGTACGATATCCGGATTCCGTCTTATCATGTTGTATGGAAGCACCGAAGCTTATTTACAAATAACGAAACTTTGAGGGTGGATATCAATGAAATCCACGCCAAGATTTTTGGTACACTTTTTAATTTCATATTTACTCTATCATATTAAAACACATAAAACACAAAAAGTTTGTGTTGCAATTAGTTCAAGGTTCAAAATCTTACTTTGACTGGACTAGACGTTGTTCGTGCTATTGTATACCCTTTCTTAGAAGAATACGGATGTCATTCGGAGACAAATATGATGTTTCATAAATATAGGAATTAAAAAAAATAATTTCAAAATGATTTTCTGTCACAAGGCTAATTTCAGTCCTTCCCGGCTTTTCTCCTCATCCAAAACTAATGGATAACAGACATGTGCTAGAGAGCGCAAATCAAATGGCCGCTAAGCGGCCGTTCGCGAAGCGAACTTATAGATAGAGAAGTCTAAACCTACCTTACAATGCTTAGTGAAAACATAAAAGTCATAAATAATCATATATTGCAACCCAATAACTTTCTAAGAAATTTCCTATACTGAATGCCAAATTCATTCTAACTTTTTTTGGCGCCATTTGTAAAAGTAAACAAGCTAAACGAAGGACCCGCTTGCTCTGAGCCAGCGTCAGTGGTAACACGCATATACCAAAATAGTGGAAACATGGTAGAAAAAAACAAAGAAAAGATTCACACTTAGCCTCACACAAAAAAATTAAACAAGAAAGTCAATTCATGGGAGCCGCCATTTTGAAATATCCTGGTGCTTTTGACGATTTTTTACGACAATAATAGTATTCAAATTACTGAAAGCAATAGTCTAAGTCAATGAACATCTAAAGAAGTCGCCTTAAATTTTAATGCAGTAACAATTTTCTGCCTTTTTCATGCGGTCAATAAAAATGTCTCTGCCGGCAACGTAAATGACGTACTAAGGTCTGGTCTGACGTCATGGTGTGACATCAAATATACCGAAACGTGCGACTCTGCACGTTATTCTCCGTGTACATATTTAATTTATAATGATTGAACGCTAAAAGAAGGTGTTTTGTAGTACTTTACCCAATCATTGACACAGAACTAATCATTGAATAATCGGCCAAATTTGACTTAATGTAATTGCAAGAATTGGAAGAATATCGCGGACGAAAAGTTTGAACAAGTCCAAACGTTAAGTACATTCTAGCAAAGATTCTATGGTTTGTCGTCTCCTCAATCCAGGAAGGGGGTACCGACGTAGACATGTATCTTCCTGTACAGGGCTCTCACACCCATATTTGGGACGGGGGCCCAGGTCCTTTGAAATTTGGGGAAAATAACGGCATTTTTTCATTAATTGGGGGGAAATATATAAAATAAGTTCAAGGATGTCTTATTATAAGGAATTTTCCATGAGATGTGAAATTGGAAAAAAATTGTCAATATTGGGGGACAAGATACTATTTTGCATATGGACTGGGGCGGAATATGGGCCCTAAATTAGGCTGATAGAGAGTCCTGCTGTATGATGGTTAATAAAGACAAATTCTTATAGAAATGTTGATGAAATCTCTAGTTCTCAGAGACTCCACAGATAGGGTAAGCGCAACAGCTAAGGGAGATACAAGTAGACAGACCGGGGATCAAACCCGAAACATTCCGCTATATTTTTGCACATGACTGTGTCAGTTTTATCAATGATTTTTTTTTAAAGTTAGGTCAAACTCCAAGATTGATATCACAGGGTATCAAAAAAATCGGGGAGGGGGGGATAAATCGTCCGAGGGATGTACATTTTCTTGGTTTGAAACCTACACATAAAATACAACATGTTGATCCTCTTTGTGAGTAAGTATATCTGAGGGCAACACAGCCAAGTAGATGCGCTCTACTGTAGGCAACGCCTAGATTCATATTAACCCTGTATATAAGAGAGCGCAGCTCGAACCGCCGCGAAGCGAACTAAGTCTTAACGTACCTTACAATGCTTAATGAAAAGATAAAAGCCATAAACAATCCTGTATTGCAACCCAATAAATTCCTAAGAAATTTCCTATACTGAATGCCAAATTCATTCTAACGCCATTTTGGCGCCATTTGTAAAAGTATACAAGCTAAACGAAGGGCCCGCTTGCTCTGAACAAGCTTTAATGGTAACACGCAAATACCAAAAAAGTGGAATCATGGTAGAAAAAACAAAAAAAGATTCAAACTAAGCCTCATACAAAAAAATTAAACAAGAAAGTTAATTTATGGGAGCCGCCATTTTGAAATATCCGGGTGGTTTTGACGATTTTTTACGACAATAATAGTATTCAAGTATATTACTGAAAGCACTAGTCTATGTAAATGAACATCTAAAGAAGTCACCTTAAATTTTTATGCAGTGACAAATTTTCTGGCAGTGCCTTTTTCATATGGTCAATAAAAATGTCTCTGTCGGCAACGTAAATGTCGTACTAAGGTCTGCTCTGACGTCGTGATGTGACGTCAAATATACCGAAACGTGCGACTCTGCACGTTATTCTCCGTGTACATATTTAATTTACAAAGATTGAAAGCTAAACGAAGGTGTTTTGCAGTGCTTTACTCATACATAATTACAATCATTGATACAGAACGAATCATTGAAATAATCGGCCAAATTTGACTAAATGTAATTGCAAGAATTGGAAAAAAATACGAGAGTTAACTTATCATTGTTCATTTCAATTTTCTGCACAGTGTTTATTTCGCGATAAAGCGCTTTTAATTTCAATTTTTACGTTGTGTTTTTCACAGCAAAGTGCTGTTCGTTTCAACTGACTTACAAGTAGTGTCTTAGGACGGCTTTCGGAATTTACTCATGAATTAAACAGAGATAAAGTTGTTTGAAATAGATTTCTGGCAAAAAATTATTTATTAATTTTTCTTTATGTTTGATATAATTTGAAAACATGGTATGCAAATAATATTGTGAATATTCATGCATGTCTCTCCGCACCCCATGTATCCACACATACGCTAGCTTATAAAATATATTGTGAATTTGAAATTCACCTTGCTTCTAGATAGGGCATACTATACTGCTGGAAACTAATTCTGTCAGAAATCACGCGATATCTTTCTTAGCTTCAATAATTTCAAAGATGTTTCTATTTCAACTGAAAAAGATGAATATATATGAAAAGATAGACATCAAAATTTTAAAATAATAAAATTTACTAAAAAAAAATACAGATCCATGGAAATTACCCGAGACGTTCCGCGTGCAAAATTCATACGATCGGATCTATTTATTCATCAAGATCCATTATCATTAAAACTCAATCAATCACACTCCTATTGAAAGAAACAAGTATAAGCTTTCCACAAAAAGCTTGGTCGATATAAACATTTATTTAATCACGCAATAATTTTTTTTCGTTCAAAATAGGTTTTGAATTTTGACTCTTAGAATAAAGAGTAAAGAGTACCATTAGTAAAGCTATGCATGAAATTCACACAAAAAAAGCTTGGTTACACAATAGAAACTTATGTGTTGATAATTCTGAAAAGTTAGAAAATAGTACATTTGCACTAGACAACTCAAGTCACAGTCATTCATAAATTGCTTGACCTGTGCGGTAGGATAATAATTAACTTGACCAATCAAAAGCCTTTCAGTATATATTCGCGGGAAAAGCAGAGAGTTCCGATTAAAGAATTGGGGGGAGATTAGGAAAAACTTCTTAAAAAATCCTATTAAAATTTGTGACTACGCACAGTCTTATCGGTCTTTATATCGCTCATTAATTTCTTTGTTGCATTTATCAATTTGTCTTTGGAAAGAAAATATACAAACAAAACTCAACTCAAAATAGCACGAAAACCGTAAATATTTTATCGAGCATGTAAGCGTATAAAAGTTTGCAAATTTCCGAAAGATCAATATAAAACAAATTTCGTTCAAATCGTAGGGTTAGTTTAGGAGTTATGAGGTTTTTAAGATTTTGCCTTTGATGACCTCTAACGGGAGCATATATGAATTTTTCGACAAGAAACAAATTTTAAATGAAGATCTTTATTTGCTCTTTCTGATGACACTTTCCATTTTATCATATTATGTCGTACTTTATTGTAACGTCTCTGGAATGGCTTGGGGGTAAGAATAATAATAATAAGAATAATAAGAAAAAAGAAAAGACAATACAATAACAGAAAGGATTCCGACGGAAGTCGGAATCCTTAACTAGATTCCTCTTTTATTAGACCTTCCTTCGAACTGAAGTGCTAAAATCCGAATAAAGAGGATGGAAAAAAGAATAATTGCTTTAGTACCACATTAACTTCAGCAAATGAGTCAAAAGAGCTGATGTCTAATTTGGGACTCTTATTTATTTATCAACAAAATAGAAGAAAAGAATAATAAATACCTTTCATGTTACCGAAAGCTATAAACTCCATGCTCAATCAATATCTAATCCTTCACAATGACATTCTCAAAACAAATTGCACAATGATTTTGCAATGAGATAATTTTTATCAATAGAAAATGACAACAACATGAAACTACTGATATGTAATGCTACTAAGAATAAAAAAGAAAGAAACAGAGAACAAGAATAAAAGAGTTATCTTTCTTATACTATGTGAAGTTCAAATAAGAAGTACTACTTGTGTGAAGAATAAATAGTTATGGACAAAATCCTGTGAATTCTACAATAGTAAATGTTTGTTATGACCTTGAAAAAGATAATTTGACCTTTAACCAAGGTCATGCATAAAAGAAAAGCATTTGAGTTTATTCTCATCAGGAGTCCTCTTAATCTAATCAAAGCTCAATATTTTATCGACAAAAGTCTGTTGTGACCTTGAAATCGAACAAATGACCTTCGGTCAAGGTCAAGGTGAAAAGACGTGGTGCAAGGAATATTTGCGCCTAGTTTGAACTCTCAAGGTCAAATGGTCTTTGTTCTATCGGCAAAAGTTTGTTGTGACCTTGAGAATGAAAATTTGACCTTGGGCCAAGGTCAATGTGAAAGGGCTTGGTTCAATGATTGTATTTCTGAAGTTTGAACTGTCAAGGTCAAATAGTCTTTGTTCTATAGGCAAAAGTTTGTTGTGACCTTGAGAATCATAATGTGACCTTTAAACTAGGTAATCATTAATGACTACCTATTAGTAGCCTACCATCCAAGTTTCAACTCAAAATCTCAAAAACTGTAGAAATTGGCACTGTGCTAATTTAAAGTTCCATTTTCAACTCAAAATAGCGCGAAAACTGTAAATATTTTATCGAGCATGTAGCGTATAAAGTTTGCAAATTTTGCAAAGATCAATATAAAACAAATTTCATTCAAATCGCACGGTTAGTTTAGGAGTTATCTGGTTTTAAAAACTTCACATTTGATGACCTCTAGTGGGGGTATATGTGAACTTTTCGACAAGAAAAACAATTCTCAATTAAGATCTTTAATTGTTCTTTCACATGATACTTTTAATTTTATCATATGATGCGGTACTTTGTTGTAATGTCTCTGGAATGGCTTGAGGGTAAGAATAATAATAATAACTAAATGGCTACTGTTGCAAGCAACAGACGGATTCCTCCTTTATTAGACCTTCCTCGGAACTGAAATGTTAAAATCCAAATAAAGAAGATGAAAAAAGAATAGTTGCTTTAGTACCTTATTCACTTAAGCAAATGAGTCAAAAGAGCTTATGTCTAACTTGGGACTCTTATCTATTTATCGACAAAAAAAGAAGAAAAAGACGTTAAATACCTTTCAAGTTTAGGAAGGCTTTAAACTCCTAGATCTATTCTATCCATTTTGAATCCTTTTAAATTACTATCCCAAAAAGAATTGCACAATGAATTAGCAATGAGGAAATTTCTATAAATAGAGAATGACAACAGCATGAAAGTACAGACAAGTAATGCTACTAAGATCAAAAAAGGAAACAGAGAACAAGAATAAAAGAGTTATCTTTCTTACTATGTAAAGTTCAAATAAGAAGTACTACTTGTGTTAAGAATAAATATTTAAGAACAAAATCCTATGAATCCTACAAGAGTAAATGTTTGCTATGACCTTGAAAAAGTTTATTTGACCTTGAACTAAGGTCATGGATGAAAGATAACCATTTTAATTTATTCTCATTAAGATTTCTTTTCATCTATTCAAAGCTTAATATTTTATAAACAAAAGTCTGTTGTGACCTTGAAATCGAACAAATGACCTTCGGTCAAGGTCAAGGTGAAAGGACTTGATGCAAAGAATATTTGCGTCAAGTTTGAACTCTCAAGGTCAAATGGTCTTTGTTCTATAGGAAAAATTTTATTGTGACCTTGAGAATGAGAATTTGACCTTGGGTCAAGGTCAAGGTGAAAGGGCTTGGATCAATGATTGTATTTCTGAAGTTTGAACTCTCAAGGTCAAATAGTCTTTGTTCTATAGGCAAAAGTTTGTTGTGACCTTGAGAATCATAATTTGACCTTGATACTAGGTCATCATCAATGGCTGCCTATAAGTAACCTACCATCCAAGTTTCAACTCAAAATTTCAAAAACTGTTGAAATTGGCACTGTGCCAATTTAAAGTTCCATTTTCAACTCAAAATAGCGCGAAAATCGTAAATATTTTATCGAGCATGTAAGGGTATAAAAGTTTGCAAATTTCCCAAAGAACAATATAAAACAAATTTCATTCAAATCGCACGGTTAGTTCAGTAGTTCTCAGGTTTTAAAGATTTTATCTTTGATGACCTCTAGCGGGGGCATATGTGAACTTTTCGACAAGAAAAAAATTTCGAATTAAGATCTTTATTTGCTCTTTCACATGAAACTTTCAGTTTTATCCTATGATGCGGTACCTTGTTGTAACGTCTCTGGATTGGCTTGGGGATAAGAATAATAATAACTAGATGGCAACTGTTGCAGGCAACAGACAGATTCCTCCTTTATTAGACCTTCCTCGGAATTGAAGTGTTAAAATCCAAATAAAGAAGATGAAAAAAAGAGTAGTACCTTTAGTACCTTATTCACTTCAGCATATGAGTCAAAAGAGTTTATGTCTAACTTGGGACTCTTATTCATTTATCAACAAGATAGATGAAAAAATGAATACCTTTCATGTTTACGAAAATTTTAAAATCCATGCTCTATCAATATCAAATCCTTTACAGTTACTTTCTCAAAGCAGAATTGCACAATGATTTTGCAATCAGATAATTTCTATCAATAAAAAATGACAACAACAAGAAAGTACAGATATGTAATGCTACTAAGAAAAATAAAATAGAAAGAGAACAAGAATAAAAGAGTTATCTTTCTTATACTATGTGAAGTTCAAATAAGTAGGACTACTTGTGTGAGTAATAAATAGTATAGGACAAAACGTGTGAATTCTACAAGAATAAATGATTGTTATGACCTTGAGAATGATTATTTGACCTCGAACTTATGTCATGGATGAAAGATAAGTATTGTGATTATTCTCTTTACGATTGATCTTAATCTGAGCGAAGTTCAATATCGAATCAACCAAACTCTGTTGTGACCTTGAAACCGAACAAATGACCTTGGGGCAAGGTCATGATGAAAGGGTTTGAGGCAAGGCATATTTATGTAAAGGTTCAACTGCCGAGGTCAAACAGTCTTTGTTTTATAGACTTAAGTTTGTTGTGACCTTGAGAATGAAAATTTGACCTTGGGTCAAGGTCAAGGTAAGAGCTGGGCCCAAGAATTATAATTATAAAATGTAAACTCTGAAGGTCAAATAGTCTTTTTTTCTATAGGCAAAAGTTTGTTGTGACCTTGAGAATAAGGCTTTGACCTTGGGTCAAGGTCAAGGTGAAAGAGCTTGACTGAAAAATTATGTGTTTGAAGTTTGAACTCTGAAAGTCAAATAGTCTTTGTTCTATAGGCAAAAGTTTGTTGTGACCATGAGAATCTGAATTTGACCTTGGGTCAAGGTCAAGGTGAATAAGCTTGGTTTAACGATAATATGTATGAAGTATCAACTCTGAAGGTCAAAATTTTTTTGTTTTATAGGCAAAAGTTTGTTGTGACCTTGAGAATCAAAATTTGACCTTGAAAGTAGGTCAACATTAAATGTCTACCTATAAGTAACGTACCATCCAAGTTTCAACTGAAAATCTCAAAAACTGTAAAAATTGGCACTGTGCCAATTTAAAGTTCCATGTTCAACTCTGAATAGCGCGGAAATCGTAAATATTTTATCGAGCATGAAAGGGTAAAAAAGTTTGCAAATTTCCCAAAGAACATTTTAAAACAAATTTCGTTCAAATCCGACGGTTAGTTTAGGATTTATAAGCGTGTAAAGATTTTACCTTTGACGACCTCCAGCGGGGGCATATGTGAACTTTTTGACAAGAAAAAAAATTTCATTCAAGATTTTAATATTCTCTTTCACATGGTACTTTCCATTTTTTCATACGATGCTGTACTTTTATGTAAAGTGTCCGGAACGGTTTGGGGGTAAGAATAATAATAAGAAGAAGAACTAGATGGCTACTGTTGCAAGCAACAGACGGATTCCTCCTTTATTAGACCTTCCTCGGAATTGAAGTGTTCAAATCCGAAAAAAGAAGATGGAAAAAAGAATAGTACCTTTAGTACCTTATTCACTTCAGCAAATGAGTCAAAAGAGCTTATGTCTAACTTGGGACTCTTATTTATTTATCAACAGAATAGAAGAAAAAAAATAAATACCTTTCATGTTTACGAAAGCTTTAAACTCCATGCTCTATCAATATCAAATCCTGTACAATTACTTTCTCAAAACAGAATTGCACAATGATTTTGCAATCAGATAATTCCTATTAATAGAAAATGACAACAACAAGAAAGTACAGATATGTAATGCTACTAAGAAAAAAAATAGAAAGAGAACAAGAATAAAAGAGTTATATTTCTTATACTATGATAAGTTCAAATAAGATGGACTACTTGTGTGAGTAATAAATAGTATAGGACAAAAAGTGTGAATTCTACATGAGTAAATGATTGTTATGACCTTGAGAATGATTATTTGACCTCCAACTAATGTCATGGATGAAAGATAAGTATTGTGATGATTCTCTTCACGATTGATCTTAATCTGAGCAAAGTTCAATATCGAATCAACCGAACTCTTTTGTGACCTTGAAACGGATCAAATGACCTTGGGGCAAGGTCATGGTGAAAGGGTTTGAGGCAAAGAATATTTGTCTAAAGGTTGAACTGCCGAGGTCAAACAAATGAGAATTGACCTTGGGTCAAGGTCAAGGTGAAAGAGCTGGGCCCAAGCATTATATGTATAAAATGTGAACTCTGAAGGTGAAAAAGCCTTTGTTCTATAGGCAAAAGTTTGCTGTGACCTTGAGAATGAGAATTTGACCTTGGGTCATGGTCAAGGTGAAAGAGCTTGACTGAACAATTATGTGTATGAAGTTTGAACTCTGCAGGTCTAATAGTCTTTGTTCTATAGGCAAAAGTTTGTTGTGACCTTGAAAATCTGAATTTGACCTTGGGTCAAGATCAAGGTGAAAGAGCTTTGTTTATCGATAATATGTATAAAGTTTGAACTCTGAAGGTCAAAAGGTTTTTGTTCTATAGGCAAAAGTTTGATGTGACCTTGAGAATGAAAATTTGACCTTGAAAGTAGGTCAACATTACATGCCTACCTATAAGTAACCTACTATCCAAGTTTCAACTGAAAATCTCAAAAACTGTAGAAATTGGCACTGTGCCAATTTAAAGTTCCATTTTCAACTCTGAATAGCGCGAAAACCGTAAATATTTTATCGAGCATGTAAGCGTAAAAAAGTTTGCAAAATTCCCAAGAACAATATAAAACAAATTTCGTTCGAATCCGACGGTTAGTTCAGGAGTTATAAGTGTTAAAAGATTTGACCTTTGATGACCTCCAGCGGGGGCATATGTGAATGTTTTGACAAGAAAAAAATATAATTCAGGATTTTACAATGCTCTTTCACATGGTCCTTTTCGTTTTTTCATACGGTGCTGTACTTTTATGTAAAGTGTCCGGAACGGTTTGGGGGTAAGAATAATAATAATAAGAAGAAGAAGAATAATAAGAACTAGATGGCTACTGTTGCAAGCAACAGACGGATTCCTCCTTTATTAGACCTTCCTGGGAACTGAAGTGCTAAAATCCAAATAAAGAAGATGGAAAAAAGAATAGTTGCTTTAGTACCATATAAACTTCAGCAAATGAGTCAAAAGAGCTTATGTCTAATTTGGGACTCTTATTTATTTATCAACAAAACAGAAGAAAAAGATAATAAATACCTTTCATGTTTATGAAAGCTTTAAACTCCATGCTCAATCAATATCTTATCCTTTACAATGACTTTCTCAAAAAAGAATTGCACAATGATTTTGTAATGAGATAATTTCTATTAATAGAAAATGACAACAACATAAACTACTGATATGTAATGCTACTAAGAATAAAAAAAGAAAGAAACAGAGACCAAGAATAAAAGAGTTATCTATCTTACTATGTAAAGTTCAAATAAGAAGTACTACTTGAGTGAAGAATAAATAGTTAAGGACAAAATCCTGTGAATTCTACAAGAGTAAATGTTTGTTATGACCTTGAAAAAGTTAATTTGACCTTTAAACAAGGTCATGGATAAAAGATATTCTCATCAAGAGTCCTCTTAATCTAATCAAAGCTCAATTTTTTATCGACAAAAGTCTGTTGTGACCTTGAAATCGAAGATATGACCTTGGGTCAAGGTCAAGGTGAAAGGACTTGATGCAAGGAATATTTGCGCCAAGTTTGAACTCTCAAGGTCAAATGGTCTTTGTTCTATAGGCAAAAGTTTGTTGTGACCTTGAGAATCAAAATTTGACCTTGGGCCAAGGTCAAGGTGAAAGGTCTTGGCTCATTGATTGTATTTATGAAGTTTGAACTGTCAAGGTCAAATAGTCTTTGTTCTATAGGCAAAAGTTTGTTGTGACCTTGAGAATCATAATGTGACCTTGAAACTAGGTCATCATCAATGACGATCCATTAGTAACCTACCATCCAAGTTTCAACTCAAAATCTCAAAAACTGTTGAAATTGGCACTGTGCCAATATAAAGTTCCATTTTCAACTCAAAATAGCGCGAAAATCGTAAATATTTTATCGAGCATGTAAGAGTATAAAAATTTGCAAATTTCCCAAAGAACAATATAAAACAAATTTGATTCAAATCGCACAGTTAGTTTAGGAGTAATAATGTTTTAAAGATTTTACCTTTGAAGACCTCTTGCGGGGGCATATGTGAACTTTTCGACAAGAAAAAAAATTTTAATGAAGATCTTTATTTGCTCTTTAACAAGATACTTTCCATTTTGGCTCAGCGATAGTATGTATGAAGTTTGAACGCTGAAGGTCAAATAGTCTTTGTTCTATAGGTAAAAGTATGTTGTGAAATTGAGAATCAAAATTTGACCTTGGGTCAAGGTCAAGATGAAAGAGCTTGGCTTAACGATAGTATGTATGAAGTTTGAACTCTGAAGGTCAAGTAGTCTTTATTCTATAGGCCAAAATTTGGTGTGACCTTGAGAATAAAAATTTGACCTTGAAAGTAGGTCAACATTAAATGTAAACTTATAAGGAAACTAGTATCAAACTTTCAATTCAAAATCTCAAAAAATGTAGAAATTGGCACTGTGCCAATTTAAAGTTCCATTTTCAACTCGATATAGCGCGAAAACCGTAAATATTTAATCGAGCATGTAAGAGTATCAAAGTTTGCAGATTTCCCAAAGAACAATATAAAACAAATTTCGTTCAAATCGTACGGTTGATTTAGGAGTTCTAAGGGTTTAAAGATATGACCTTTGATGACCTCTAGCGGGGGCATATGTAAACTTTTCAACAACAAAAAATTTTCAATTGAGAGCTTTATATGCTCTTTCACATGGAACTATTCAATTTATCGTATGATGGTGAACTTGTTTGTAAAGTGTCCGGAAGGATGAGGAGGTAAGAATAATAACAAGAATAATAATAAGAACTAGATAGGTACTGTTGCAAGCAACAGACGGATTCCTCCTTTATTAGACCTTCCTCGAAACTGACGTTTTAAAATCCGAATAAAGGGGATGGAAATTAGTACCTTATTTATTTCAGCAAATTGGTCAAAAGAGCTTTTGTCTAACTTGGGACTCTTATTTATTTATCAACAAATTAGAAGAAAACGATTATACATACCTTTCATGTTGACGAAATCTTTAATCTCCATGATATATCAATATTAAATCCTTTAAAATGTCTATCTCAAAACAGATTTGCACAATGACTTTGCAATGACAAAATTTCTATTAATAGAAAATGACAACAGGATGAAGTACATATAAGTAATGATTTGTAATGCTTCTAAGAAAAAAGAAAGAAAATGAGAACAAGAAAAAAAGAGTTATCCTTCTTAAACCATCTTAAGTTGAAATACTAGTAAGAAGGACAACTTGTATGAAGAATAAATAGTAAAGGACAAAAACCGTGAATTCTACAAGAGCAAATGTTTGTTATTACCTTGAGAATGATTATTCTATCTTGAACCAAGGATACGGATAAAACATAAGTATTGTAGGTTATCTCATCACGATTGATTTGAATCTGATTAAAGCTCATTATCTTATCAACCAAAGTCTGTTGTGAACTTGCAGTCAAACAGATGACCTTGGGTCAAGGTCAAGATGAAAGGGCTTGATGCAAGAAATATTAGTGTAAAGTTTGAATTCCCAAAGTCAAATAGTCTTTGTCTTATAGGCAAAAGTTAGTTGTGACCTTGAGAATCAATATCTGACCTTGGGTCAAGGTCAAGGTGAAAGAGCTTAGCTCAACAAAAATATATATGAAGTTTGAAATCCGAAGGTCAAATTGTCTTTGTTCTATAGGCAAAAAATTGTTGGGACCTTGAGAATAAAAATTTGACCTTGGGTCAATGTCAAGGTGAAGGAGTTTGGCTTAACGATAACATGCATGAAGTTTGAACTTTGAAGGTCAAATAGTCTTTGTTCTATAGGCAAAAGTTTCTTCTGACCTTGAGAATCAGAATTTGACCTTGGGTCAAGGTCAAGGTGAAAGAACCTGGCTTCATGATAATACGTATGAAGTTTGAACTCCGAAGGTCAAATAGTCTTTGTTCTATAGGCAAAAATTTGTTGTGACCTTGAGAATCCAAATTTGACCTTGAAAGTAGGTCAACATTAAATGACTATCTATAAATAGCCTACCATCCAAGTTTCAACTCAAAATCTCAAAAACTGTAGAAATTGGCAATGTGACAATTCAAAGTTCCATTTTTAAATTGATAAAGCGCGAAAATCGTAAATATTTCATCGAGCATGTAAGCGTATAAAAGTTTGCAAATTTCCCAAAGAAAAGTTTAAAACAAATTTCGTTCAAATCGTACAGTTAGTTTAGGAGTTATAAGAGTTTAAAGATTTGACCTTTGGTGACCTTTAGTGGGGGCATAGGTAAACTTTTTGACAACAAAAAAATTTCAATTGAGATCTTTGTATGCTCTTTCACATGGTTCTATTCATTTTATCACATGATGCCGAACTTGTTTGTAAAATGTCCGGACCGATGGGGAGGTAAGAATAATAATAAGAAGAAAGAAAAGACAATACAATAACAGAAAGGATTCCGACGGAAGTCGGAATCCTTAGTAAAGAAAAGACAATACAATAACAGAAGGGATTCCGACGGAATAGTCGGAATCCTTAATAAAAAAAAAAGACAATACAATAACAGAAAGGATTCCGACGGAAGTCGGAATCCTTAATAAGAACTAGATGGCAACTGTTGCAAGTAACAGACGGATTCCTCCTTTATTAGACCTTCCTCGGAACTGGAGTGTTAAATTCCGAATAAAGAAGATGGAAAAAAGAATAGTTGCTTTAGTACCTTATTCACTTCAGTAAATGAGTCAAAAGTGCTTATCTCTAATTTGGGACTCTTATTTATTTATCAACAAAATAGAAGAAAAAAATGATTAATACCTTTCATGTTTACGAAAGATTTAAACTCCATCCTCTATCAATATCAAATCCTTTACAGTCACTTTCTGAAAACAGAATTGCACAATGATTTTACAATGAGATAATTTCTATTAATAGAAAATGACAACAACATGAAAGTACAGATATGTAATGCTATAATAAGAAGAAAAAAAAGAGAACAAGAATAAAAGAGTTATCTTTCTTATACTATTTTAAGTTCAAATAAGAAGGACTACTTGTGTGAGGAATAAATAGTATAGGACAAAACGTGTGAATTCTACAAGAGTAAATGATTGTTAAGACATTGAGAATGATTATTTGACATTCAATCAATGTCATGGATGAAAGATAAGTATTGTGATTATTCTCATCACGATTGATCCTTACCTGAGCAAAGATCAATATCTAATCAACCAAAGTCTGTTATGACCTTGAAAACGAACAAATGACCTTGGGTCAAGGTCATGGAGAAAGGGTTTGATGCAAGGAATATCTGTGTTAAGTTTGAACTCTCAAGGTCAAACAATCTTTGTTTTATAGTCGAAAAATCGTTGTGACCTTGAGAATGAGAATTTGACCTTGGGTTGAGGTAATGGTGAAAGGACTTGGCTCTACAATTATATTGATGGAATTTGAACTCTAGAGGTCAAACAGTCTTTGTTCTATAGGCAAAAGTTTGTTGTGACCTTGAGAACGGGACATTGACCTTGAAACTAGGTCAACATTAAATGACTACCTATAAGTAACCTACCATCCAAGTTTCAACTCGAAATTGGCACTGTGCCAATTTAAAGGTCCATTTTCAACTCGAAATAGCGCAAAAACCGTAAATATTTTATCGAGCATGTAAACGTATAAAAATTTGCAAATTTCCCAAAAAACATTTTAAAACAAATTTCGTTCAAATCTGACGGTTAGTTTAGGAGTTATAAGTGTTTAAAGACTTGACCTTTGATGACCTCCAGCGGGGGCATATGTGAACCATTTGACAAGAAAAAAAATTTCAATCAAGATCTTCATATGCTCGTTCACATGGTACTTTTCGTTTTTTCATATGATGCTGTACTCTTTTGTAAAGTGTCGGGAACTATGATTTTGCAATGAGAGCATTTCTATAAATAGAAAATGACAATAGAATCAAAATACAGCCAAGTAATCCTACTAAGAAAAAAAACAGAGACCAAGAGTAAACGAGTTATGTTTCTTATACTATGTTATGTTCTAATAAGAAAGACTACTTGAGTGAAGAATGAATAGCGTAGGACAAAAACTGCTAATTCTACAAGTCTTCGAGTAAGTTTGTTATGATCCTGAAAATGATCATTTGACCGTAAATAAAGGTCACGGAAAAAAGATAAGTATTTGAGGGAATTCTTTTCAAGATTGATCTTAATCTGATCAAAGCTCAATATTTTATCAATCAAAGTATGTTGTGACCTTGAAATCGAACAAATGACCTTGGGTTAAGGTCAAGGTGAAAGGGCTTGATGCAAGGAATATTTGTGTTAAGTTTGAACTCTTAAGGTCAAATAGTCTTTGTTCTATAGGCAAAACTTTGTTGTGACCTTGCGAATCAAAATTTGACCTTGAGTCAAGGTCCAGGTGAAAGAGCTTGGTTAAACGATAGTATGTATGAAGTTTGAACGCTGAATGTCAAATAGTCTTTGTTCTATAGGCAAATGTATGTTGTGACCTTGAGAATGAAAATTTGACCTTGAAAGTAGGTCAACATTTAATGTCTACCTATAAGTAACCTTCCATCCAAGTTTCAACTCAAAATCTCAAAAACTGTAAAAATTGGCACTGTGCCAATTTAAAGTTCCATTTTCAACTCTGAATAGCGCGGAAACCGTAAATATTTTATTGGGCATGTAAGCGTAAAAAAGTTTGCAAATTTACCAAAGAACATTTTAAAACAAATTTCAAATCCGACGGTTAGTTTAGGAGTTATAAGCGTTTAAAGATTTGACCTTTGATGAACTCCAGCGGGGGCATATGTGGACTTTTTGACAAGAAAAAAAATAGCATTCAAGATCTTAATATTCTCTTTCACATGGTACTTTCTGTTTTTTCATACGATGCTGTACTTTTATGTAAAGTGTCCGGAACGGTTTGGGGGTAAGAATAATAATAATAAGAATAATAATAAAGTGTCCGGAACGGTTTGGTGGTAAGAATAATAATAATAATAATAACTAGATGGCTACTGTTGCAAGCAACAGACGGATTCCTCCTTTATTAGACCTTCCTCGGAACTGAAGTGTTAAAATCCGAATAAAGAAGTAGAAAAAAGGAATAGTCGCTTTAGTACCTTATTCACTTCAGTAAATGAGTCAAAAGAGCTTATCTCTAATTTGGGACTCTTATTTATTTATCAACAAAATAGAAGAAAAAAATAATAAATACTTTTCATGTTTACGAAAGATTGAAACTCCATGCTCTATCAATATCAAATCCTTTACCATTACTTTCTCAAAACAGAATTGCACAATGATTTTGCAATAAGATGATTTCTATTAATAGAAAATGACAACAACATGAAAGTACAGATATGTAATGCTACTAAGAAAAAAAAGTAGAAAGAGAACAAGAATAAAAGAGTTATATTTCTTATACTATGATAAGTTTAAATAAGATGGACTACTTGTGTGAGTAATAAATAGTAGGACAAAAAGTGTGAATTCTACAAGAGTAAATGATTGCTATGACCTTGAGAATGATTATTTGACCTCGAACTAATGTCATGGATGAAAGATAAGTATTGTGATTATTCTCTTCACGATTGATCTTAATCTGAGCAAAGTTCAATATCGAATCAACCAAACTATGTTGTGACCTTGAAACCAAACAAATGACCTTGGGGCAAGGTCATGGCGAAAGGGTTTGAGGCAAGGAATATTTGTGTAAAGGTTGAACTGCCAAGGTCAAATAGTCATTGTTCTATAGGTAAAAGTTTGTCGTGACCTTGAGAATCTGAATTTGACCTTGGGTCAACGTCAAGGTGAAAGAGCTTGGCCCAAACATTATATGTATAAAATGTGAACTCTGAAGGTCAAACACTCTTTGTTCTATAGGCAAATGTTTGCTGTGACCTTGAGAATGAGAATTTGACCTTGGGTCAAGGTCAGGATGAAAGAATTTGACTGAACAATTATTTGTATGAAGATTGAACTCTGAAGGTCAAATAGTCATTGTTCTATAGGCAAAAGTTTGTTGTGACCTTGAGAATCTGAATTTAACCTTGGGTCAAGGTCAAGGTGAAAGAGTTTGGTTTAACGATAATATGTATGAAAATTGAACTCTGAAGGTCAAAAGCTTTTTGTTCTATAGGCAAAAGTTTGTTGTGACCTTGAGAATGAAAATTTGACCTTGAAAGTAGGTCAACATTAAATGTCTACCTTTAAGTAACCTACAATCCAAGTTTCAACTCAAAATCTCAAAAAACTGTAGAAATTGGCACTGTGCCAATTTAAAGTTCCATTTTCAACTCTGAATAGCGCGGAAACCGTAAATATTTTATCGGGCGTGTTTGCATAAAAAAGTTTGCAAATTTCCCAAAGAACATTTTAAACTAAATTTCGTTGCAATGTTAAACGTCTTTAAATTCAATAGCATCATTTAAAACCTGATAAATTTACAGCATGGACCAGACATGCACGTTTCGGGTACTAAACCAGCAACAGACGGATTCCTCCTTTCTTAGACCGTCCTCGGAACTGAAGTGTTAAAATCCGAATAAAGAAGATGGAAAAAAGAAAAGTTGCTTAAGTACTTAATTCGCTTCAGCAAATGGGTCAAAAGAGCTTATGTCTAATTTGGGACTCTTATTTATTTATCAACAAAATAGAAGAAAAAAATTAAGTACCTTTCATCTTTACGAAAGCTTTAAACTCCATGCTCTATGGATATCAAATCCTTTACAATAATTTCTCAAAACAGAATTGCACAATGATTTTGCAATGAGATGATTTTTATTAATAGAAAATGACAACAACATGAAAGTACAGATATGTAATGCTGCGAAGAAAAAAAAAAGAAACAGAGAACAAGAATAAAAGAGTTATCATTCTTATACTTTGTTAAGTTCAAATAAGAAGAACTACTTGTGCGAAGAATAAATAGTATAGGACAAAAAGTGTAAATTCTACAAGAGTAATGATTGTAAAGACCTTGAGAATGATTATTTGGCCTTTGACCAATGTCATGGATGAAAGCTAAGCATTCTGATTATTCTCATCACGATTGATTTTAATCTGAGCAAAGCTCAATATCTAATCAACCAAAGTCAGTTGTAACCTTGAAATCAAACAAATGTCCTTGGATCAAGGTCAAAATGAAAGAGCATGATTCAACTATTATTTGTATGAAGTTTGAACTCTTAAGGTTAAATTGTCTTTGTTCTATAGGCAAAAAATTGTTGTGACCTTGAGAATCTGAATTTGACAATGGGTCAAGGTCAAGATGAAAGAGCTGGGTTTAATGATATTATCTTTGAAGTTTGCACTTTGAATGTCTAATATCCTTTGATCTATAGGCAAAAGTTTGTTGTGACCTTGAGAATCAAAATTTGACCTTGGGTCAAGGTCATTGTGAAAGAGCTTGGTTTAATAGTATTATGTGTGAAGTTTGAACTCTGAAGGTCAAACAGTCTTTGTTCTACAGGCAAAAGTATGTTGTGACATTGAGAATGAAAATTTGACCTTGAAAGTAGGTCAACATTAAATGACTACCTATAAGTAAATTTGCACTGTGCCAATTTAAAGGAACAGCGCGAAAACCGTAAATATTTTATCGAGCATGGAAGCGTATAAAAGTTTACAAATTTCCCAAGGAACATTTTAAAACAAATTTCGTTCAAATCGTACGGTTAGTTTAGGAGATATAAGAGTTTAAAGATTTGACCTTTGATTACCTCTAGCGGGGGATATATGAACTTTTCGACGACAAAATTTTTTTACCTCAAGATCTCTATATGCTCTTTCACATGATTCTTTCTCTTTTATCATAAGAAGTGGTACTTTTTTGTACAGTGACTGGAACGATCTGGGGGTAAGAATAATAATAATAATAATAACTAGATGGCTACTGTTGCAAGCAACAGACGGATTCCTCCTTTATTAGACCTTCCTTGGAACTGGAGTGTTTAAATCCGAATAAAGAAGATGGAAAAATGAATAGTTCCTTAAGTACCTTATTCACTTCAGCAAATGAGTCTCAAGAGCTTTAGTCTAATTAAGGACTCTCATTTATTTATCAACAAAATAGAACAAAAAGATAATAAATACCTTTCATGTTTACGAAAGCTTATACTCCATGATCGATCAATTCTAAATCCTTTAAAATTACTATCTCAAAACAGAATTGCACAATGATTTTGCAATGAGAGCATTTCTATAAGTAGAAAATGACAATAGAATCAAAATACAGCCAAGTAATGCTACTAAGTAAAAAAAAACAGAAAATAAGAGTAAAAGAGTTATGTTTCTTTTACTTTGTTATGTTCAAATAAGAAAGACTACTTGTGTGAAGAATAAATAGCGTAGGACAAAAACTGCTAATTCTGCAAGAGTAAGTTTGTTATGACCCTGATGTGACCATTTGACCGTGAACCAAGGTCATGGATAAAAGATAAGTATTTGAGGTAATTCATATCAAGATTGATCTTAATCTGATCAAAGCTCAATATCTTATCAACCAAAGTATGTTGTGACCTTGAAATCGAACAAATGACCTTGGGTCAAGGTCAAGGTCAAGGTAAAATGGCTTGATGTAAGGAATATTTGTATTAAGTTTGAACTCTTAAGGACAAATAGTCCTTGTTCTATAGGCAAAAGTTTGTTGTGACCTTGAGAATCAAAATTTGACCTCGGGCCAAGGTCAAGGTGAAAGAGCGTGGCGTAACAATAATATGTATGAAGTTTATACTCTGAAGGTCAAATAGTCTTTATTCTATGGGATAAACTTTGTTGTTACCTTGCGAATCAAAATTTGACCTTGGGTCAAGGTCAAGGTGAAAGAGCTTGGCTTAACGATAGTATTTACGAAGTTTGAATAGTCAAGGTCAAATAGTCTTTATTCTATAGGCAAAACTTTGTTGTGACCTTGCGAATCAAAATTTGACCTTGGGTCAAGGTCCAGGTGAAAGAGCTTGGCTAAACGATAGTAGGTATAAAGTTTGAACTCTGAAGGTCAAGTACTCTTTGTTCTATAGGCCAAAATTTATTTTGACCTTGAGAATAAAAATTTGACCTTGAAAGTAGATCAGCATAAAATGTCTACCTATAAGTAACCTACCATCCAAGATTCAACTCAAAATCTCAAAAAATGTAGAAATTGGCACAGGGCCAATTTAAAGTTCCTCTTTCAACTCTGAATAGCGCGAAAACCGTAAATATTTTATCGAGCATGTAACCGTATAAAAGTTTGCAAATTTCTCAAAGAACAATATAAAACAAATTTTGTTCATATCCGACGGTTACTTAAGGAGTTATAAGAGTTTAAAAATTTGACCTTTGATGACCTCCAGCGGGGGCATATGTGAACCATTTGACAAGAAAAAAATATTCATTCAAGATCTTCATATGCTCTTCACATGGTACTTTCCGTTTTTTCATATGATGCTGTACTTTTTTGTAAAGTGTCCGGAACGGTTTGGGGGTAAGAATAATAGTAAGAATAATAATAAGAACTATATGGCTACTGTTGCCAACAACAGACGGATTCCTCCTTTATTAGACCTTCTTCGGAACTGAAGTGTTAAAATCCGAATAAAGAAGATGGAAAAGATAGTAGCTTTAGTGCCTTATTCATTTCAGCAAATGAGTCAAAAGAGCTTATGTCTAATTTGGGACTCTTATTTATTTATCAACAAAATAGAAGAGAAAAAATAATAAATACCTTTCATGTTTACGAAAGCTTTAAACTCCATGCTCTATCAATATCAAATCCTTTACAATTACTTTCTCAAAACAGAATTGCACAATGATTTTGCAATGAGATAATTTCTATGAATAGAAAATGACAACAACATGAAAGTACAGATATGTTATGCTACTAAGAAAAAAAAGAACAAGAATAAAAGAGTTATCTTTCTTATACTATGTTAAGTTCAAATTTGTGAAGAATAAATAGAATAGGACAAAAAAGTGAATTTTACAAGACTAAATGCTTGTTATGACCTTGAGAATGATTATTTAATCTTGAAGGAATGTCATGGATGAAAGATAAGTATTGTGATTATTCTCATCACGATTGATTTTAAACTGAGCAAAGCTCAATGTCTAATTAATCAAAATCTGTTGTGACCTTGAAATCGAACAAATGACCTTGGGTCAAGGTCATGGTGAAAGGGTTTGATGCAAGGAATATTTGTGTAAAGTTTGAACTCTCAAGGTCAAACAGTCTTTGTTTTATAGAATAAAGTTTGTTGTGACCTTGATAATTTGAATTTGACCTTGGGTGAAGGTCATGGTGAAAGGGCTGGGCTTAACGATAATATGTATGAAGTTTGAAATTCGAAGGTCAAATAGTCTTTGTTCTATGGGCAAAAGTTTGTTGTGACCTTGAGAATCAAAATTTGACCTTGAAAGTAGGTCAACATTAAATGACCACCTATAAGTAACCTGCCATCCAAGTTTCAACTCAAAATCTCAAAAACTGTAGAAATTGGCACTGTGCCAATTTAAAGTTCCATTTTCAACTCGACATAGCGCGAAAACCGTAAATATTTTGTCGAGCATGTTAGTGTAAAAAAGTTTGCAAATTTCATAAAGAACATTTTAAAACAAATTTCGTTCAAATCGTACTGTTAGTTTAGGAGTTACAAGAGTTTAAAGATTTGACCTTTGGTGACCTCTAGCGGGGGCATATGTGAACTTTTCGACAAAAAAAATTTCAATTGAGATCTTTGTATGTTCTTTCACATTGTACTATTCATTTTATCACATGATGCGGAACTTGTTTGTAAAGTGACCGGAACGATGGGAAGGTAAGAATAATAATAAGAACTAGATGGCTACTGTTGCAAGCAACAGACGGATTCCTCCTTTATTAGACCTTCCTTGGAACTGAAGTGTTAAAATGCGAATAAAGAAGATGGAAAAATGAATAGTTGCTTTTGTACCTTATTCACTTCAGCAAATGAGTTTTAAGAGCTTTAGTCTAATTTGGGACTCTCATTTATTAATCAACAAAATAGAACAAAAAGATAATGAATACCTTTCATGTTTACGAAAGCTTTATACTCCATGATCTACCAATTCTAAATCCTTTAAAACTACTATCTCAAAACAGAATTGCACAATGATTTTGCAATGAGAGCATTTCTATAAATAGAAAATGACTATAGAATCAAATGCAGCCAAGTAATATACTAAGAAAAAAAACAGAGAGCAAGAGTAAAAGAGTTATGTTTCTTATACTATGTTATGTTCAAATAAGAAAGACTACTTGTGTGAAGAATAAATAGCGTAGGACAAAAACAACTAATTCTACAAGAGTAAGTTTGTTATGACACTGAGAAGGATCATTTGACCGTGAATAAAGGTCACGGAAGGAAGATAATTATTTGAAGTAATTCTTCTCAAGATTGATATTAATCTTATCAAAGCTCAATATCTTAACAACCAAAGTATGTTGTGACCTTGAAATCAAACAAATGACCTTGGGTCAAGGTCAAGCTAAAAGGGCTTGATGCAAGGAATATTTGTGTTAAAATTGAACTCTTAAGGTCAAATAGTCTTTGTTCTATAGGCAAAAGTTTCTTGTGACCTTGAGAATCAAAATTTGACCTTGGGTCAAGGTCAAGGTGAAAGAACGTGGCTTAACGATAATATGTATGAAGTTTGAACTCTGAAATCAAATGGTCTTTATTCTATAGGCAAAACTTTGTTGTGACCTTGCAAATCAAAATTTGACCTTGGGTCAAGGTCAAGGTGAAAGAGCTTGGCTTAACAATAGTATGTATGAAGTTTGAACGCTGAAGGTCAAATAGTCTTTGTTCTATAGGCAAAAGTATGTTGTGACCTTGAGAATCAAAATTTGACCTCGGGTCAAGGTCAAGGTGAAAGAGCATGGCTAAACGATAGTATGTATGAAGTTTGAACTCTGAAGGTCAAGTAGTCTTTGTTCTATAGGCCAAAATTTGTTGTGACCTTGAGAATAAAAATTTTACCTTGAAAGTACGTCAGCATTAAATGTCTACCTATAAGTAACCTACCATCCAAGTTTCAACTCAAAATCTCAAAAAATGTAGAAATTGGCACTGTGCCAATTTAAAGTTCCATTTTCAACTCTGAATAGCGCAAAACCCGTAAATATTTTATCGAGCATGTAAGCGCATAAAAGTTTGCAAATTTCCCAAAGAACAATATAAAACAAATTTTGTTCAAATCCGACGGTTAGTTTAGGAGTTATAAGAGTTTAAAAATTTGACCTTTGATGACCTCCAGCGGGGGCATATGTGAACCATTTGACAAGAAAAAAAATTTCATTCAAGATCTTCATATGCTCCTTCACATGGTACTTTCCGTTTTTTCATACGACGCTGTATTTTTTTGTAAAGTGTCCGGAACGGTTTGGGGGTAAGAATAATAATAATAACTAGATGGCTACTGTTGCAAGCAACAGACGGATTCCTCCTTTATTAGACCTTCCTCGGAACTGATGTGTTAAAATCCGAAAAAAGATGATGAAAAAAGAATAGTTGCTTTAGTACCTTATTCACTTCAGCAAATGAGTCAAAAGAGCTTAAGTGTAACTTGGGACTCTTATCTATTTATAGACAATAAAGAAGAAAAAGACGATAAATACCTTTCAAGTTTAGGAAGGCTTTAAACTCCTATATCTATTCTATCCATTTTGAATCCTTTTAAATTACTATCCCAAAAAGAATTGCACAATGAAATAGCAATGAGAAAATTTCTATAAATAGAGAATGACAACAGCATGAAAGTACAGACAAGTAATGCTATTAAGATAAAAAAGGAAACAGATAACAAGAATAAAAGAATTATCTATCTTACTATGTAAAGTTCAAATAAGAAGTACTACTTCTGTGAAGAATAAATATTTAAGAACAAAATCCTATCAATCCTACAAGAGTAAATGTTTGTTATGACCTTGAAAAAGTTTATTTGACCTTGAACCAAGGTCATGGATGAAAGATAAGCATTTTAGTTAATTCTCATCAAGATTTCCTTTTATCTATTCAAAGCTCAATATTTTATCAACAAAAGTCTGTTGTGACCTTGAAATCGAACAAATGACCTTGGGTCAAGGTCAAGGTGAAAGTACTTGATGCAAGGAATATTTGCGTCAAGTTTTAACTCTCACTGTCAAATGGTCTTTGTTCTATAGGAAAAATTTTGTTGTGACCTTGAGAATGAGAATTTGACCTTGGGTCAAGGTCAAGGTGAAAGGGCTTGGATCAATGATTGTATTTGTGAAGTTTGAACTGTCAAGGTCAAATAGTCTTTGTTCTATAGGCAAAAGTTTGTTGTGACCTTGAGAATCATAATTTGACCTTGAAACTAGGTCATCATCAATGACTACCTATAAGTAACCTACCATCCAAGTTTCAACTCAAAATCTCAAAAACTGTAGAAATTGGCACTGTGCCAATTTAAAGTTCCATTTTCAACTCAAAATAGCGCGAAAACCGTAAATATTTTATCGAGCAATTATGCGTATAAAAGTTTGCAAATTTCCCAAAGAACAATATAAAACAAATTTCGTTAAAATCGCACGGTTAGTTTAGGAGTTATAAGGTTTTAAAGATTTTACCTTTGATGACCTCTAGCAGGGGCATATGTGAACTTTTCGACAAGAAAAAAATTTTAAATTTAGATCTTCATATGCTCTTTCACATGGTACTTTCCGTTTTTTCATATGATGCTGTACTTCTTTGTAAAATGACCGGAACGGTTTGTGGGTAAGAATAATAATAATAATAAGAATAATAAGAATAAAGAAAAGACAATACAATAACAGAAAGGATTCCGACGGAAGTCGGAATCATTAACTAGATGGCTACTGTTGCAAGCAACAGACGGATTCCTCCTTTATTAGAACTTCCTTGAAACTGAAGTGTTAAAATCCGAATTAAGAAGATGGAAAAATGAATAGTTGCTTTTGTACCTTAATCACTGCAGCAAATGAGTCCTAAGAGCTTTAGTCTAATTTGGGACTCTCATTTATTTATCAACAAAAAAGAACAAAAAGATAATAAATACCTTTCATGTTTACGAAAGCTTTTTACTCCATGATCTATCAACTCTAAATCCTTTAAAATTACTATCTCAAAACAGAATTGCATAATGATTTAGCAATGAGAGCATTTCTATAAATAGAAAATGACAATAGAATCAAAATACAGCCAATGAGTTAAAGAAGTTCCTGACGACAATCTCAACAGTACTCACGATAGAGCACAAAATTAAGCATCGACGGACCCCTAGCAAGCTAGAGGTGGGACCAGGTGCCCGGGAGGAGTAATGCTACTAAGAATGCTAAGAATGCTACCAAGTAATGCTACTAAGAAAAAAAACACCAGAGAACAAGAGTAAAAGAGTAATGTTTCTTAAACTATGTTATGTTCAAATAAGAAAGACTACTTGAGTGAAGAATAAATAGCGTAGGACAAAAACTGCTAATTCTACAAGATTTAGTTTGTTATGACCCTGAGAATGGTCATTTGACCGTTAATAAATGTCACGGAAAAAAGATAAGTATTTGAGGTAATTCTTTTCAAGATTGATCTTAATCTGATCAAAGCTCAATATTTTATCAACCAAAGTATGTTGTGACCTTGAAATCGGACATTTGACCTTGGGTCAAAGTCAAGGTAAAAGGGCTTGATGCAAGGAATATTTGTGTTAAGTTTGAAATCTTAAGGTCAAATATTCTTTGTTCTATAGGCAAAAGTTTGTTGTGACCTTGAGAATCAAAATTTGTCCTTGGGTCAAGGTCAAGGTGAAAGAGCGTGGCTTAACGATAATATGTATGAAGTTTGAACTCTGAAGGTCAAATAGTCTTTATTCTATAGGCAAATCTTTGTTGTGACCTTGCGAACCAAAATTTGACCTTGGGTCAAGGTCAAGGTGAAAGAGCTTGGCTTAACGATAGTATGTATGAAGTTTGAACGCTGAAGGTAAAAAAGTCTTTGTTCTATAGGCAAAAGTGTGTTGTGACCTTGAGAATCAAAATTTGACCTTGGGTCAAGGTCAAGGTGAAAGAGCTTGGTTTAACGATGGTATGTATGAAGTTTGAACTCTGAAGATCAAGTAGTCTTTGTTCAATAGGCCAAAATTTGTTGTGACCTTGAGAATAAAAATTTGACCTTGAAAGTAGGTCAGCATTAAATGTCTACCTATAAGTATCCTACCATCCAAGTTTCAACTCAAAATCTCAAATAATGTAGAAATTGGCACTGTGCCAATTTAAAGATCCATTTTCAACTCTGAATAGCGCGAAAACCGTAAATATTTTATCGAGCATGTAAGCGTATAAAAGTTTGCAAATTCCCCAAAGAACAATATGACACAAATTTTGTTCAAATCCGACGGTTAGGTAAGGAGTTATAAGAGTTTAAAGATTTGACCTTTGATGACCTCCAGCGGGGGCATATGTGAACCATTTGACAAGAAAACAAATTTCATTCAACATCTTCATATGCTCTTTCACATGGTACTTTCCGTTTTTTCATATGATGCTGTACTTTTTTGTAAAGTGTCCGGAACGGTTTGGGGGTAAGAATAATAATAATAATAAGAATAATAATAAGAATAAAGAAAAGACAATACAATAACAGAAAGGATTCCGACGGAAGTCGGAATCCTTAATAAGAACTAGATGGCTACTGTTGCAAGCAACAGACGGATTCCTCCTTTATAAGATCTTTCTCGGAACTGAAGAGTTAAATCCGAATAAAGTAGATGGAAAACTGACTAATTGTTTTAGTACCTCATTCACTTCAGCAAATGAGACAAAAGATCTTATGTCTAACTTGGGACTCTTATTTGTTTATCAACAAAATAAAAGAAAAAGATAATAAATACCTTTCATGTTTACAAAAGCTTTAGACTCCATGATCTCCATGATTTAAATCCTTTAAAATAACTATTTCAAAACAGAATTGCAGAATGATTTTGTAATGAGAACATTTCTATAAATAGAAAATGACAACAGCACACCATTGTAACTAAGAAAAAAAATTATACAGAGTACAAGAAAAAAAGAGTTATCTTTCTTGTATCATGTTAAGTTCAAATAAGAAGGACTACTTGTATGAAGAATAAATTGTATATACAAAAACTGTAAATTTGTCTACCTTGGGACTCTTATTTATTAATCGACAAAATAGAAGAAGAAGATAATAAATACCTTTCAAGTTTAGGAAAGCTTTAAACTCCTTGATCTATTCTATCCATTTTGAATACTTTAAAATTACTATCCCAAAAAGAATTGCACAATGAGTTAGCAATGAGAAAATTTCTATAAATAGAAAATGACAACAGCATGAAAGTACAGACAAGTAATGCTACTAAGATGAAAAAAGGGAAACAGAGAACAAGAATAAAAGAGTTATCTATCTTACTATGTAAAGTTCAAATAAGAAGTACTACTTGTATGAAGAATAAAGAGTTAAGGACAAAATCCTGTGAATTCTACAAGTGTAAATGTTTGTTATGACCTTGAAAAAGTTTATTTGACCTTGAACCAATGTCATGGATAAAAGATAAGCATTTGAGTTTATTCTCATCAAGATTCCTCTTCATCTAATCAAAGCTCAATACTTTATCAACAAAAGTCTGTTGGGACCTTGAAATCGAACAAATGACCTTGGGTCAAGGTCAAGGTGAAGGGACTTGATGCAAGGAATATTTGCGCCAAGTTTGAACTCTCAAGGTCAAATGGTCTTTGTTCTATAAGCAAAAGTTTGTTGTGACCTTACAAATGAGAATTTGACCTTGGGTCAAGGTCAAGGTGAAAGGGCTTGGCTCAATGATTTTATTTATGAAGTTTGAACTGTCAAGGTCAAATAGTCTTTGTTCTATAGGCAAAAGTTTGTTGTGACCTTGAGAATCAAAATTTGACCTTGCAACTAGGTCATCATCAATGACTACCTATAAGTAACCTACCATCAAAGTTTCAACTCAAAATCTCAAAAACTGTAGAAATTGGCACTGTGCCAATTTAAAGTTCCATTTTCAACTCAAAATAGCGCGAAAACCGTAAATATTTTATCGAGCATGTAAGTGTATGAAAGTTTGCAAATTTCCCAAAGAACAATTTAAAAGAATTTTCATTGAAATCGCACGGTTAGTTTAGGAGTTATAAGGTTTTAAAGATTGTACCTTTGATGACCTCTAGCGGGGGCATATGTGAACTTTTCGAAAAGAAAAAAATTTTATATTAAGATCTTTATTTGCTCTTTCACATGATACTTTCCATTTTATCATATGATGCGGTACTTTGTTGTAACGTCTCTGGATTGGCTTGGGGGTAAGAATAATAATAATAATAAGAATAACTAGATGGCTACTGTTGCAAGCAACAGACGGATTCCTCCTTTATTAGACCTTCCTCGGAACTGAAGTGTTCAAATCCGAATAAAGAAGATGGAAAAAAGAATAGTTGCTTTTGTACCTAATTCACTTCAGCAAATGAGGCAAAGGAGCTTATGTCTAATTTGGGACTCTTATTTATTTATCGACAAAATAGAAGAAAAAGATGATAAATACCTTTCAAGTTTAGGAAGGCTTTAAACTCCTAGATCTATTCTATCCATTTTGATTCCTTTGAAATTACTATCCCAAAAAGAATTGCACAATGAATTAGCAATGAGAAAATTTCTATAAATAGAGAATGACAACAGCATGAAAGTACAGACAAGTAATGCTACTAAGATAAAAAAAAAGGAAACATAGAACAAGAATAAAAGAGTTATCTATCTTACTATGTAAAGTTCAAATAAGAAGTACTACTTGTGTGAAGAATAAATATTTAAGAACAAAATTCTCTCAATCCTACAAGAGTAAATGTTTGTTATGACCTTGAAAAAGTTTATTTGACCTTGAACCATGGTCATGATTGAAAGATAAGCATTTTAGTTTATTCTCATCAAGATTCCTTTTCATCTATTCAAAGCTCAATATTTTATCAACAAAAGTCTGTTTTGACCTTGAAATCGAACAAATGACCTTGGGTCAAGGTCAAGGTCAAGGTGAAAGGACTTGTTGTAAGGAACATTTGCGCAAAGTTTGAACTCTCAAGGTCAAATGGTCTTTGTTCTATGGGAAAATTTTTGTTGTGACCTTGAGAATGAGAATTTGACCTTGGGTCAAGGTCAAGGTGATGGGGCTTGGATCAATGATTGTATTTATGAAGTTTGAACTGTCAAGGTCAAATAGTCTTTGTTCTATAGGCAAAAGTTTGTTGTGACCTTGAGAATCAAAATTTGACCTTGAAACTAGGTCATCATCAATGACTACCTATAAGTAACCTACCATCCAAGTTTCAACTCAAAATCTCAAAAACTGTAGAAATTGGCACTGTGCCAATTTAAAGTTCCATTTTCAACTCAAAATAGCGCGAAAACCGTAAATATTTTATCGAGCAATTATGCGTATAAAAGTTTGCAAATTTCCCAAAGAACAATATAAAACAAATTTCGTTAAAATCGCACGGTTAGTTTAGGAGTTATAAGGTTTTAAAGATTTTACCTTTGATGACCTCTAGCAGGGGCATATGTGAACTTTTCGACAAGAAAAAAATTTTAAATTTAGATCTTCATATGCTCTTCCACATGGTACTTTCCGTTTTTTCATATGATGCTGTACTTCTTTGTAAAATGACCGGAACGGTTTGTGGGTAAGAATAATAATAATAATAAGAATAATAAGAATAAAGAAAAGACAATACAATAACAGAAAGGATTCCGACGGAAGTCGGAATCATTAACTAGATGGCTACTGTTGCAAGCAACAGACGGATTCCTCCTTTATTAGAACTTCCTTGAAACTGAAGTGTTAAAATCCGAATTAAGAAGATGGAAAAATGAATAGTTGCTTTTGTACCTTAATCACTGCAGCAAATGAGTCCTAAGAGCTTTAGTCTAATTTGGGACTCTCATTTATTTATCAACAAAAAAGAACAAAAAGATAATAAATACCTTTCATGTTTACGAAAGCTTTTTACTCCATGATCTATCAACTCTAAATCCTTTAAAATTACTATCTCAAAACAGAATTGCATAATGATTTAGCAATGAGAGCATTTCTATAAATAGAAAATGACAATAGAATCAAAATACAGCCAATGAGTTAAAGAAGTTCCTGACGACAATCTCAACAGTACTCACGATAGAGCACAAAATTAAGCATCGACGGACCCCTAGCAAGCTAGAGGTGGGACCAGGTGCCCGGGAGGAGTAATGCTACTAAGAATGCTAAGAATGCTACCAAGTAATGCTACTAAGAAAAAAAACACCAGAGAACAAGAGTAAAAGAGTAATGTTTCTTAAACTATGTTATGTTCAAATAAGAAAGACTACTTGAGTGAAGAATAAATAGCGTAGGACAAAAACTGCTAATTCTACAAGATTTAGTTTGTTATGACCCTGAGAATGGTCATTTGACCGTTAATAAATGTCACGGAAAAAAGATAAGTATTTGAGGTAATTCTTTTCAAGATTGATCTTAATCTGATCAAAGCTCAATATTTTATCAACCAAAGTATGTTGTGACCTTGAAATCGGACATTTGACCTTGGGTCAAAGTCAAGGTAAAAGGGCTTGATGCAAGGAATATTTGTGTTAAGTTTGAAATCTTAAGGTCAAATATTCTTTGTTCTATAGGCAAAAGTTTGTTGTGACCTTGAGAATCAAAATTTGTCCTTGGGTCAAGGTCAAGGTGAAAGAGCGTGGCTTAACGATAATATGTATGAAGTTTGAACTCTGAAGGTCAAATAGTCTTTATTCTATAGGCAAATCTTTGTTGTGACCTTGCGAACCAAAATTTGACCTTGGGTCAAGGTCAAGGTGAAAGAGCTTGGCTTAACGATAGTATGTATGAAGTTTGAACGCTGAAGGTAAAAAAGTCTTTGTTCTATAGGCAAAAGTGTGTTGTGACCTTGAGAATCAAAATTTGACCTTGGGTCAAGGTCAAGGTGAAAGAGCTTGGTTTAACGATGGTATGTATGAAGTTTGAACTCTGAAGATCAAGTAGTCTTTGTTCAATAGGCCAAAATTTGTTGTGACCTTGAGAATAAAAATTTGACCTTGAAAGTAGGTCAGCATTAAATGTCTACCTATAAGTATCCTACCATCCAAGTTTCAACTCAAAATCTCAAATAATGTAGAAATTGGCACTGTGCCAATTTAAAGATCCATTTTCAACTCTGAATAGCGCGAAAACCGTAAATATTTTATCGAGCATGTAAGCGTATAAAAGTTTGCAAATTCCCCAAAGAACAATATGACACAAATTTTGTTCAAATCCGACGGTTAGGTAAGGAGTTATAAGAGTTTAAAGATTTGACCTTTGATGACCTCCAGCGGGGGCATATGTGAACCATTTGACAAGAAAACAAATTTCATTCAACATCTTCATATGCTCTTTCACATGGTACTTTCCGTTTTTTCATATGATGCTGTACTTTTTTGTAAAGTGTCCGGAACGGTTTGGGGGTAAGAATAATAATAATAATAAGAATAATAATAAGAATAAAGAAAAGACAATACAATAACAGAAAGGATTCCGACGGAAGTCGGAATCCTTAATAAGAACTAGATGGCTACTGTTGCAAGCAACAGACGGATTCCTCCTTTATAAGATCTTTCTCGGAACTGAAGAGTTAAATCCGAATAAAGTAGATGGAAAACTGACTAATTGTTTTAGTACCTCATTCACTTCAGCAAATGAGACAAAAGATCTTATGTCTAACTTGGGACTCTTATTTGTTTATCAACAAAATAAAAGAAAAAGATAATAAATACCTTTCATGTTTACAAAAGCTTTAGACTCCATGATCTCCATGATTTAAATCCTTTAAAATAACTATTTCAAAACAGAATTGCAGAATGATTTTGTAATGAGAACATTTCTATAAATAGAAAATGACAACAGCACACCATTGTAACTAAGAAAAAAAATTATACAGAGTACAAGAAAAAAAGAGTTATCTTTCTTGTATCATGTTAAGTTCAAATAAGAAGGACTACTTGTATGAAGAATAAATTGTATATACAAAAACTGTAAATTTGTCTACCTTGGGACTCTTATTTATTAATCGACAAAATAGAAGAAGAAGATAATAAATACCTTTCAAGTTTAGGAAAGCTTTAAACTCCTTGATCTATTCTATCCATTTTGAATACTTTAAAATTACTATCCCAAAAAGAATTGCACAATGAGTTAGCAATGAGAAAATTTCTATAAATAGAAAATGACAACAGCATGAAAGTACAGACAAGTAATGCTACTAAGATGAAAAAAGGGAAACAGAGAACAAGAATAAAAGAGTTATCTATCTTACTATGTAAAGTTCAAATAAGAAGTACTACTTGTATGAAGAATAAAGAGTTAAGGACAAAATCCTGTGAATTCTACAAGTGTAAATGTTTGTTATGACCTTGAAAAAGTTTATTTGACCTTGAACCAATGTCATGGATAAAAGATAAGCATTTGAGTTTATTCTCATCAAGATTCCTCTTCATCTAATCAAAGCTCAATACTTTATCAACAAAAGTCTGTTGGGACCTTGAAATCGAACAAATGACCTTGGGTCAAGGTCAAGGTGAAGGGACTTGATGCAAGGAATATTTGCGCCAAGTTTGAACTCTCAAGGTCAAATGGTCTTTGTTCTATAAGCAAAAGTTTGTTGTGACCTTACAAATGAGAATTTGACCTTGGGTCAAGGTCAAGGTGAAAGGGCTTGGCTCAATGATTTTATTTATGAAGTTTGAACTGTCAAGGTCAAATAGTCTTTGTTCTATAGGCAAAAGTTTGTTGTGACCTTGAGAATCAAAATTTGACCTTGCAACTAGGTCATCATCAATGACTACCTATAAGTAACCTACCATCAAAGTTTCAACTCAAAATCTCAAAAACTGTAGAAATTGGCACTGTGCCAATTTAAAGTTCCATTTTCAACTCAAAATAGCGCGAAAACCGTAAATATTTTATCGAGCATGTAAGTGTATGAAAGTTTGCAAATTTCCCAAAGAACAATTTAAAAGAATTTTCATTGAAATCGCACGGTTAGTTTAGGAGTTATAAGGTTTTAAAGATTGTACCTTTGATGACCTCTAGCGGGGGCATATGTGAACTTTTCGAAAAGAAAAAAATTTTATATTAAGATCTTTATTTGCTCTTTCACATGATACTTTCCATTTTATCATATGATGCGGTACTTTGTTGTAACGTCTCTGGATTGGCTTGGGGGTAAGAATAATAATAATAATAAGAATAACTAGATGGCTACTGTTGCAAGCAACAGACGGATTCCTCCTTTATTAGACCTTCCTCGGAACTGAAGTGTTCAAATCCGAATAAAGAAGATGGAAAAAAGAATAGTTGCTTTTGTACCTAATTCACTTCAGCAAATGAGGCAAAGGAGCTTATGTCTAATTTGGGACTCTTATTTATTTATCGACAAAATAGAAGAAAAAGATGATAAATACCTTTCAAGTTTAGGAAGGCTTTAAACTCCTAGATCTATTCTATCCATTTTGATTCCTTTGAAATTACTATCCCAAAAAGAATTGCACAATGAATTAGCAATGAGAAAATTTCTATAAATAGAGAATGACAACAGCATGAAAGTACAGACAAGTAATGCTACTAAGATAAAAAAAAAGGAAACATAGAACAAGAATAAAAGAGTTATCTATCTTACTATGTAAAGTTCAAATAAGAAGTACTACTTGTGTGAAGAATAAATATTTAAGAACAAAATTCTCTCAATCCTACAAGAGTAAATGTTTGTTATGACCTTGAAAAAGTTTATTTGACCTTGAACCATGGTCATGATTGAAAGATAAGCATTTTAGTTTATTCTCATCAAGATTCCTTTTCATCTATTCAAAGCTCAATATTTTATCAACAAAAGTCTGTTTTGACCTTGAAATCGAACAAATGACCTTGGGTCAAGGTCAAGGTCAAGGTGAAAGGACTTGTTGTAAGGAACATTTGCGCAAAGTTTGAACTCTCAAGGTCAAATGGTCTTTGTTCTATGGGAAAATTTTTGTTGTGACCTTGAGAATGAGAATTTGACCTTGGGTCAAGGTCAAGGTGATGGGGCTTGGATCAATGATTGTATTTATGAAGTTTGAACTGTCAAGGTCAAATAGTCTTTGTTCTATAGGCAAAAGTTTGTTGTGACCTTGAGAATCAAAATTTGACCTTGAAACTAGGTCATCATCAATGACTACCTATAAGTAACCTACCATCCAAGTTTCAACTCAAAATCTCTAAAACTGTAGAAATTGGCACTGTGCCAATTTAAAGTTCCAATTTCAACTCAAAATAGCGCGAAAACCGTAAATATTTTATCGAGCATGTAAGCGTATAAAAGTTTGCAAATTTCCCAAAGAACAATATAAAACAAATTTCATTCAAATCGCACGGTTAGTTTAGGAGTTATAAGGTTTTAAAGATTTTACCTTTGATGACCTCTAGCGGGGGCATATGTAAACTTTTTGACAAGAAAAAAAATATATATGAAGATCTTTATTTGCTCTTTCGCATGATACTTTCCATTTTATCATATGATGCGGTACTTTGTTGTAAAGTCTCTGGATTGACTTGGGGGTAAGAATAATAATAATAATAAGAATAATAAGAATAAAGAAAAGACAATACAATAACAGAAAGGATTCCGACGGAAGTCGGAATCCTTAATAAGAATAAAGAAAAGACAATACAATAACAGAAAGGATTCCGACGGAAGTCGGAATCCTTAATAATAATAAGAATAAAGAAAAGACAATACAATAACAGAAAGGATTCCGACGGAAGTCGGAATCCTTAATAATAATAAGAAGAAAGAAAAGACAATACAATAACAGAAAGGATTCCGACGGAATAGTCGGAATCCTTGATAATAAGAATTAAGAAAAGACAATACAATAACAGAAAGGATTCCGACGGAATTTGGAATCCTTAATAAATGGAAGGATGGAGGTTCCTGTGGACATAGCAGACGGATTCCTCTCATTTTCATCTTGTTAAGAAGAGAAAGAAAATTGAAAAAATGCGAAAATGACTGGTCGCAGCTGGACTCGAACCGGGTACCTTCACCAAGGTAGGCCCCATCGTATCTTGTACATGTAATGTCAGGTCACATGGTTGAATTGACCAATGAAATTTGTAACACATCCTTGGTCATGCATATTAATTATGTGAGGGATTTTCCAATGAATCATGACAATATAGCAAGTGTTTTCAAACTGGTACATGTATTCGATATTTCTTGATTCTGTTAGAAAACATTTTGAACTAATACATACTCGTATAAATTTTGAAATGAAAACAATGTTGAAGCTCTGTACTTTATGTTTGCTTACGAATGAAAAAATTTGAGGGGAAAAAATGGCCGAGGCCGGTATCGAACCCCGGACCCTCCGATTCGAAGTCTGACGCTCTACCGCTGAGCTATTGCAGAACTGACAAAGATTTGCATCAAAAGTCTTTAGAAGGATGAAATCTTGCGACTATGATATGACTCAACATGTCGAGCATGTTCCGAATGATAAATCTTTATCGATCAATTCTATTTACAGGTTTGTATTCAGGAGTAAACAACACAGAATTTCATAAAATGTATTTTTTTTATTTGACTTTCATTGACCATGTATGTAGAGAATAAAATTATGAATCAATAAAATGTGTTTGCTTATTTTGCAAGGGCGGATCTAGATAGGGTAGGTGAAAATAGGTATGAAAACGTATGTAACATGTAAGTCGGAGGGGGGGGGGCAAAAACTTATCAACCTCCCACTTTCGAAGGACTAGCCTATGTCATTGGATAAACAAACCGTCAAAGATCTTGTACAGTTATTTCAAAGATTGACGAATTCAAAAAGAAACAGAAAAACAAACGAGAAAAAAAATGCCCAAGGGGGCCACATTGCTCCGTTAAAGGTCTTGTACAGTTGTTTCAAATATTAAGGAATTTAATAAGAAAAAGACAAAAAAACAAACAAAACAAATGAAAAAAAAAACAAGAGGCCCAAGGGAGTCATATTGCTCAGTCAAAAGAAGGGAGGAGATCTCCAACAAGACCCCGTTGCAGCATCAACAGTAAAACACCAAAACACCCGATGCAAAAACACAAAAGACGAGTACAGCACGAGACGGAAAAGAGACACACGACATGTAAACATCAAACACAAAAGACTACACATAAACCGACGAGACCAATGGGTAACCGGTGCCGACTTTGGACGGCCATCTGTCACGCAAGTAGCAAATGGTGTGGTTATCCTGGATTACGTGCGCACAACCCTCTCACTTCTCCAATTACCCAGAGGTCTCGAAGAACGTACAATTGTGGTGTAAAACAACCTCCTCACTGTAAGATGACATCACACAAACAAGACCGCAAAACGCAGAGGCCCCAGAGACACAGATGAATATGTAAATGGATATAAAAAGAGGGCATGCGTTATACAGTCCGTGCTCTGCCGGCTGTAGCGAGCTCATGTATGCAATCACCCGAGGAGTCCGACTGACATTCAGAGAGGACAGGTGGTCGGGGCCCTGTCTTCTCTTAAGAGGTTTGGACAGGGCCCTTCATGGAGTCCCGTCGTCACAGTCAGTCAGAGTGCAAGTCTCAAGGATGCGCTTGTACAAGACTGTAGATTGGTCAAGTACCAAGCCTAGTGTCCGTCTGGTGACATTAGGATCATATCCACGGTATAAAAGTCTTGTACAGTTGTTTCAAAGATTGTCGAATCAAAAAAGAAAAAAACAAGCAAACAAACAAACAAGCAAAACAAATGAAAATAAAAAAAAAACAAAACAAACAAGAGGCCCAAGGGGGCCACATTTCTCCGTCAAAGGTCTTGTACAGTTGTTTCAAAGATTGACGAATTAAAAAAACAAGACAAACAAACAAACAAAAAAAACCAAGAAGCCCAAGGGGGCCACATTGCTCCGTCAAAGGTCTTGTACAGTTGTTTCAAAGATTGACGAATGAAAAAAAAAGAGGCCTAAGGTGGCCATATATACACGTTGAAGTCCATGACAGTGAAATAAATATGCGCAATATGAAATGTGTTTTTCTTCTGAATAAAAAGCTATGAATAGGACTGACTTGTTGCATGAACGATCGATAATTCTTGTAATGCTGAATCAGCCATTAGTATTTCTCCGTCTGTATATCAAAAATAGAAACCACTAACATTCAGGAACTCCAATGGCTATGTGGATAGGGCGTTGGACTGCTGGCCCAAGGGTACCGGGTTCGATCCCCAGTCTGGACGTTTTTTTTTCGCCGATCGTCTGCGTTTCTGTCTAGTACTCTCTCTATCTGTTCGTATGTCTGTTCGTTCTTCTATCGTTGTCAGTCTATCTAACACTGTCTATCTTACACTGTCAGTCTGTCTGTCTGGTCCATGCTGCAAATTTACCAGTTAATTTAAATGATGCTATACAATTTTAAGACATTTTTAAAACATTTAATTAGAAAATGACAACAGCATGAAAGTACAGACAAGCCATGGTACGAAGAGAAATAGAAATAAAAGATTTATCTTTCTTAGATCATGTAAAGTTCATATAAGAAGGACCTCGTTTGTGAAGTATAAGTAGTGTAGGACAAACACTGTGTATTTAACGAGTAAATGTTGTTATGACATTGAGAATGAAATTTTCACCTTGAACCAAGGTCAAGGAAAAAAGATGAGTATAGAATATCATTTTCTTCAAAATATATATGAAATTGAATAAAGCTCAATATTTTATCAACAAAAGACTGTTATGACCTTGCAATCGAACGAATGACCTTTGGTCAAGGTCAATGTGACAGGACTTACTGCAAGGAATATTTGTACCCAGTTTGCACTCTCAAGGTCAAACAGTCTTTGTTTTATAGGCAAAAATGTTGTTGTGACCTTGAGAATGAGAATTTGACCTTGGATCAAGGTCAAGGTGAAAGAGCTTGGCTTAACAATTATATGTATGAAGTTTGAACTCTGAAGGTCAAATACCAAATAGCAAAAGTTTCATGTGACCTTGAGAATAAAAATTTGACCTTGAAAAGAAGGTCAACATTAAATGACTACCTATAAGTGACCTATCATCCAAGTTTCAACTCAAAGTCTCAAAAATTGTAGAAATTGGCACCTTGCCAATTTAAGGTTCCATTTTTAACTTGAAATAGCTTGAAAACTGTAAATATTTAATGGAGCATGTAAGCGTATAAAAGTTTGCAAATTTCTCAAAGAACAATATAAAACAAATTTTGTTCAAATCGTACGGTTAGTAAAAGAGTTATAAGAGTTTAAAGATTTGACCGCTGATGACCTCCAGCGGGGGCATATGTGAACTTTTCGACAAGAAAAAAATATTAAATTAAGATCTTTATTTGCTCTTTCACATGATACTTTCCATTTTATCATATGATGCGGTACTTTGTTGTAACGTCACTGGATTGGCTTGGGGGTAAGAATAATAATAATAATAATAATAACTAGATGGCTACTGTTGCAAGCAACAGACGGATTCCTCCTTTATTAGACCTTCCTCGGAACTGAAATGCTAAAATCCGAATAGAGAAGATGGAAAAAAGAATAGTTGCTTTAGTACCATATTCACTTCAGCAAATGAGTCAAAAGAGCTTATGTCTAACTTGGGACTCTTATTTATTTATCAACAAAATAGATGAAAAAAGAAATAATAAATGCCTTTCATGTTTACGAAAGCTTTAAACTCCAGCTCAATCAATATCTAATCTTCTCAAAAAAGAATTGCACAATGATTTTGCAATGAGATAATTACTATTAATAGAAAATGACAACAACATAAAACTACTGATATGTAATGCTACTTAGAATAAAACATAGGTAATCACAGATTACGAAGCTCACCTCGTGACAGCAAAATTCAATTCAAACATATTTCTTAGTACATGTATATTGGCTTTTAAAGGCAAAACCACTCAAGCAGAAAAAGTAGGTCAAGGTCATTTTATGAAAGTTTGATCAAAGATACATCCAATATGCAAGTTTGGTACATGTAGCAGTTATACTTTGCTCAATATTGGCTTTTAAAGGCAAAATCACTCAAGCGGATAAAGTAGGTCAAGGTCATTTTATGAAAGATTGATCAAAGATACATCCAATATGCAAGTTTGGTACATGTATCACTTATACTTTGCTCAATATTGGCTTTTAAAGGCAAAATCACTCAAGTAGAAAAAGTAGGTCGAGGTCATTTTATGAAAGTTTGATCAAAGATACATCTAATATGCAAGTTTGGAACATCTAGCACTTATACTTTGCTCAATATTGGCTTTTAAAGGCAAAATCACTCAAGCGGAAAAAGTAGGTCAAGGTCATTTTATGAAAGTTTGATCAAAGATACATCTAATATGCAAGTTTGGAACATCTAGCACTTATACTTTGCTCAATATTGGCTTTTAAAGGCAAAATCACTCAAGCGGAAAAAGTAGGTCAAGGTCATTTTATGAAAGTTTGATCAAAAATACATCTAATATGCAAGTTAGGAACATCTAGCACTTATACTTTGCTCAATATTGGCTTTTAAAAGCGAAATCACTCAAGTGGAAAAAGTAGGTCAGATGCTGCATCCGATGCATGGGTCCATCTTGGCATCCAAAGATGAATCACCTGTGCAAGTTTGGTTACTGTAGCATTAGTACTTTGTCAGATACTGAGCTACCCCAAACTTCTTATCCAAATCACTCAAGCGGAAAATGTAGGTCAGATGCTGCATCCGATGCATGGGTTCACCTCAGCATCCAAAGATGAATCACTTGTGCAAGTTTGGTTACTGTAGCATCAGTACTTTGTCAGATACTGAGCTACCCCAAACTTCTTAACCAAGTCACTCAAGCGAAAAATGTGGGTCAGATGCTGCATCCGATGCATGGGTTCACCTCAGCATCCAAAGATGAATCACTTGTGCAAGTGTGGTTACTGTAGCATCAGTACTTTGTCAGATACTGAGCTACCTCAAACTTCTTAACCAAGTCACTCAAGCGGAAAATGTAGGTCAGATGCTCCATACGATGCATGGGTTCACCTCAGCATCCAAAGATGAATCACTTGTGCCAGTTTGGTTACTGTAGCATTAGTACTTTGTCAGATACTGAGCTACCCCAAAGTTCTTAACCGGACGTGGACGCGGACGCGTGGGGTTATAGCATAAGCTCACTCAACTTCACCGAGGTGAGCTAAAAAGAAAGAAACAGAGAACAAGAATAAAAGAGTTATCTATCTTTCTATGTAAAGTTCAAATAAGAAGTACTACTTGTGTGAAGAATAAATAGTTAAGGACAAAATCCTGTGAATTCTACAAGAGTAAATGTTTGTTACGACCTTGAAAGGTCATGGATAAAAGATAAGCATTTGAGTTTATTCTCATCAAGAGTCCTCTTAATCTAATTAAAGCTCATTAATTTAGTCTGTTATGACCTTGAAATCGAACAAATGACCATGGATCAAGGTCAAGGTGAAAGGACTTGATGCAAGGAATATTTGCGCCAAGTTTGAACTCTCAAGGTCAAATGGTCTTTGATCTATAGGAAAAATTTTGTTGTGACCTTGAGAATGAGAATTTGACCTTGGGCCAAGGTCAAGGTGAAAGGGCTTGACTCAATGATTGTATTTATGAAGTTTGAACTGTCAAGGTCAAATAGTCTTTGTTCTATAGGCAAAAGTTTGTTGTGACCTTGATAATCATAATTTGACCTTGAAACTAGGTCATCATCAATGACTACCTATAAGTGACCTATCATCCAAGTTTCAACTCAAAATCTCTAAACCTGTAGAAATTGGCACTGTGCCAATTTAAAGTTCCATTTTCAACTCAAAATAGCGCGAAAACCGTAAATATCTTATCGAGCATGTAAGCGTATAAAAGTTTGCAAATTTCCCAAAGAACAATATAAAACAAATTTCATTCAAATCGCACGGTTAGTTTAGGAGTTATAAGGTTTTAAAGATTTTACCTTTGATGAACTCTACCGGGGGCATATGTGAACTTTTCGACAAGAAAAAAAAATTATATGAAGATCTTTATTTGCTCTTTCACATGATACTTTCTATTTTATCATATGGTGCGGTACTTTGTTGTAACGTCACTGGAATGGCTTTGGGGTCAGAATAATAATAATAAGAATAAAGAAAAGACAATACAATAACAGAAAGGATTCCGACGGAAGTCGGAATCCTTAATAACTAGATGGCTACTGTTGCAAGCAACAGACGGATTCCTCCTTTATAAGACCTTCCTCGGAACTGAAGTGTTAAAATCAGAATAAAGAAGATGAAAAAAAGAATAGTTGCTTTAGTACCTTTTTCACTTCAGCAAATGAGTCAAAAGAGCTTATGTCTAACTTGGGACTCTTATCTATTTATCGACAAAAAAGAAGAAAAAAGACGATAAATACCTTTCAAGTTTAGGAAGGCTTTAAACTCCTTGATCTATTCTATCCATTTTGAATCCTTTTAAATTACTATCCCAAAAAGAATTGCACAATGAATTAGCGATGAGAAAATTTCTATAAATAGAGAATGACAACAGCATGAAAGTACAGACAAGTAATGCTACTAAGATAAAAAAAAAAAGGAAACAGAGAACAAGAATAAAAGAGTTATCTATCTTACTATGTAAAGTTCAAATAACAAGTACTACTTGTGTGAAGAATAAATATTTAAGAACAAAATCCTATCAATCCTACAAAAGTAAATGCTTGTTATGACCTTAAAAAAGTTTATTTGACCTTGAACCAAGGGCATGGATGAAAGATAAGCATTTTAGTTTATTCTCATCAAGATTTCTTTTCATCTATTCAAAGCTCAATATTTTATCAACAAAAGTCTGTTGTGACCTTGAAATCGATCAAATGACCTTGGGTCAAGGTCAAGGTGAAAGGACTTGATGCAAGGAATATTTGCGCCAAGTTTGAACTCTCAAGGTCAAATGGTCTTTGTTCTATAGGAAAAATTTTGTTGTGACCTTGAGAATGAGAATTTGACCTTGGGTCAAGGTCAAGGAGAAAGGGCTTGGATCCATGATTGTATTTATGAAGTTTGAACTGTCAAGGTCAAATAGTCTTTGTTCTATAGGCAAAAGTTTGTTGTGACCTTGATAATCATAATTTGACCTTGAAACTAGGTCATCATCAATGACTACCTATAAGTAACCTACCATCCAAGTTTCAACTCAAAATCTCTAAAACTGTAGAAACTGGCACTGTGCCAATTGAAAGTTCCATTTTCAACTCAAAATAGCGCGAAAACCGTAAATATTTTATCGAGCATGTAAGCGTATAAAAGTTAGCAAATTTCCCAAAAAACAATATAAAACAAATTTCATTTAAATCGCACGGTTAGTTTAGGAGTTATAAGGTTTTAAAGATTTTACCTTTGATGACCTCTAGCGGGGGCATACGTGAACTTTTCGACAAGAAAAAAAATTTAAATGAAGATCTTTATTTGCTCTTTCACATGATACTTTCCATTTTATCATATGATGCGGTACTTTGTTGTAACGTCTCTGGATTGGCTTGGGGGTAAGAATAATATTTAATCAACTAAAAGTCATTTGTGACCTTGAAATGGAACAAATGACATTGGGTCAAGGACATGGTGAAAGGGTTTGATGCAAGGAATATTTATGTAAAGTTTGAGCTCTCAAGGTCAAACAGTCTTTTTTTATAGACTAAAGTTTGTTGTGACCTTTAAAATAAGAATTTCACCATCGGTCAAGGTCAGTGTGAAAGAGCATGACTGAAAAATTATATGTATGAAGTTTAAACTCTGAAGGTCGTATAGTCTTTATTCTATAGGCAAAAATGTGTTGTGACCTTGAGAATCAGAATTTGACCTTGGGTCAAGGTCAAGGTGAAAGAGGTTGGTTTAATGATATTATGTATGAAGTTTGAACTCTGAAGGTCAAATAGTTTTTGTCCTATAGGCAAAAGTTTATTGAGACCTTGAGAATCAAAATTTGACCTTAAAAGTAGGTTCTCATCACGATTGATCTTAGTCTGAGCAAAGCTCAATATCTAATCAGCCAAAGTCATTTATTTGTAGGGGAAAATGGCTGTGTCTTTGTTCTACAGGCAAAAGTTTGTTGTGACCTTGAGAATCATAATTTGACCTTGAAAGTAGGTCAACCTTAAATGACTACCTGTAAATAGCCTAGTATCCAAGTTTCAACTCAAAATCTCAAAAACTGAAGAAATTGGCACTGTGCCAATTTAAAGTTCCATGTTCAACTCTGAATAGCGCGGAAACCGTAAATATTTTGTCGAGCATGTAAGCGTATAAAAGTTTACAAATTTCCCAAGGAACATTTTAAAACAAATTTCGTTCAAATCGCACTGTTAGTTTAGGAGTTATAAGAGTTTAATAGCCATTCTCTGTAAGGACCAAAATCGTTCGGCACGGCATGTCATGGATTTTGATGATTTTCGGTATAATGGGTACATATTAAGTAATGACCATGAAAGTTACACTTTTAAGCCAATGTGACCTCTGGTTGCCATGGTAACGAGGTCATTCTATTTATAGCACTTTTGGGACCATGAAATAAGCCAGTTCTGGAGACTTCGTTGCCATGGATACCACTGTAACAGCTTGTTCATCTTTTTATAGTCTATTCTTCCTTACTTCCATTCTTACTTAGTACACTTAGATATGTGATATTTATTACAGAAAGCTTATTGTATTTAACCAAAATAAGTCAAAATGAAGCGAAAAATAGAGGTGAAAATAAGGGCCAATTTAGTATGTTTTTGACCATTTTCAATCTTAAATATCACAAAAGGCACCAATAGGAGACTAGTGATTTTCATCAATGGAAATGTATGTTTATTGACAAATAAAATGAACGAAAAATTGGAGTGGTTATTTAAGAGTTTTACCTAAATTCTGTCGTCAAAGACCGTTGCCATGGCAACATTAGACCTTTTTTATTGTTTCATATTATCTTTGAAATTGATTTTATTCCTCTTTAGAGATACATAAGATTGTCAAAATGTATGCATGTATAGATATGACTTATATCTTTTACATCAGAATAATTAAAATGTTCAAGGTCATTGGCTTGATGTTCAAGGTCATTTATACTTTAAGACTCAAATTTTGCATAAAATATTGATTTTTTAATTTTTTTTTGTTACCGATTTTAGTGATTTTTTTATTTAAATATTTTCATAGTTCATATATATTATGAAAGCACATGAATACAAGAAAGACAAATGTTAGAATTTATTGAATTGTAGCAATTCAATAGGAAAATATTTTTCCGTCAAAAAACAAGAAAAATACAGATTTCGTCCCTTTTTTATCAAAATACTCACCAAGAATTTAGATATTCGAAGATGTGAAGAAACGTAATCAATAGTTCTAAGAAATAAGTGATACATTTATCATTTTATGGCAAATAACTGTTAAGTTCAATATTTCAAGGTTTCTAAAATATTGACACCTTTTTTTATGAAAAATCAGGATTTTTCGTCAAATCTGGTCACTTAAAGTTTAATGACCTTGAAAATTCAATTGGTGACCTTGAAATATTTTCAAGGTCATTTTTATATCAAAACGCCTCTGATAGATGTATACATGAACTTCAGTTCCAATATCATGCGTAGATAGTTTGATAGAGGTTGTGTTTAAATTCTTCGTATTGAAACCTTTCAGCCGATTATTGCCATAGCAACTTAATTTGATGCTGCTTTGCATATAAAAGGACAAATTAGCCCAATTAAATTTCTATATTCTTGTAGAGTTCAAAGATGATAGTAATTGGATAACTAGAATTTGGACTTCAAAAATTGGTGCTTTTATGAAATTTTCAACCTTGTAAAACAGTAAAAACATGCAAAAAAGGGTCTTTGAGTGCCAAAAACATAGCCTTTTGATACCCTGTTTTGGCCAAATTTTTCATCTTGTTAACATAAGGCATCCGAGATGAATGTAAAAAACTTTACAAATATGAATAATAATAAGGATTAAAAGAAAATAATCAAAGCAATTTAAGATTTAAAATGTACATGTTTCCATGGTAACGAAGCCTACAAATATGCCTAGTCCTATAGATTTTCCCGATTTTTGAAACTTCAGACACGGTTACCATGGCAACGACGACCTTTTTGAAAAAACTGGGGTTGATTTACATACTAGTACTTCATATTGAACTTCAATACCAAAAATCTCAAAAATCCATGACATGCCGTGCCAACATGTTTTGAAATTCTTTGGTTCTTACAGAGAATTGCTGTTAAAGATTTCAACTTTGATGACCTCTAGCAGGGGCATATGTGAACTTTTCGTCGACAAATTTTTTTTCCTCAAGATCTTAATGTGCTCTTTCACATGATCCTTTTTGTTTTATCATAAGAAGTGGTACTTTTTTGTACAGTGACTGGAACGATCTGGGGGTAAGAATAATAATAATAATAACTAGATGGCTACTGTTGCAAGCAACAGACGGATTCCTCCTTTCTTAGACCTTCCTCAGAACTGAAGTGTTAAAATCTGAATAATGAAGATGGAAAAAAGAATAGTTGCTTAAGTACCTTATTCACTTCAGCAAATGGGTCAAAAGAGCTTGTGTTTAATTTGGGACTTTTATTTATTTATCAACGAAATAGAAGAAAAAAATTAAGTACCTTTCATCTATACGAAAGCTTTAAACTCTATGGATATCAAATCCTTTACAATTACTTTCTCAAAACAGAATTGCACAATGATTTTGCAATGAGATAATTTCTATTAATAGAAAATGACAACAACATGAAAGTACAGGTATGTATTGCTATTAAGAAAAAAAAAAGAAACAGAAAACAAGAATAAAAGAGTTATCTTTCTGATACTATGTTAAGTTCAAATAAGAAGGACTACTTGTGTGAAAAATAAATAGTATAGGACAAAAAGTGTAAATTCTACAAGAGTAAATGGTTGTTTAGACCTTGAGAATGATTATTTGGCCTTTAACCAATGTCATGGATGAAAGCTTAGTATTGTGATTATTCTCATCACGATTAATCTTTATCTGAGCAAAGATCAATATCTATTCAGCCAAAGTCAGTTTTGACCTTGAAAACAAACAAATGACGACGGAAGTCGGAATCCTTAATAAGAATAAAGAAAAGACAATACAATAACAGAAAGGATTCCGACGGAAGTCGGAATCCTTAATAATAACTAGATGGCTACTGTTGCAAGCAACAGACGGATTCCTCCTTTATTAGACCTTCCTCGGAACAGAAGTGCTAAAATCCGAATAAAGAAGATGAAAAAAAGAATTATTGCTTTAGTTCCACATTAACTTCAACAAATGAGTCAAAAGAGCTTATATCTAATTTGGGATTCTTATTTATTTATCAACAAAATAGAAGAAAAAAATAATTAATACCTTTCATGTTTACGAAAGCTTTAAACTCCAAGCACAATCAATATCTAATCCTTTACAACGACTTTCTCAAAAAAGAATTGCACAATGAGTTTGCAATGAGATAATTTCTATTAATAGAAAATGACAACAACATGAAACTACTGATATGTAATGCTACTAAGAATAACAAAGAAAGAAAGAAAAGAGTTATCTATCTTACTATGTAAAGTTCAACTTGTGTGAAGAATGAATATTTAAGGACAAGATCCTGTGAATTCTACAAGAGTAAATGTTTGTAATGACCTTGAAAAAGTTAATTTGACCTTTAACCAAGGTCATGGATAAAAGATAAGCATTTGAATTTATTCTCATCAAGAGTCCTCTTAATCTAATCAAATCTCAATATTTTATCGACAAAAGTCTGTTGTGACCTTGAAATCGAACAAATGACCTTGGGTCAAGGTCAAGGTGAAAGGACTTGATGCTAGGAATACTTGCGCCAAGTTTGAACTCTCAAGGTCAAATGGTCTTTGTTCTATAGGCAAAAGTTTGTTATGACCTTGAGAATCAAAATTTGACCTTAGGCCAAGGTCAAGGTGAAAGGGCTTGGCTTAATGATTGGATTTATGAAGTTTGAAGTCTGAAGGTCATTGGCTTAATGATTGGATTTATGAAGTTTGAAGTCTGAAGGTCAAATAGTCTTTGTTCTATAGGCAAAAGTTTGTTGTGACTTTGAGAATCATGATGTGACCTTGAAACTAGGTCATCATCAATGACTACCTATTAGTAGCCTACAAACCAAGTTTCAACTCAAAATCTCAAAAACTGTCGAAATTGGCACTGTGCCAATTTAAAGTTCCATTTTCAACTCAAAATAGCTCGGAAACCGTAAATATTTTATCGAGCATGTAAGCGTATAAACGTTTGCAAATGTCCCAAAGATGAATATAAATCAATTTTCGTCCAAATCGTAAGGTTAGTTTAGGAGTTATAAGAGTTTAAAGTTTTGACCTTTGATGACCTCTATTGGGGGCAGATGTGAACTTTTCGACAAGAAAAAAAATTTCAATTTCAATTTCAAAAACGGAAAGTACCATGTGAAAGAGCATATGAAGATCTTGAATGAAATTTTTTTCTTGTCAAATGGTTCACATATGTCCCCGCTGGAGGTCATCAAAGGTCAAATCTTTAAATTCTTATAACTCCTTTACTAACCGTCGGATTTGAACAAAATTTGTTTTATATTGTTCTTTGGGAAATTTGCAAACTTTCATACGCTTACATGCTCGATAAAATAATTACGCTTTTCGCGCTATTCAGAGTTGAAAATGGAACTTTAAATTGACACAGTGCCAATTTCTACATTTTTTGAGATTTTGAGTTGAGACTTGGATGGTAGGTTACTTATAGCTAGACATTTAATGCTGACCTACTTTCAGTGTCAAATTTCTATTCTCAAGGTCACAACAAATTTGGGCCTATAGAACAAAGACTACTTGACCTCCAGAGTTCAAACTTCATACATACTATCGTTTAGCCAAGCTCTTTCACCTTGACCTTGACCCAAGGTCAAATTTTGATTCTCAAGGCCACAACATACATTTGCCTATAGAACAAAGACTATTTGACCTTCAGCGTTCAAACTTCATACATATTATCGTTTAACCAAGCTCTTTCACCTTGACCTTGACTCAAGGTCAAATTTTTATTCGCAAGGTCACAACAAAGTTTTGCCAATAGAACAAAGACTATTTGACCTTAAGAGTTCAAACTTAACACAAATATTCCTTGCATCAAGCCCTTTTACCTTGACCTTAACCCAAGGTCATTTGTTCGATTTCAAGGTCACAACATACTTTGATTGATAAAATATTGAGCTTTGATCAGATTAAGATCAATCTTGAAAAGAATTACCTCAAATACTTATCTTTTTTCTGTGACCTTTGTTAACGGTCAAATGATCATTCTCAGGGTCATAACAAACTTACTCTTGTAGAATTAGCAGTTTTTGTCCTTCGCTATTCATTCTCCAAACAAGTAGTCTTTCTTATTTGAACATGACATAGTATAAGAAACATAACTCTTTTACTCTTGGTCTCTGTTTTTTTTTTCCTTAGTAGCATCACTTTGCTGTATTTTGATTCTACTGTCATTTTCTATTTATAGAAATGCTCTCATTGCAAAATCATTGTGCAATTCTGTTTTGAGATAGTAGTTTTAAAGGATTTAAAATTGATATTTCATGTAGTATAAAGCTTTCGTAAACATGAAAGGTATTAATTATCTTTTTGTTCTATTTTGTTGATAAATAAATGAGAGTCCCAAAGTAGACTAAAGCTCTTAGGACTCATTTGCTGAAGTGAATTAGGTACTTCAGCAACTATTCATTTTTCCATCTTCTTTATTCCTTGGAACTGAAGTGTTAAAATCCGAATAAAGAAGACGGAAAAATTAATAGTTGCTTTTGTACCTTATTCACTTCAGCAAATGAATCTTAAGAGCTTTAGTCTAATTTTGGACTCTCACTTATTTATCAACTAAATAGAACAAAAAGATAATAAATACCTTTCATGTTTACGAAAGCTTTATACTCCATGATCTATCAATTCTAAATCCTTTAAAATTACTATCTCAAAGCAGAATTGCACAATGATTTTGCAATGAGAGTATTTCTATAAATAGAAAATGACAATAGAATCAAAATACAGCCAAGTAATGCTACTAAGAAAAAAAAACAGAGACCAAGAGTAAAAGAGTTATGTTTCTTATACAATGTTATGTTCAAATAAGAAAGACTACTTGTGTGAAGAATAAATAGCGTAGGACAAAAACTGCTAATTCTACAGGAGTAAGTTTGTTATGACCCTGAAAATGATCATTTGACCGTGAATCAAGGTCATGGAAAAAAAGATAAGTATTTGAGGTAATTCTTTTCAAGATTGATCTTAATCTGATCAAAGCTCAATATTTTATCAACCAAAGTATGTTGTGACCTTGAAATCGAACAAATGACCTTGGGTCAAGGTCAAGGTAAAAGGGCTTGATGCAAGGAATATTTGTGTTAAGTTTGAACTCTGAAGGTCAAAAAGTCTTTGTTCTATAGGCAAAAGTATGTTGTGACCTTGCGAATCAAAATTTGACCTAAGGTCAAGGTCAAGGTGAAAGAGCTTGGCTTAACATTAGTATATATGAAGTTTGAACGCTGAAGATCAAATAGTCTATGTTCTATAGGCAAAAGTATGTTGTGACCTTGAGAATCAAAATTTGACCTTGACTCAAGGTCAAGGTGAAAGAGCTTTGCTAAACGATAGTATGTATGAAGTTTGAATTCTGAAAGTTAAGTAGTCTTTGTTCTATAGGCCAAAATTTGTTGTGACCTTGAGAATAAAAATTTGTCCTTGAAAGTAGGTCAACATCAAATGTCTACCTATAAGTAACCTACCATCCAAGTTTCAACTCAAAATCTCAAAAACTGTAGAAATTGGCACTGTGCCAATTTAAAGTTCCATTTTCAACTCTGAGTAGTGCGGAAACCGTAAATATTTTATCGAGCATGTAAGCGTATAAAAGTTTGCAAATTTCCTAAAGAACATTTTAAAACAAATTTCGTTCAAATCCGACGGTTAGTTAAGGAGTTATAAGAATTTAAAGATTTGACCTTTGATGACCTCCAGCGGGGGCATATGTGAACCATTTGACAAGAAAAAAAATTCATTCAAGATCTTCATATGCTCTTTCACATGGTACTTTCCGTTTTTTCGTTTGATGCTGTACTTTTTGTAAAGTGTCCGGAACCGTTTTGGGGTAAGAATAATAATAATAACTAGATGGCTACTGTTGCAAGCAACAGACGGATTCCTCCTGTATTAGACCTTCCTCGGAACTGAAGTGCTAAAATCCGAATAAAGAAGACGGAAAAAAGAATAGTTGCTTTAGTACCATATTTACTTCAGCAAATGAGTCAAAAGAGCTTATGTCTAATTTGGGACTCTTATTTATTCATCAATAAAATAGAAGAAAAATATTTAGATACCTTTCGTGTTTACGAAAGCTTTAAACTCCATGGACAATCAATATCTAATCCCTTACAATGACTTTTTCAAAAAAGAATTGCACAATGATTTTGCAATGAGATAATTTCTATTAATAGAAAATGACAACAACATGAAACTACTGATATGTAATGCTACTAAGAATAAAAAGGAAAGAAACAGAGAACAAGGAAAAAAGAGTTATCTATCTTACGATTTAAAGTTCAAATAAGAAGTACTACTTGTGTGTAGAATAAATAGTAAAAAACAAATTCTATGAATTCTACAAGAGTAAATGTTTGTTATGACCTTGAAAAAGTTAATTTGACCTTTAACCAAGGTCATGGATAGAAGATAAGCATTTGAATTTATTCTCATCAAGTGTCCTCTTAATCTAATCAAAGCTCAATATTTTATCGACAAAAGTCTGTTGTGACCTTGAAATCGAACAAATGACCTTCGGTCAAGGTCAAGGTGAAAGGACTTGATGCAAGGAATATTTGCGCCAAGTTTGAACTCTCAAGGTCAAATGGTCTTTGTTCTATAGGCAAAAGTTTGTTGTGACCTTGAGAATCAAAATTTGACCTTGGGACAAGGTCAAGGTGAAAGGGCTTGGCTCAGTGATTGTATTTATGAGGTTTGAACTGTCAAGGTCAAATAGTCTTTGTTCTATAGGCAAAAGTTTGTTGTGACCTTGAGAACCATAATGTGACCTTGAAACTTGGCCATCATCAATGACTACCTATTAGTAGCCTACCATCCAAGTTTCAACTCAAAATCTCAAAAACTGTAGAAATTGGCACTGTGCCAATTTAAAGTTCCATATTCAACTTGAAATAGCGCGAAAACCGTAAATACTTTATTGAGCATGTAAGTGTATAAAAGTTTGCAAATTTCCCAAAGAACAATATAAAACAAGTTTCGTTCAAATCATACGGTTAGTTAAGGAGTTATAAGTGTTTAAAGATTTGACCTTTGATGTCCTCTAACGGGGGCATTGGTGAACTTATCAACAAACAAAAAATAGTTTAAGAAGATCTTTGTATGCTCTTTCTAATGATACCATCCTTTTTGCTCTGTGTTAAAAGACCTTTAAAAAATGCTTCTGAAATTGAAAAAAGGTAAGAATAATAAGAAGAACTAGATGGCTACTGTTGCAAGCAACAGACGGATTCCTCCTTTATTAGACAATCCTCGGAACTGAAGTGTTAAAATCCGATAAAAGAAGATGGAAAAAAGAATAGTTCCTTTAGTACTTTACTCACTTCAGCAAATGAGTCAAAAGAGCCTATGTCTAATTTGGGACTCTTATTTATTCATCAACAAAAAAAGGAAACAATAGTAAATACCTTTAATTTTTACGAAAGCTTTAAAGTCCATGCTCTATCAATGTCAGATCCTTAACAATTACTTTCTCAAAACAGAATTGCACAATGTTTTGCAGTGAGATAATTTCTATTAATAGAAAATGACAACAACATGAAAGTACAGATATGTAATGCTACTAAGAAAAAAAAAGAAACAGAGAACAAGAAGAAAAGAGTTATCTTTCTTATACTATGTTAAGTTCAAATAAGAAGGACTACTTGTGTAAAGAATAAATAGTATAGGACAAAAAGTGTGAATTCTACAAGAGTAAATGATTGTTATGACATTGAGAATGATTATTTGACCGTGAACCAATGTCTTGGATGAAAAAAGTATTGTGATTATTCTCATCACGATTGCGTTTAATCTGAACAAAGCTCAATATCTAATCAAACAAAGTCTGTTATGACCTTGAAATCGAACAAATGACCTTGGGTCAAGGTCATGATGAAAATGTTTGATGCAAGGAATATTTGTGTAAAGTTTGAACTCCCCAGGTCAAAGAGTCTTTGTTTTAACGACTAAAGTTTGATGTGACCTTGAGAATGAGAATTTGACCTTGGGTCAAGGTCAAGGTGCAAGAGCTTGGTTTAACGATAATATGAATGAAGTTTGAACTCTGAAGGTCAAATACTTTTTGTTCTATAGGGAAAGGTTTGTTGTGACCTTGAGAAAGAAAATTTGACCTTGAAAGTAGGTCAACATTAAATGACTATCTATAAGTAACTTACTTTCAAAGTTTCAACGTAAAATCTCAAAAACTGTAGAAATTGGCACTGTGCCAATTTAAAGTTCCATATTCAACTCGGAATAGCGCGAAAACCGTAAATATTTTATCGAGCATGTAAGCGTATAAAAGTTGACAATTTTCTCAAAGAACATTTTAAAACAAATTTCGTTCAAATCGTACGGTTAGTTTCGGAGTTATAAGTGTTTTAAGATTTGACCTTTGATGACCACTAGCGGGGGCATTGGGGAGCTTATCGACAAACAAAAAAATAGTTAAAGAAGATCTTGGTATGCTCTTTTTGATGGTACCATTCGTTTTGCTCTGTGTTAAAAGACCTTTGAATAAAGTCTCTGGAAATGATGAGGGGGTAAGAATAAAAATAATAATAATAATAATAATAACTAGATGGCTACTGTTGCAAGCAACAGACGGATTCCTCCTTTATTAGACCTTCCTCGGAACTGAAGTGCTAAAATCCGAATAAAGAAGATGGAAAAAAGAATAGTTGCTTTAGTACCATGTTGACTTCAGCAAATGAGTCAAAAGAGCTTATGTCCAATTAAGGACTCTTATTTATTTATCTATCAACAAAATAGAAGAAAAAAAAATAATAAATACCTTTTATGTTTATGAAAGCTTAAAATCCCATGCTCAATCAATATCTAATTCTTTACAATGACTATCTCAAAACAGAATTGCACAATGATTTTGCAATGAGATAATTTCTATTAATAGAAAATGACAACAACATGTAACTACTGATATGTAATGCTAATAAGAATAAAAAAGAAAGAAACAGAGAACAAGAATAAAAGAGTTATCTATCTTACTATGTAAAATTCACATAAAAAGTACTACTTGTGTGAAAAAAATAGTTACGGACAAAATCCTGTGAATTCTACAAGAGTAAATGTTTGTTATGACCTTGAAAAAGTTTATTTTACCTTTAACCAAGGTCATGGATAAAAGATAAGCATTTCAGTTTATTCTCATCAAGATTCCTTTTCATCTAATCAAAGCTCAATATTTTATCAACAAAAGTCTGTTGTGACCTTGAAATCGAACAGATGGCCTCGGGTCAAGATCAAGATGAAAGGACTTGATGCAAGGAATATTTGCGCCAAGTTTGAACTGTCAAGGACAAATGGTCTTTGTTCTATAGGCAAAAATTTGTTGTGACCTTGAGAATCAAAATTTGACCTTGGGTCAAGGTCAAGGTGAAAGGGCTTGGCTCAATGATTGTATTTATGAAGTTTGAACTGTCAAGGTCAAATAGTCTTTGTTCTATAGGCAAAAGTTTGTTGTGACCTTGAGAATCATAATTTGACCTTGAAACTAGGTCATCATCAATGACTACCTATAAGTAGCCTACCATCCAAGTTTCAACTCAAAATCTCGAAAACTGTAGGAATTGGCACTGTGCCAATTAAAATGTCCATTTTCAACTCAAAATAGCGCGAAAACCGTAAATATTTCATAAAGCATGTAAGCATATAAAGTTTGCAAATTTTCCAAAGAATGATATAAAACAAATTTCGTTCAAATCGTGTGATTAATATAGAAGTTATAAGAGTTTAAAGATTTTACCTTTGATGACATCTAGCGAGGGCATTGGTGAACTTATCGACAAACAAAAAATAGTTTAAGAAGATCTTTGTCTGCTATTTATAATGGTACCATTCTTTTTGCTCTGTGTTGAAAGACCTTTGAATAAAGTGTCTGGAAATGGAAAGGGGTAAGAATAATAAGAATAATAATAAGAAGAACTAGACGGCTACTGTTGCAAGCAACAGACGGATTCCTCCTTTCTTAGACCTTCCTCGGAGCTGAAGTGTTAAAATCCGAATAAAGGAGATGGAAAAAAGAATAGTCACTTTAGTACCTTATTCACTTCAGTAAATGAGTCAAAAGAGCTTATGTCTTGTTTGGGACTCTTATTTATTTATCAACAATATAGAAGAAAAAGATAATAAATACCTATCATCTTTACGAAAGATTTAAACTCCATGCTCTATCAAAATCAAATCCTTTACAATTACTTTCTCAAAACAGAATTGCAAAATGATTTTGCAATGAGATAATTTCTATTAATAGGAAATGACAACAACAAGAAAGTACAGATATATAATGCTACTAAGAAAAAAAAAGAAACAGAGAACAAGAATGAAAGAGTTGTCTTTCTTATACTACGTTTAGTTCAAATAAGAAGGACTACTTTTGTGAGGAATAAATAGTATATGACAAAAAGTGTAAATTCTACAAGAGTAAATGATTGTTAAGACCTTGAGAATGAATGATTATTTGGCCTTTAACCAATGTCAAGGATGAAATCTAAGTATTGTGATTATTCTCATCACGATTGATCTTAATCTGAGCAAAGCTCAATATCTAATCAACCAAAGTCAATTGTGACCATGAAATCAAACAGATGACATTGGGTCAAGGTCATGATGAAAGAGTTTGATGCAAGGAATATTTGTGTAAAGTTTGAACTCTCAAGGTCAAAAAATATTTGCTTTATAGACTTCAGTTTGTTGTGACCTTGAAAATCAGAATTTGACCTTGGGTCAAGGTCAAGGTGAAAGTGCTGGGCCCAAGCATGATATGTATAAAATAGAAACTCTGAAGGTCAAATAGTCTTTGTTTTGTAGGGAAAAGTTGCTGTGACCTTGAGAATGAGAATTTGACCTTGGGTCAAGGTAAAAGTGAAAGAGCATGACTGAACAATTATTTGTATAAAGATTAAACTCTGAAGGTTAAATAGTATTTGTTCTATAGGCAAATGTTTGTTGTGACCTTGAGAATCAGAATACACCTTAGGTCAAGGTCAAGGTGAAAGAGCTTGTTTAAATGATATTATGTATGAAGTTTGAACTCTGCAGGTCTTATAGTCTTTGTTCTATAGGCAAAAGTTTGTTGTGACCTTGAGAGTCAAAATTTGACCTTGGGTCAAGGTCAATGTGAAAGAATTTGGTTTAACGATAGTATGTATGAAGTTTGAACTCTGAAGGTCAAATAGTCTTTGTTCTACAGGCAAAAGTTTGTTGTGACCTTGAGAATGAAAATTTGACCTTGAAAGTAGGTCAACATCAAATGACTACCTATAAAAAACCTAGTGTCCAAGTTTCAACTCAAAATCTCAAAAACTGTAGAAATTGGCACTGTGCCAATTTAAAGTTCCATTTTCAACTCGGAATAGCGCGAAAACCGTAAATATTTTATCGAGCATGTTAGCGTATAAAAGTTTACAAATTTCCCAAAGAACATTTTAAAACAAATTTCGTTCAAATCGTACGGTTAGTTTTGGAGTTATAAGTGTTTAAAGATTTGACCTTTGATGTCCTCTAGCGGGGGCATACGTGAACTTTTCGACAACAAAATTTTTTTACCTCTAGATCTTTATATGCTCTTTCATGTTATACTTTTTGTTTTATCATAAGAAGCGACTCTTTTTTGTACAGTGACTGGAACGATCTGGGGGTAAGAATAATAATAATAATAATAATAATAAGAATAAGAACTAGATGGCTACTGTTGCAAGCAACAGACGGATTCCTCCTTTATAAGACCTTCATCGGAGCTGAAGAGTTAAAATTCGAATAAAGAAGATGGAAAAATGAATAGTTGCTTCAGTACCTTATTCACTTCAGCAAATGAGTCAAAAGAGCTTATGTCTAATTTGGGACTCTTATTCATTTTCAACAAAATAGTAAAAAAAAAAAATACCATTCATGTTTGCGAAAGCTTTAAACTCCATGCTCTATCAATATCAAAATCCTTTACAATAACTTTCTCAAAACAGAATTGCACAATGATTTTGCAATGAGATCATTTCTATTAATAGAAAATGACAACAGATATGTAATGCTACTAAGAATAAAAATGAAACGGAGAACAAGAATAAAAAAGTTATCTTTCTTATACTATGTTCAGTTCAAACAAGAAAGACTACTTGTGTATAGAATAAATAGAATAGGGCAAAAATTGTGAGTTCTACAAGAGTTAATGATTGTTATGACCTTGAGAATGATTATTTGACCTTGAACCAATGTCATAAATGAAAGATAAGTATTGTGATCATTCTCATAACGATTGATCTTAATCTGAGACTAAAGCTTGTTGTGACCTTGAGAATGAGAATTTGACCTTGGGTAGAGGTCAAGGTGAAAGAGCTTGACTGAACAATGATATGTATAAAGATTGAACTCTGAAGGTCAAATAGTCTTTGTTCTATAAGCAAAAGTTTGTTGTGACCTCGAGAATCAAAATTTGACCTTGGGTCAAGGTCAAGGTGAAAGATCTTGGTTTAACGATAATAAGCATGAAGTTTGAACTCTGAAGGTCAAATACTTTTTGTTCTATAGGCAAAAGTTTGTTGTGACCTTGAGAATGAAAATTTGACCTTGAAAGTAGGTCAACGTTAAATGTCCACCTATAAGTATCCTACCATCAAAGTTTCAACTCAAAATCTTAAAAACTGTAGAAATTGGCACTGTGCCAATTTAAAGTTCCATTTTCAACTCGTAATAGCGCGAAAACCGTAAATATTTTATCGAGCATGTAAGCGTATAAAAGTTGACAATTTTCCCAAAGAACATTTTGAAACAAATTTGGTTCAAATCGTACGGTTAGTTTAGGAGTTATAGGTGTTTAAAGATTTGACCTTTGATGACCTCTAGCGGGGGCATTGGGGAGCTTATCGACAAACAAAACATAGTTAAAGAAGATCTTGGTATGCTCTTTTTGATGGTACCATCCGTTTTGCTCTGTGTTAAAGGACCTTTGAATAATGTCTCTGGAAATGATGAGGGGGTAAGAATAATAATAATAAGAAGAAGAAGAATAATAATAAGAATAAAGAAAAGACATTGCAATAACAGAAAGGATTCCGACGGAATAGTCGGAATCCTTAATAATAACTAGATGGCTACTGTTGCAAGCAACAGACGGATTCCTCCTTTATTAGACCTGCCTTGGAACTGAAGTGTTAAAATCCGAATAAAGAAGATGGAAAAAGGAATAGTTGCTTTTGTACCTTATTCACTTCAGCAAATGAGTCTGAAGAGCTTTAGTCTAATTTGGGACTCTCATTTATTTATCAACAAAATAGAACAAAAAGATAATAAATACCTCTCAAGTTTACGAAAGCTTTATACTCCATGATCTATCAATTCTAAATCCTTTAAAATTACTATCTCAATACAGAATTGCACAATGATTTTGCAATTAGAGCATTTCCATAAATAGAAAATGACAATTGAATCAAAATACAGCCAAGTAATGCTACTAAGAAAAAAAAACAGAGAACAAGAGTAAAAGAGTTATGTTTCTTATACTATGTTATGTTCAAATAAGAAAGACTACTTGTGTGAAGAATAAATGGCGTTGGACAAAACCTGCTAATTCTACAAGTGTAAGTTTGTTATGAACCTGAGAATGGTCATTTGACCGTGAATAAAGGTCACGGAAAAAAAGATAAGTATTTGAGGTAATTCTTTTCAAGATTGATCTTAATCTGATCAAAGCTCAATATTTTATCAACCAAAGTATGTTGTGACCTTGAAATATCGAACAAATGACCTTGGGTCAAGGTCAAGGTAAAAGGGCTTGATGCAAGGAATATTTGTGTTAAGCTTGAACTCTAAAGGTCAAATAGTCTTAGTTCTATAGCCAAAAGTTTGTTGTGACCTTGAAAATCAAAATTTGACCTTGGACCGGTCAAGGTGAAAGAGCTTGGCTTAACGATAATATGTATGAAGTATGAACTCTGAAGGTCAAATAGTCTTTATTCCATAGGCAAAACATTGTTGTGACCTTGCGAATCAAAATTTGACCTTGGGTCAAGGTCAAGGTGAAAGACCTTGGCTTAACGATAGTATGTATGAAGTTTGAACGCTGAATGTCAAATAGTCTTTGTTCTATAGGCAAAAGTATGGTATGACCTTGAGAATCAAAATTTGACCTTAGGTCAAGGTCAAGGTGAAAGAGCTTGGCTTAACGATGGTATGTATGAAGTTTGAACGCTGAATGTCAAATAGTCTTTGTTCTATAGGCAAAAGTATGTTGTGACCTTGAGAATAAAGATTTGACCTTGGGTCAAGGTCAAGGTGAAAGAACTTGGCGAAACGATAGTATGTATGAAGTTTGAACTCTGAAGGTCAAGTAGTCTTTGTTCTATAGGCCAAAATTTGTTGTGACCTTGAGATTAAACATTTGACCTTGAAAGTAGGTCAGCATTAAATCTATACCTATAAGTAACCTACCATCCAAGTTTCAACTCAAAATCTCAAAACATGTACAAATTGGCACTGTGCCAATTTTAAGTTCCATATTCAACTCTGAATAGCGCGAAAACCGTAAATATCTTATCGAGGATGTAAGCGTATAAACGTTTGCAAATTTCCCAAAGAACAAAATAAAACAAATTTTGTTCAAATCCGACGGTTAGTTAAGGAGTTATAAGAGTTTAAAGATTTGACCTTTGATGACCTCTTGCGGGCGCATATGTGAACCATTTAACAAGAAAAAAAAATTTCATTCAAGACCTTCATATGCTCTTTCACATGGTACTTTCCGTTTTTTCATATGATGCTGTACTTTTTTGTAAAGTGTCCGGAACGGTTTGGGGGTAAGAATAATAATAAGAATAACTAGATGGCTACTGTTGCAAGCAACAGACGGATTCCTCCTTTCTTAGACCTTCCTCGGAACTGAAGTGTTAAAATCCGAATAAAGAAGATGGAAAAAAGAAAAGTTGCTTAAGTTCAATATTCACTTCAGCAAATGGATCAAAAGAGCTTATGTCTAATTTGGAACTCTTATCTATTTATTGACAAAAAAGAAGAAAGAGATGATAAATACCTTTCATGTTTTCGAAAGATTTAAACTCCATGCTCTATGGATATAAAATCCTTAACAATTACTTTCTCAAAACAGAATTGCACAATGATTTTGCAATGAGATAATTTCTATTAATAGAAAATGACAACAACATGAAAGGACAGATCTGTAATGCTACTAAGAAAAAAAAAGAAATAGAACAGGGAGCATTCAAGAATAAAAGAATTATCTTTCTTATACTATGTTAAGTTCAAATAAGAATGACTACTTGTGTGAAGAATAAATAGTATAGGACAAAAAGTGTAAATTCTACAAGAGTAAATGATTGATAAGACCTTGAGAACGATTATTTGGCCTTTAACCAATGTCATGAATGAAAGTTAAGTACTGTGATTATTGTCATCATGAATGATCTTAATCTGAGCAAAGCTCAATTTCTAATCAACCAAAGTCAGTTGTGGCCTTGAAATCAAACTAATGACCGTTAGTCAAGGTCATGATGAAAGAGTTTGATGCAAGGAATATTTGTGTCAAGTTTGAACTCTGAAGGTCAAACAGTCTTTGTTTTATAGACTTAAGTTTGTTGTGACCTTGAAAATCAGAATTTGACCTTGGGTCAAGGTCAAGGTGAAAGAGCTGGGCACAAGCATGATATGTATAAAGTATTCACTCTGAAGGTCAAATAGTCTTTGTTTTGTAGGGAAAAGTTGCTGTGACCTTGAGAATGAGAATTTGACCTAGGGTCAAGGTCAAAGTGAAAGAGCATGACTGAACAATTATTTATATGAAGTTTAAACTCTGAAGGTACAATAGTCTTTGTTCTATAGGCAAAAGTTTGTTGTGACCTTGAGAATCTGAATTTGACCTTGGGTCAAGGTCAAGATGAAAGAGCTTGGTTTAATGATATTATGTATGAAGTTTGAACTCTGCAGGTCTAATAGTCTTTGTTCTATAGGCAAAAGTTTGTTGTAACCTTGAGAATCAAAATTTGACCTTGAGTCAATGTCAAGGTGAAAGAGCTTGGTTTAATGAAATTATGTATGAAGTTTGAACTCTGAAGGTCAAATAGTCATTGTTCTACAGCCAAAAGTTTTTGTGACCTTGAGAATGAAAATTTGACCTTGATAGTAGGTCAACATTAAATGATTACCTATAAGTAACCTAGTATCCAAGTTTCAACTCAAAATCTCAAAAACTGTAGAAATTGGCACTGTGCCAATTTAAAGTTCCATTTTCAACTCGTAATAGCGCGAAAACCGTAAATATTTTATCGAGCATGTAAGCGTATAAAAGTTTACAAATTTCCCAAAGAACATTTTAAAACAAATTTCGTTCAAATCGTACGGTTACTTTAGGAGTTATAAGAGTTTAAAGATTTGAACTTTGATTACCTCTAGCGGGGACATATGAGAACTTTTCGACAACAAAATTTTTTTACCTCAAGATCTTTATATGCTCTTTCACATGATCCTTTTCGTTTTATCATAAGAAGTTGTACTTTTTTGTACAGTGACTGGAACGATCTGGGGGTAAGAATAATAATAATAATAATAAGAATAATAATAGATGGCTACTGTTGCAAGCAACAGACGGATTCCTCCTTTATTGGACCTTCCTAGGAACGGAAGCGTTAGAATCCAAATAAAGAAGATGAAAAAAGAATAGTTACATCAGTACCTTATCCACTTCAGCAAATGAGTCAAAAGAGCTTATGTCTAACTTGGGACTCTTATATATTTATCGACAAAAAAGAAGAAAAAGATGATAAATACCTTTCAAGTTTAGGAAGGCTTTAAAATCCTAGATCTGTTCTATCCATTTTGAATCCTTTTAAATTACTATCCCAAAAAGAATTGCACAATGAATTAGCAATGAGAAAATTTCTATAAATAGAGAATGACAACAGCATGAAAGTACAGACAAGTAATGCTACCAAGATAAAAAAGGAAACAGAGAACAAGAATAAAAGAGTTATCTTTCTTACTATGTAAAGTTCAATTAAGAAGTACTACTTGTGTGAATAATAAATATTTAAGAATAAAATCCTATCAATCCTACACGAGTAAATGTTTGTTATGACCTTAAAAAAGTTTATTTGACCTTGGACCAAGGTCTTGGATTAAAGATAAGCATTTTAGTTTATTCTCATCAAGATTCCCTTTCATCTATTAAAAGCTCAACATTTTATCAACAAAAAGCTGTTGTGACCTTGAAATCGAACAAATGACCTTGGGTCAAGGTCAAGGTAAAAGGACTTGATGCAAGGAATATTTGCACCAAGTTTGAGCTCTCAAGGTCAAATGGTCTTTGTTCTATAGGAAAAATTTTGCCGTGACCTTGAGAATGAAAATTTGACCTTGGGTCAAGGTCAAAGTGAAAGGGCATGGATCAATAATTGTATTTATGAAGTTTGAACTGTCAACGCCAAATAGTCTTTGTTCTATAGGCAAAAGTTTGTTGTGACCTTCAGAATCATGATTTGACCTTGAAACTAGGTCACTATCAATGACTATCTATAAGTAACCTATCATCCAAGTTTCAACTCAAAATCTCAAAAACTGTAGAAATTGGCACTGTGCCAATTTAAAGTTCCATTTTCAACTCAAAATAGCGCGAAAACCGTAAATATTTTATCGAGCATGTAAGCGTATAAAAGTTTACAAATGTCCCAAAGAACAATATAAAACAAATTTCATTCAAATCGCACGGTTACTTTAGGAGTTATAATGTTTTATAGATTTTGCCTTTGATGACCTCTAGCGGGGGCATATGTAAACTTTTCGACAAGAAAAAAAATTTAAATTAAGATCTTTATTTGCTCTTTCACATGATACTTTCCATTTTATCATATGATGCGGTACTTTGTTGTAAAGTCTCTGGAATGGCTTGGGGGTAAGAATAATAATAATAATAATAATAAGAATAATAAGAATAAAGAAAAGACAATACAATAACAGAAAGGATTCCGACGGAAATCGGAATCCTTAATAATAAGAAGAAAGAAAAGACAATACAATAACAGAAAGGATTCCGACGGAAGTCGGAATCCTAAATAAGAATAAAGAAAAGACAATACAATAACAGAAAGGATTCCGACGGAATAGTCGGAATCCTTAATAAAGAAGACATTGCAATAACAGAAAGGATTCCGACGGAATAGTCGGAATCCTTAATAAGAATAAGAATAAGAATAAAGAAAAGACATTGCAATAACAGAAAGGATTCCGACGGAATAGTCTGAATCCTTAATAATAACTAGATGGCTATTGTTGCAAGCAACAGACGGATTCTTCCTTTATAAGACCTTCCTTGGAATTGAAGTGTTAAAATCCGAAAAAGAAGATGGAAAAAAGAATAGTACCTTACTCGCAAATGAATCAAAAGAGCTTATGTCTAACTTGGGACTCTTATTAATTTATCAACAAAATAGAAGTAAATAATGATAAATACCTTTCATGTTTACGAAAGCTTTAAACTCCATGCTCTATCAAAATCAGATCCTTTATAATTACTTTCTCAAAACAGAATTGCACAATGATTTTGCAATCAGATAATTTCTATTAATAGAAAATGACAAAAACAAGAAAGTACAGATATGTAGTGCTAATAAGAAAATTGTGGCATGATAGGGGTGTTTTCTCTTTGAAGTCCATGTACTGTAATCATGACAGAGTCCTCAACTCTAGTGGGAGGAGCTTCATGTGTGACCTTTGATGTACAATAACTTTATTTTATAACAATTATTGTACGACTCTCTGTCCAATAACTTTACTCAAATACATGTATACACAGATAAAGTGGTTTCAAATAAAAAGGCAAAATGATCATTTCAAATAATTCTATTCATCAATCATAAACAAGTGACTCTTGTCAAATTTGAATATTATGAAATTATAACTCCAAAAGTTACATGTAATGTTCAGTCTGAACAACGTTACCATGGTAACAGACTAACAGTTATTTCAATTTCGTGTTTTCACAATAATTAATAACAATTGAGAATTTATATTTTCACAACAAATTATTTAAAAATTCCATTTACTTTGCAAAATTGAAGGTGCAATTTTGAAACACAGAGTTTCCGATATCTCGTAGAGGAAGTCGCGGATCCAAAATGTTGTTTGGTTCGCTTGCTAACGGTGGTGGTGCGCCCACTGCAGCCACTTTTAACTCCGATTGATCCATCAGCATATCATTTAACATAGGTTCGATTTTCGCTTCACTTTTTACTTTTTTCATAGGCGGATCCAACACAGCGGAAACAGCATTTCTGAAGAGGGTCGCTTATATTTCCGCACACCCACAATTGATCTGTGGCCCGTTCGCGACATTATCTCCTGTTCTTCGATTCCAGATGTGTACAATTGAGTGGCGCAGGTTCTCTTGCCGCTATGGTTCGTAAAATTTCCTTTCAGACCGCCCAATGAACAAATAGTTTTCATGAAAACCTTGAGTTTGTTGATGCCGACAACTTGGTTTCCGTAACGGATTGGGCTTTCACTGGATCCCGGTAATGGTCTTCTGTAGAATTACCCTTCATTGCCGAGGGAATCCAGGTATAGGGAGAAATAATCGGCAATACAACGGTCACCTGAAAAATAGAAATTGAGAAACTTTGAGAACCAAATACACAATTATAAATTTTACATATATACATTTTTATTAGATGTACTTCAATGCAAAGTCACAATACTCCAGGTCGGTAGTGAAAATCTACATTCCCGAAAAATGCAAGCTTATTAATTGTCATTGAAATAAAAAAAAGTCTCACCAGGTTGACAATGATGTTTGATGTTTTTATTCGTCACATTCATCTGTCCCAATCCTCCCTTGTATGTTTTTGTGCTACGACCAACAAACTGGATCCATTTCCCGTCTCCGTCAGTACCAATGGAGAACTGCTCACATCTCAAGTCATGGTGTTCATCACAGCCTCGTAGTCCGAATGATTTGGACGCATAAAAAAATATAGTTCTCTGAAGTTGGTCACCGTTGTCCATTCCGAAAACATTTTTTCCCAGAGTGTTTCTTCGTCTTCGAGTGTTATTGGATCAGCCTGTTTCACCGTGCATCCTAGTCCTTGATCTAACAGCGTTTTCATCTGAGCATCCATGACTTTTCGAAATTTTACGAAATCCGTATTTTTTTCATCCAGGAAGTTCTTGTCAAACACTTCATTACTGCGTAAATAGCGCAGTAGTCCACATGCAATAAGAAATAGACTTTTAGGAGGGTACAAGCTTCCATCCTTCTTTCTAGCTTCCACAATAAAACGCTGAAGATAATAATCCATACTTTTAGAATCCATTGTATGTAACTCGGGTACATCACCACGTGTTTCTCGCCATTTTTCGAATACGTTTACGGCCCATTTAGTATTACTTTTGGTGTTTGCGTTTTCTTTACTTTCTATCAAAGTTTGTAAGTCTTGATCGGAAACGGCCACCCCGAATCTCTTCGTATCGCACAAATCGTCGTCAGACATCGCTTCGCGTGTATTTTCTCCTTCAGTTGGGTCCAAGGGCAAAGCAACATCAAAATGCCCATATTGTTCCAGCGTTTGAGACAAAGTCAAATCTTGAAAGCCCTCATAAACAGCAAACTCATTCTCCATTTCGGCACATACTTGAGATAATGAGATATCGTCGATTTCGCACTCTAGAAAATCAAATTTTTCTATCCCTGTAGCAATGCACCCAGTCTCCATTTTGCTCTCTGCGTTACCTCCATCCATGTCGTAGATTGGAAATCTGCGTTATTACAAGGAGCGCGCTCTTCAAGCGGAACGAGCTACCCGATTGGTTCTTCAAACCACGTGTCAATTCTTTTAGTTTTGATTGGATTCATGCCAGAAATCATTTGTCGTGTTCGAATTTGTACTACAATTTTTGTATCCAAAATAGATAGGTGGGCGAAAAAAAACTCGTGGCGAAGCCACTCGTTTTCCACGCCCACCCTATCTATTTTGGATACAAAAATTGTAGCACAAATACTCACACTACAAATAATACAAAAAATAGAAAGAGAACAAGAATAAAAGAGTTATCTTTCTTATACTATGGGAAGTTCAAATAAGAAGGACTGCTGGTGTGAGTAATAAATAGTATAGGACAAAAAGTGTGAATTCTACAAGAGTGAATGATTGTTATGACCTTGATACTGATTATTTGACCTCGAACTAATGTCATGGATGAAAGATAAGTATCATGATAATTCTCTTCACGATTGATCTTAATCTGAGCAAAGTTCAATATCGAATAAACAAAACTCTGTTGTGACCTTGAAACCGAACAAAGACCTAGGGGCAAGGTCATGCTGAAAGGGTTTGAGGCAAGGAATATTTGTGTAAAGGTTGAACTGCCAAGGTCAAACAGTCTTTGTTTTATAAACTTAAGTTTGTTGTGACCTTGAGAATGAGAATTTGGGTCAAGGACAAGGTGAAAGAGCTTGACTAAACAATTATGTGTATGAAGTTTGAACTCTGAAGGTCAAATAGTCTTAATATTTTATCGAGCATGTAAGCGTATAAAATTATGAAAATTTCCCAAAGAACAATATAAAACAAATTTTGTTCAAATCCGAGGGTTAGTTAAGGAGTTATAAGAGATTAAAGATTTGACCTTTGATGACCTCCAGCGGGGGCATATGTGAACCATTTGACAAGAAAAAAAATTTCATTCAAGATCTTCATATGCTCTTTCACATGGTACTTTCCGTTTTTTTCATATGATGCTGTACTTTTTTGTAAAGTGTCCGGAACGGTTTGGGGTAAGAATAATAATAATAACTAGATGGCTACTGTTGCAAGCAACAGACGGATTCCTCCTTTATTAGACCTTCCTTGGAACTGAAGCGTTAAGATCCGAATAAAGAAGAAGGAAAAATGAATAGTTGATTTTGTACCTTAATCACTTCAGCAAATGAGTCTTAAGAGCTTTAGTCTAATTTGGGACTCTCATTTATTTATCAACAAAATAGAACCAAAGATAATTAATACCTTTCATGTTTACGAAAGCTTTAAACTCCATGATCTATCAATTCTAAATCCTTTAAAATTACTATCTCAAAACAGAATTGCACAATGATTTTGCAATGAGAGCATTTCTATAAATAGAAAATGACAATAGAATCAAAATACAGCCAAGTAATGCTACTAAAAAAAAACATAGACCAAGAGTAAAAGAGTTATGTTTCTTATACTATGTTATGTTCAAATAAGAAAGACTACTTGAGTGAAGAATAAATAGCGTAGGACAAAAACTGCTAATTCTACAAGAGTAAGTTTGTTATGACCCTGAGAATGATCATTTGACCGTGAATAAAGGTCACAGAAAAAAAGATAAGTATTTGAGGTAATTCTTTTCAAGATTGATCTTAATCTGATCAAAGCTCAATATTTCATCAACGAAAGTATGTTGTGACCTTGAAATCGAACAAATGACCTTGGGTCAAGGTCAAGGAAAAAGGGCTTGAAGCAAGGAATATTTGTCCTAAGTTTGAACTCTTAAGGTCAAATAGTCTTTGTTCTATAGGCAAAAGTTTGTTGTGACCTTGAGAATCAAAATTTGACCTTGGGTCGAGGTCAAGGTGAAAGAGCTTGGCTTAGCGATAGTATGTATGAAGTTTGAACTCTGAAGGTCAAATAGTCTTTGTTCTTTAGGCAAAAGTATGTTGTGATCTTGAGAATCAAAATTTGACCTTGTTTCAAGGTCAAAGTGAAAGAGCTTTGCTAAACGATAGTATGTATGAAATTTGAACTCTGAAGGTCAAGTAGTCTTTGTTCTATAGGCCCAAACTTGTTCTGACCTTGAGAATGAAAATTTGACCTTCAAAGTAGGTCAGCATTAAATGTCTACCTATAAGTAACCTACTATCCAAGTTTCAACTCAAAATCTCAAAAAATGTAGAAATTGGCACTGTGCCAATTTAAAGTTCCATTTTCAACTCGGAATAGCGCGAAAACCGTAAATATTTTATCGAGCATGTAAGCGTATAAAAGTTTGTAAATTTCCCAAAGAACAATATAAAACAAATTTTGTTCAAATCAGACGGTTAGTTAAGGAGTTATAAGAGTTTAATGATTTGACCTTTGATGACCTCCAGCGGGGGCATATGTGAACCATTTGACAAGAAAAAAATTTCATTCAAGATCTTCATATGCTCTTTCTCATGGTACTTTTCGTTTTTTTCATACGATGCTGTACTTTTTTGTAAAGTGTCCGGAACGGTTTGGGGGTAAGAATAATAATAATAACTAGATGGCTATTGTTGCAAGCAACAGACTGATTCCTCCTTTATTAGACCTTCCTCGGAACTGAAGTGTTAAAATCCGAATAAAGAAGATGGAAAAAAGAATAGTTGCTTAAGTACCTTATTTACTTCAGCAAATGGGTCAAAATAGCTTATGTCTTATTTGGGACTCTTATTTATTTATCAACAAAATAGAAGAAAAAAAACTAAGTACCTTTCATCTTTACGTAAGCTTTAAACTCCATGCTCTATGGATATCAAATCCTTTACAATTACTTTCTCAAAACAGAATTGCACAATGATTTTGCGATGAGAAAATTTCTATTAATAGAAAATGACAACAGCATGAAAGTACAGATATGTTATGCTACTAAGACAAAAATAAAAAAAAGAAACAGAGAACAAGAATAAAAGAGTTATCTTTCTTATACTATGTTAAGTTCTCCTTTCTTAGACCTTCCTCGGAACTGAAGTGTTAAAATCCGAATAAAGAAGATGGAAAAAAGAAAAGTTGCTTAAGTACCTTATTCACTTCAGCAAAAGAGCTTTTGTCTAACTTGGGAATCTTATTTATTTATCAACAAAATAGAAGAAGAAAAAAAATTAAGTACCTTTCATCTTTACGAAAGCTTTAAACTCCATGCTCTATCAATATCAAATCCTTTACAAGTACTTTCTCAAAACAGAATTGCACAATTATTTTGCAGTGAGATCATTTCTATTAATAGAAAATGACAACAACATGAAAGAACAGATATGTAATGCTACTAAGAATAAAAAAAAAAGAAACAGAGAACAAGAATAAAAGAGTTATCTTTCTTATACTATGTTAAGTTCAAATAAGAAGGACTACTTGTGTGAAGAATAAATAGTATAGGACAAAAAGTGTAAATTATACAAGAGTAAATAATTCTTTTTAAAAGACATTGAGAATGATTATTTGGCCTTTAACCAATGTCATGGATGAAAGCTAAGTATTATCATTATTCTCATCACAATTGATCTTAATCTGAGCAAAGCTAATATCTAATCAACCAAAGTCAGTTGTGACCTTGAAATCGAACAAATGGCCTTGGGTCAAGGTCATGATGAAAGAGTTTGATGCAAGGAATATTTGCGTAAAGTTTGAACTGTCAAGGTCAAACAGTCTTTGTTTTATAAACTAAAGTTTGTTGTGACCTTGAAAATCAGAATTTGACCTTTAGTCAAGGTCAAGGTGAAAGAGCTGGGCCCAAGCATGATATGTATAAAGTATGAACTCTGAAGGTCAAATAGTCTTTGTTTTGTAGGAAAAAGTTGCTGTGACCTTGAGAATAAGAATTTGACCTTGGTTCAAGGTCAAGGTGAAAGAGCATAACTGAACAATAATTTGTATGAAGTTTAAACTCTGAAGGTCAAATAGTCTTTGTTATATAGGCAAAAGTTTGTTGTGACCTTGAGAATCAGAATTAAACCTTGGGTCAAGGTCAAGGTGAAAGAGCTTGGTTTAATGATATTATGTATGAAGTTTGAACTTTGAATGTGTAATTGTCTTTGTTCTATAGGCAAAAGTTTGTTGTGACCTTGAGAATCAAAATTTGACCTTGGGTCAAGGTCAAGGTGAAAGAGCTTGGTTTAATGATATTATGTATGAAGTTTGAACTCTGCAGGTATAATAGTTTTTGTTTTATAGGCAAAAGTTTGTTGTGACCTTGAGAATCAGAATTTGACCTTGGGTAAAGGTCAAGGTGAAAGAGCTTGGTTTAACGATATCATGTATGAAGTTTGAACTCTGAAGGTCAAATAGTCTTTGTTCTACAGGCAAACGTTTGTTGTGACCTTGAGAACGAAAATTTGACCTTTAAAGAAGGTCAACATTAAATGACTACCTATAGGTAAACTAGTTTCCAAGTTGCAACTCAAAATCTCAAAAACTGTAGAAATTGGCACTTTGCCAATCTAAAGTTCCATTTTCAACTCGGAATAGCTCGAAAACCGTAAATATTTTATCGAGCATGTAAGCGTATAAAAGTTTACTAATTTCCCAAAGAACATTTTAAAACAAATTTCGTTCAAATCGTACGGTTAGTTTAGGAGTTATAAGAGTTTAAAGATTTATACTTTGATGACCTCTAGCGGGGGCATATGTGAACTTTTCGACGACAAAATTTTTTTACCTCAAGATCTTTATATGCTCTTTCACATGATACTTTTCGTTTTATCATAAGAAGTTATACTTTTTTGTACAGTGACTGGAACGATCTGGGGGAAAGAATAATAATAATAATAAAAAAAAAATTTCAATTGAGATTTTTGTATGCTCTTTCACATGGTACTATTCATTTTATCACATGATACCGAACTTGTATGTAAAGTGTCCGGAAGGATGAGGAGGTAAGAATAATAATAAGAACTAGATGGCTACTGTTGCAAGCAACAGACGGATTCCTCCTTTATTAGACCTTCCTCGGAACTGACGTGTTAAAATCCGAACAAAGAGGATGGAAATTAGTACCTTATTCATTTCAGCAAATGAGTCAAAAGAGCTTTTGTCTTACTTGGGACTCTTATTTATTTATCAATAAATTAGAAGAAAACGATAATACATACCTTTCATGTTTAAGAAATCTTTAATCTCCATGATATATCAATATTAAATCCTTTAAAATTTCTATCTCAAAACAGAATTGCACAATGACTTTGCAATGACAAAATTTCTATTAATAGAAAATGACAACAGGATGAAGTACAGATAATTAATGATTTGTAATGCTTCTAAGAAAAAAGAAAGAAAATGAGAACAAGAATAAAAGAGTTATCCTTCTTAAACCATCTTAAGTTCAAATACTAGTAAAAAGGACAACTTGTATGAAGAATAAATAGTATAGGACAAAAACTGTGAATTCTACAACAGTAAATGTTTGTTATTACATTGAGAATGATTATTCTATCTTGAACCAAGGATACGGATAAAACATAAGTATTGTAGGTTATCTCATCACGATTGATTTTAATCTGATTAAAGCTCATTATCTTATCAACCAAAGTCTGTTGTGAACTTGCAGTCAAACAGATGACCTTGGGTCAATGTCAAGATGAAAGGGCTTCATGCAAGAAATATTTGTGTAAAGTTTGAATTCCCAAAGTCAAATAGTCATTGTCTTATAGGCAAAAGTTTGTTGTGACCTTGAGAATCAATATTTGACCTTGGGTCAAGGTCAAGGTGAAAGAGCCGAGCTCAACAATAATATATATATATGAAGTTTGAACTCTGGAGGTCAAATAGTCTTTGTTTTATAGGCAAAAGTATGTTGTGACCTTGAGAATCAAAATTTGACCTTGGATCAAGGTCAAGGTGAAAGAGCTTGGCTTAACAATAGTATGTATGAAGTTTGAACTCTGAAGGTCAAATAGTCTTTATTCTATAGGGAAAAGTATGTTGTGTGACCTTGAGAATGAAAATTTGACCTTGGGTCAAGGTCAAAATGAAAGACCTTGGCTTAACGATAGTATGTATGGAGTTTGAACTCTGAAGGTCAAATAGTCAATGTTCTATAGGCAAAAATTTGTTGTGACCTTGAGAATCAAAATTTGACCTTGAAAGTAGGTCAACATTAAATGACTACCTATAAGTAACATACCATCCAAATTTCAACTCAAAATCTCAAAAACTGTAGAAATTGGCACTGTGCCAATTTAAAGTTCCATTTTCAATTCTGAATAGCGCGAAAACCGTAAATATTTTATCGAGCATGTAAGCGTATAAAAGTTTGCAAATTTCCCAAAGAACAATACAAAACAAATTTCGTTCAAATCGTACGGTTAGTTTAGGAGTTATAAGAGTTTAAAGATTTGACCTTTGGTTACCTCTAGCGGGGGCATATGTGAACTTTTGGACAAAAAAAAATTTCAATTAAGATCTTTGTATGCTCTTTCACATGGTACTATTCATTTTATCGTATGATGTGGTACTTTTTGTAAAGTGTCCGGAACGATGAGGAGGTAAGAATAATAATAAGAATAATAATAAGAAGAAAGAAAAGACAATACAATAACAGAAAGGATTCCGACGGAATAGTCGGAATCCTTAATAATAATAAGAAGAAAGAAAAGACAATACAATAACAGAAAGGATTCCGACGGAATAGTCGGAATCCTTAACTAGATGGCTACTGTTGCAAGTAACAGCCGGATTCCTCCTTTATTAGACCTTCCTCGGAACTGACATGTTAAAATCCGAATAAAGAGGATGGAAATTAGTACCTTATTCATTTCAGCAAATGAGTCAAAAGAGCTTTTGTCTAACTTGGGACTCTTATTTATTTATCAATAAATTAGAAGAAAACGATAATATATACCTTTCATGTTTACGAAATCTTTAATCTCCATGATATATCAATATCAAATCCTTTAAAATTTCTATCTCAAAACAGAATTGCACAATGACTTTGCAATGACAAAATTTCTATTAATAGAAAATGACAACAGGATGAAGTACAGATAAGTAATGATTTGTAATGCTTCTAAGAAAAAAGAAAGGAAATGAGAACAAGAATAAAAGAGTTATCCTTCTTAAACCATCTTAAGTTCAAAAACTAGTAAGAAGGACAACTTGTATGAAGAATAAATAGTATAGGACAAAAACTGTGAATTCTTCAAGAGTAAATGTTTGTTATTACCTTGAGAATGATTATTCTATCTTGAACCAAGGATACGGATAAAACATAAGTATTGTAGGTTATCTCATCAAGATTGATTTAATCTGATTTAAGCTCATTATCTTATCAACTAAAGTCTGTTGTGAACTTGCAGTCAAACAGATGACCTTGGGTCAAGGTCAAGATGAAAGGGCATGATGCAAGAAATATTTGTGTAAAGTTTGATGAATTCCCAAAGTCAAATAGTCTTTGTCTTATAGGCAAAAGTTTGTTGTGACCTTGAGAATCAATATTTGACCTTGGGTCAAGGTCAAGATGATAGAGCCTAGCTTAACAATAATATATATATATGAAGTTTGAACTCTGGAGGTCAAATAGTCTTTGTTTTATAGACAATAGTATGTTGTGACCTTGAGAATCAAAATTTGACCTTGGGTCAAGGTCAAAATGAAAGAGCTTGGCTTAACAATAGTACGTATGAAGTTTGAACTCTGAAGATCGAATAGTCTTTATTCTATAGGGAAAAGTAAGTTGTGACCTTGAGAATCAAAATTTGACCTTGGGTCAAGGTCAAAATGAAAGAGCTTGGCTTAACGATAATATGTATGAAGTATGAACTCTGGAAGTCAAATGGTCTTTGTTCTATAGGCAAAAGTATGCTGTGACCTTGAGAATCAAAATTTGACCTTGGGTCAAGGTCAAGGTGAAAGAGATTGGCTTAACGATAGTATGTATGAAGTTTGAACTCTGAAGGTCAAATAGTCAGTGTTCTATAGGCAAAAGTTTGTTCTGACCTTGAGAATCAAAATTTGACCTTGAAAGTAGGTCAACATTAAATGACTACCTATAAGTAACATACCATCCAAATTTCAACTCAAAATCTAAAAAACTGTAAAAATTGGCACTGTTCCAATTTTAAGTTCCACTTTCAATTCTGAATAGCGCGAAAACCGTTTAAAGATTTGACCTTTGGTCACCTCTAGTGGGGGCATATGTGAACTTTTGGGCAACAAAAAAAATATCAATTGAGATCTTTGTATGTTCTTTCACATGGTACTACTCATTTTATCGTATAATGTGGTACTTTTTTGTAAAGTGTCCGTAACGATGAGGAGGTAAGAATAATAATAAGAATAATAACTAGATGGCTACTGTTGCAAGCAACAGACGGATTCCTCGTTTATTAGACCTTTCTCGGAACTGAAGTGCTAAAATTCGAATAAAGAAGATGGAAAAAAGAATAGTTGCTTTAGTACCATATAAACTTCAGCAAATGAGTCAAAAGAGCTTATGTCTAATTTGGGACTCTTATTTATTTATCAACAAAATAGAAAAAAAATACCTTTCATGTTTACGAAAGCTTTAAACTCCATGCACAATCAATATCTAATCCTTTACAATGACTTTCTCAAAAAAGAATTGCACAATGATTTTGCAATGAGATAATTTCTATTAATAGAAAATTTCAACAACATCAAACTACTGATATGTAATGCTACTAAGAATAAAGAAGAAAGAAACAGAGAACAAGAATAAAAGAGTTATCTATCTTACTATGTAAAGTTCAAATAAGAAGTACTACTTGTGTGAAGAATAACAAGTTAAGGACAAAATCCTGCGAATTCTACAAGAGTAAATGTTTGTTATAACCTTGAAAAAGTAAATTTGACCTTTAACCAAGGTCATGGATAAAAGATAAGCATTTGAATTTATTCTCATCAAGAGTCCTCTTAATCTAATCAAAGCTCAATATTTTATCGACAAAAGTCTGTTGAGACCTTGAAATCGAACAAATGACCTTGAGTCAAGGTCAAGGTGAAAGGACTTGATGCAAGGAATATTTGCGCTAAGTTTGAACTCTCAAAGTCAAATGGTCTTTGTTCTATAGGAAAAAGTTTGTTGTGACCTTGAGAATCAAAATTTGACCTTGGGCCAAGGTCAAGGTGAAAGGGCTTGGCTCAATGACTGTATTTATGAAGTTTGAAGTGTCAAGGTCAAATAGTCTTTGTTCTATAGGCAAAAGTTTGTTGTGACCTTGAGAAGCATGATTTGACCTTGAAACTAGGTCATCATCAATAACTACCTATAAGTAACCTACCATCCAAGTTTCAACTCAAAATCTCAAAAACTGTAGAAATTGGCACTGTGCCAATTTAAAGTTCCATTTTCAACTCAAAATAGCGCGAAAACCGTAAATATTTTATCGAGCATGTAAGCGTATAAAAGTTCGCAAATTTCCCAAAGAACAATATAAAACAAATTTCATTCAAATCGCACGGTTAGTTTAGACGTTATAAGGTTTTAAAGATTTGACCTTTGATGACCTCTAGCGGGGGCATATGTGAACTTTTCGACAAGAAAAAAATTTTAAATTAAGATCTTTATTTGCTCTTTCACATGATACTTTCCATTTTATCATATGATGCGGTACTTTGTTGTAAAGTCTCTGGATTGGTTTGGGGGTAAGAATAATAATAATAATAAGAATAATAAGAATAAAGAAAAGACAATACAATAACAGAAAGGATTCCGACGGAAATCGGAATCCTTAATAAGAAGAAAGAAAAGACAATACAATAACAGAAAGGATTCCGACGGAAGTCGGAATCCTTAATAAAGAAAAGACAATACAATAACAGAAAGGATTCCGACGGAAGTCGGAATCCTTAATAATAAGAATAAAGAAAAGACAATACAATAACAGAAAGGATTCCGACGGCAGTCGGAATCCTTAATAATAAGAATAAAGAACTTAACTTAATAACTAGATGGCTACTGTTGCAAGCAACAGACGAATTCGTCCTTTATTAGACCTGCCTCGGAACTGAAGTGTTAAAATCCGAATAAAGAAGATGAAAAAAGGAATAGTCGCTTTAGTACCTTATTCACCTCAGTAAATGAGTCAAAAGAGCTTATGTCTAATTTGGGACTCTTATTTATTTATCAACAAAATAGAAGAAAAAAATAATAAATACCTTTCATGTTTACGAAAGATTTAAACTCCATGCTCTATCAATATCAAATCCTTTACCATTACTTTCTCAAAACAGAATTGCACAATGAGTTTGCAATAAGATAATTTCTATTAATAGAAAATGACAACAACATGAAAGTATAGATATGTAATGCTTATTAGAAAAAAAGAGAGAACAAGAATAAAAGAGTTATATTTCTTATACTATGTAAACGTCTTCAAATTGAATAGCATCATTTAAGAACAGATAAATTGGCAACGTGGACCAGACATGCACGTTTCGGGTACTTAACCCTCATCAGTGATCCTAAATCTAAACAATGTTATATGCCAAAAGGGTATGAAAATTACTATGTCGAAAAAGTGTACCGAAAGACGTAGCAGGATGGGTGGGATATGATGCTACAGAACCCACTTTTTAGAAATTTCAAGAAATTTTGATAACAGAAATTTAGAATGCGTTGAAGAAACGATCAACCGAAATTGATCGAACTTGGCTACATGTGCCCTCGGGGACTCCTGGTCCACCAGCAGTGACACTCACCAAGTGGTATAAATGTAAACGTCTTCAAATTGAATAGCATCATTTAAGAACAGATAAATTGGCAACGTGGACCAGACATGCACGTTTCGGGTACTTAACCCTCATCAGTGATCCTAAATCTAAACAATGTTATATGCCAGAAAGGTATGAAAATTACTATGTCGAAAAAGTGTACCGAAAGACGTAGCAGGATGGGTGGGATATGATGCTACAGAACCCACTTTTTAGAAATTTCAAGAAATTTTGATAACAGAAATTTAGAATGCGTTGAAGAAACGATCAACCGAAATTGATCGAACTTGGCTACATGTGCCCTCGGGGACTCCTGGTCCACCAGAAGTGACACTCACCAAGTGGTATAAATGTAAACGTCTTCCAATTGAATAGCATCATTTAAGAACAGATAACTTGGCAACGTGGACCAGACATGCACGTTTCGGGTACTTAACCCTCATCAGTGATCCTAAATCTAAACAATGTTATATGCCAGAAAGGTATGAAAATTACTATGTCGAAAAAGTGTACCGAAAGACGTAGCAGGATGGGTGGGATATGATGCTACAGAACCCACTTTTTAGAAATTTCAAGAAATTTTGATAACAGAAATTTAGAATGCGTTGAAGAAACGATCAACCGAAATTGATCGAACTTGGCTACATGTGCCCTCGGGGACTCCTGGTCCACCAGCAGTGACACTCACCAAGTGGTATAAATGTAAACGTCTTCCAATTGAATAGCATCATTTAAGAACAGATAACTTGGCAACGTGGACCAGACATGCACGTTTCGGGTACTTAACCCTCATCAGTGATCCTAAATCTAAACAATATTAAGTTCAAATAAGATGGACTACTTGTGTGAGTAATAAATAGTATAGGACAAAAAGTGTGAATTCTACAAGAGTAAATGATTGCCATGACCTTGAGAATGATTATTTGACCTCGAACTAATGTCATGGATGAAAGATAAGTATTGTGATTATTCTCTTTACGATTGATCTTAATCTGAGCAAAGTTCAATATCGAATCAACCAAACTCTGTTGTGACCTTGAAACCAAACAAATGACCTTGGGGCAAGGTCATGGCGAAAGGATTTGAGGCAAGGAATATTTGTGTAAAGGTTGAACTGCCAAGGTCAAATATTCATTGTTCTATAGGCAAAAGTTTGTCGTGACCTTGAGAATCTAAATTTGACCTTGGGTCAAGGTCAAGGTGAAAGAGCTTGGCCCAAACATTATATGTATATAATGTGAACTCTGAAGGTGAAATAGTCATTGTTCTATGGGCAAAAGTTTGTTGTGACCTTGAGAATCTGAATTTGACCTTGGGTCAAGGTCAAGGTGAAAGAGCTTGGTTTAACGATAATTTTGCCTCAATTTTCCGACGGAAGTCGGAATCCTTAATAAAGAAAAGACAATACAATAACAGAAAGGGTTCCGACGGAAGATGGCTACTGTTGCAAGCAGCAGACGGATTCCTCCTTTATTAGACCTTCCTTGGAACTGAAGTGTTAAAATCCGAATAAAGAAGATGGAAAAATGAATAGTTGCTTTTGTACCTTAGTAAGTCGGAAGTCGGAATCCTTAACAAAGAAAAGACATTGCAATAACAGAAAGGATTCAGACGGAATAGTCGGAATCCTTAATAACAGAAAGGATTCCGACGGAAAAGTCGGAATCCTTAATAAGAACTGGATGGCTACTGTTGCAAGCAACAGACGGATTCCTCCTGTTTTAGATCGTCCTTGGATCTGAAGCTTAATAAAAAAGATCGAAAAATGAATAGTTGCTTTTGTACCTTTTTCACTTCAGCAAATGAGCCTAAAGAGCTTTAGTCTTATTTGGGACTCTTATTTATTTATCAACAAAATAGAACAAAACGATAATAAATACCTTTTATGTTTACGAAAGCTTTATACTCTATGATATATCAATTCTAAATCCTATAAAATTATTATCTCAAAGCAGAATTGCACAATGATTTTGCAATGAGAACATTTCTATAAATAGAAAATGACAAGAGGATCAAAATACAGCAAAGTAATGCTACTAAGAAAAAAAGGAAAACAAAGGACAAGAGTAAAAGAGTTATCTTTCTTTTACTATGTTAAGTTCAAATATGAAAGACTTCTTGTGTGAAGAATAAATAGTGAAGGACAAAAACAGTGAATTTTCAAGAGTACATGTATGTTTGTTATGACTCTGAGGATGAGCAGGACCGTGAATCAAAGTCACGGATAAAAGATAAGTATTTGAGATTATTCTTATCAAGATTGATCTTAATCTAGTCAAAGCTTAATATTTTATCAACCGAAGTCTCTTGTGACCTCGAAAACGAGGAAATGACCTTGGGTAAAAATCAAGGTGAAAAAGTTTGAAGGAAAGAATGTATTCATTAAGTTGGAACTCTCAAGGTAAAATAGTCTTTGTTTTATAGGCAAAAGTTTGTTGTGACCTTGAGAATGAAAATTTGACTTTGGGTCAATGTCAAGGTGAAAGAGCTTGTTCCAAGGATTATTCGTATAAAGTTTAAGCTCTGAAGGTCAAAATAAACAGTCTTTGTTTTATAGGCAAAAGTTTGTTGTGACCTTGATAATGAGAATTTGACCTTGGGTCAAGGTCAAGATGAAAGAGCTTAGTCCAAAGGTTATATGTATAAAGCTTAAACTCTGAAGGTCAAATATTCTCTGTTCTAAAGGCAAAAGTTTGTTGTGACCTTGAAAAAAAATATTTGACCTTAGTTCAAGGTCAAAGTGAAAGAACTTGGTTCAAGGATTATATGTATAAAGTTTAAACTCTGAAGGACTAAAAGGTCTTTTTTTCTATAGGCAAAAGCTTGTTTTGACCTAGAGAATCAATATTTGACCTTGGTTCAAGGTCAAAATGAATAGCGCGAAAACCGTTAATATTTTATCGAGTATGTAAGGATATAAAAGTTTGTAAATTTCCAAAAGAACAATATAAAACAAATTTCGTTCAAATCGTACGGTTAATTTAGGAGTTATAAGAGTTTGAAGATTTGACCTTTGATGACCTCTAGTGGGTGCATATGTGAACTTTTCGACAAGAAAAAAATTTTAAATTAAGATCTTTATTTGCTCTTTCACATGATACTTTCCATTTTATCATATGATGCGGTACTTTGTTGTAAAGTCTCTGGATTGGTTTGGGGGTAAGAATAATAATAATAATAAGAATAATAAGAATAAAGAAAAGACAATACAATAACAGAAAGGATTCCGACGGAAATCGGAATCCTTAATAAGAAGAAAGAAAAGACAATACAATAACAGAAAGGATTCCGACGGAAGTCGGAATCCTTAATAAAGAAAAGACAATACAATAACAGAAAGGATTCCGACGGAAGTCGGAATCCTTAATAATAAGAATAAAGAAAAGACAATACAATAACAGAAAGGATTCCGACGGCAGTCGGAATCCTTAATAATAAGAATAAAGAACTTAACTTAATAACTAGATGGCTACTGTTGCAAGCAACAGACGAATTCGTCCTTTATTAGACCTGCCTCGGAACTGAAGTGTTAAAATCCGAATAAAGAAGATGAAAAAAGGAATAGTCGCTTTAGTACCTTATTCACCTCAGTAAATGAGTCAAAAGAGCTTATGTCTAATTTGGGACTCTTATTTATTTATCAACAAAATAGAAGAAAAAAATAATAAATACCTTTCATGTTTACGAAAGATTTAAACTCCATGCTCTATCAATATCAAATCCTTTACCATTACTTTCTCAAAACAGAATTGCACAATGAGTTTGCAATAAGATAATTTCTATTAATAGAAAATGACAACAACATGAAAGTATAGATATGTAATGCTTATTAGAAAAAAAGAGAGAACAAGAATAAAAGAGTTATATTTCTTATACTATGTAAACGTCTTCAAATTGAATAGCATCATTTAAGAACAGATAAATTGGCAACGTGGACCAGACATGCACGTTTCGGGTACTTAACCCTCATCAGTGATCCTAAATCTAAACAATGTTATATGCCAAAAGGGTATGAAAATTACTATGTCGAAAAAGTGTACCGAAAGACGTAGCAGGATGGGTGGGATATGATGCTACAGAACCCACTTTTTAGAAATTTCAAGAAATTTTGATAACAGAAATTTAGAATGCGTTGAAGAAACGATCAACCGAAATTGATCGAACTTGGCTACATGTGCCCTCGGGGACTCCTGGTCCACCAGCAGTGACACTCACCAAGTGGTATAAATGTAAACGTCTTCAAATTGAATAGCATCATTTAAGAACAGATAAATTGGCAACGTGGACCAGACATGCACGTTTCGGGTACTTAACCCTCATCAGTGATCCTAAATCTAAACAATGTTATATGCCAGAAAGGTATGAAAATTACTATGTCGAAAAAGTGTACCGAAAGACGTAGCAGGAGTGGTGGGATATGATGCTACAGAACCCACTTTTTAGAAATTTCAAGAAATTTTGATAACAGAAATTTAGAATGCGTTGAAGAAACGATCAACCGAAATTGATCGAACTTGGCTACATGTGCCCTCGGGGACTCCTGGTCCACCAGAAGTGACACTCACCAAGTGGTATAAATGTAAACGTCTTCCAATTGAATAGCATCATTTAAGAACAGATAACTTGGCAACGTGGACCAGACATGCACGTTTCGGGTTCTTAACCCTCATCAGTGATCCTAAATCTAAACAATGTTATATGCCAGAAAGGTATGAAAATTACTATGTCGAAAAAGTGTACCGAAAGACGTAGCAGGATGGGTGGGATATGATGCTACAGAACCCACTTTTTAGAAATTTCAAGAAATTTTGATAACAGAAATTTAGAATGCGTTGAAGAAACGATCAACCGAAATTGATCGAACTTGGCTACATGTGCCCTCGGGGACTCCTGGTCCACCAGCAGTGACACTCACCAAGTGGTATAAATGTAAACGTCTTCCAATTGAATAGCATCATTTAAGAACAGATAACTTGGCAACGTGGACCAGACATGCACGTTTCGGGTACTTAACCCTCATCAGTGATCCTAAATCTAAACAATATTAAGTTCAAATAAGATGGACTACTTGTGTGAGTAATAAATAGTATAGGACAAAAAGTGTGAATTCTACAAGAGTAAATGATTGCCATGACCTTGAGAATGATTATTTGACCTCGAACTAATGTCATGGATGAAAGATAAGTATTGTGATTATTCTCTTTACGATTGATCTTAATCTGAGCAAAGTTCAATATCGAATCAACCAAACTCTGTTGTGACCTTGAAACCAAACAAATGACCTTGGGGCAAGGTCATGGCGAAAGGATTTGAGGCAAGGAATATTTGTGTAAAGGTTGAACTGCCAAGGTCAAATATTCATTGTTCTATAGGCAAAAGTTTGTCGTGACCTTGAGAATCTAAATTTGACCTTGGGTCAAGGTCAAGGTGAAAGAGCTTGGCCCAAACATTATATGTATATAATGTGAACTCTGAAGGTGAAATAGTCATTGTTCTATGGGCAAAAGTTTGTTGTGACCTTGAGAATCTGAATTTGACCTTGGGTCAAGGTCAAGGTGAAAGAGCTTGGTTTAACGATAATTTTGCCTCAATTTTCCGACGGAAGTCGGAATCCTTAATAAAGAAAAGACAATACAATAACAGAAAGGGTTCCGACGGAAGATGGCTACTGTTGCAAGCAGCAGACGGATTCCTCCTTTATTAGACCTTCCTTGGAACTGAAGTGTTAAAATCCGAATAAAGAAGATGGAAAAATGAATAGTTGCTTTTGTACCTTAGTAAGTCGGAAGTCGGAATCCTTAACAAAGAAAAGACATTGCAATAACAGAAAGGATTCAGACGGAATAGTCGGAATCCTTAATAACAGAAAGGATTCCGACGGAAAAGTCGGAATCCTTAATAAGAACTGGATGGCTACTGTTGCAAGCAACAGACGGATTCCTCCTGTTTTAGATCGTCCTTGGATCTGAAGCTTAATAAAAAAGATCGAAAAATGAATAGTTGCTTTTGTACCTTTTTCACTTCAGCAAATGAGCCTAAAGAGCTTTAGTCTTATTTGGGACTCTTATTTATTTATCAACAAAATAGAACAAAACGATAATAAATACCTTTTATGTTTACGAAAGCTTTATACTCTATGATATATCAATTCTAAATCCTGTAAAATTATTATCTCAAAGCAGAATTGCACAATGATTTTGCAATGAGAACATTTCTATAAATAGAAAATGACAAGAGGATCAAAATACAGCAAAGTAATGCTACTAAGAAAAAAAGGAAAACAAAGGACAAGAGTAAAAGAGTTATCTTTCTTTTACTATGTTAAGTTCAAATATGAAAGACTTCTTGTGTGAAGAATAAATAGTGAAGGACAAAAACAGTGAATTTTCAAGAGTACATGTATGTTTGTTATGACTCTGAGGATGAGCAGGACCGTGAATCAAAGTCACGGATAAAAGATAAGTATTTGAGATTATTCTTATCAAGATTGATCTTAATCTAGTCAAAGCTTAATATTTTATCAACCGAAGTCTCTTGTGACCTCGAAAACGAGGAAATGACCTTGGGTAAAAATCAAGGTGAAAAAGTTTGAAGGAAAGAATGTATTCATTAAGTTGGAACTCTCAAGGTAAAATAGTCTTTGTTTTATAGGCAAAAGTTTGTTGTGACCTTGAGAATGAAAATTTGACTTTGGGTCAATGTCAAGGTGAAAGAGCTTGTTCCAAGGATTATTCGTATAAAGTTTAAGCTCTGAAGGTCAAAATAAACAGTCTTTGTTTTATAGGCAAAAGTTTGTTGTGACCTTGATAATGAGAATTTGACCTTGGGTCAAGGTCAAGATGAAAGAGCTTAGTCCAAAGGTTATATGTATAAAGCTTAAACTCTGAAGGTCAAATATTCTCTGTTCTAAAGGCAAAAGTTTGTTGTGACCTTGAAAAAAAATATTTGACCTTAGTTCAAGGTCAAAGTGAAAGAACTTGGTTCAAGGATTATATGTATAAAGTTTAAACTCTGAAGGACTAAAAGGTCTTTTTTTCTATAGGCAAAAGCTTGTTTTGACCTAGAGAATCAATATTTGACCTTGGTTCAAGGTCAAAATGAATAGCGCGAAAACCGTTAATATTTTATCGAGTATGTAAGCATATAAAAGTTTGTAAATTTCCAAAAGAACAATATAAAACAAATTTCGTTCAAATCGTACGGTTAATTTAGGAGTTATAAGAGTTTGAAGATTTGACCTTTGATGACCTCTAGTGGGTGCATATTCGAACATTTCGACAACAATTTTTTTTTTAATCAAGATCTTTAATTGTTCTTTCACGTGATACTTTCCATTTTTTACATGATGCAGTACTTTTTTGTAACGTGTCTGGAACGGCTTTGGGGTAAGAATAATAATAAGAAGAATAAAGAAAAGACAATACAATAACAGAAAGGAGAAACGGAAGTCGGAATCCTTAATAAATCGAAGCATGGAGGTTCCAGACGTAACAGATGGATTCCTCTTATTTTGATCTTGTTCATAGCAGAAATGAAAACTGAAAAAAACTCGAAAAAGAATGGCCGCAGGTGGGCTCGAACTAGGTACGTTCACCAAGGTAGGCCTCCATTGTAGCTTGTACATGTGTATGGTAACCTCAGGTCACGTGGTGTAATTGATCAATGGAAATTGTAACACACCTTGGGTCATGCATATTAATCATATGAGGGATTTTCCAATGAATTATGACAATAGCAAGTGTTTTCAAACTGGTATTCTATATTTCTTGATTCTGTTAGAAAACATTTTGAACTAATACGTACTCGTATAAATTTTGAAATGAAAAACAATGTTGAAGCACTGTACTATATCTTTGTTTAAGAATGAAAAAAAAATGAGGGAAAAAATGGCCGGGACCGGTATCGAACCCCGGACCCTCCGATCTGAAGGCTTACGTTCTACCGCTGAGCTATTACAGAACTGAGAAAGATTAGCACCAAAAGTATTTAGAAGGATGAAATCTTGCGACTATGATATGAGTCAACATGTCATGCATGTCCGGAATGATGAATCTTTATCGATCGATTCTATCTACAGGTTTGTATTCAGGAGTCAACAACACAGAATTTCATAAAATGTATTTTTTTTTTTATTTTACATTCATTGACCATGTATGTAGAGAATAAAATTATGACTCATTCAAATGTGTTTGCTTATTTTTCAAGGGCGGATCTAGACAGGGTAGGTGAAGACAGGTATGTACACGTATGTAAGATGTTAGTCGGAGGGGGGTGAAAGCTCATTAATCCCCCCTTTCGAATAACTAGCCTATCTCATTGGATAAATAAACCGTCAAAGATCTTGTACAAGTATTTCAAAGATTGACGAATTAAAAAAAACAAAGACAAACAAACGAAAAAACAAAAAAAAAACCAAACACAAAAACTAAACAAGAGGCCCAAGGGGGCCAAATTGCACCGTCAAAGGTCTTGTACAGTTGTTTCAAAGATTTAGGAATTAAAAAAGAAAAAGACAAACAAACAAACAAACAAACAAAAAACAAAAGGCCCAAGGGGGCCATATTGCTCCGTCAAAGGTCTTGTACAGCTGTTTCAAAGATATACACGTTGAAGTCAATGACAGTGAAATAAATATGCGCAATATGAAATGTGTTTTTCTTCTGAATAAAAACCTATGAATAGGACTGATATGTTACATGAACGATCGATAATACTAGTAATGCTGAATCAGCCATTTGTATTTCTCCGTCTGCATATCAAAAATAAAAACCACTAATATTCAGGAACTATGGCTATGTGAATAGGGCATTGGACTACTGACCAAAGGGCACCGGGTTCGATACCCTGTCTGGAAAATCTTTTTTTTTTTTCGCCGATCGTCTTCATTTCTATCTAGTACTCTATCTGTTCGTATTCTGTCCGTCCCTTCGTTCTTCTATCGTTGTCAGTCTACCTAACACTGTCTATCTAGCACTGTCAGTCTGTCTGTCTGGTTCATGCTGCAAATTTACCAGTTAATTTAAATGATGCTATTCAATTTGAAGACGTTTAATATTTAATTAGAAAATGACAACAGCATGAAAGTACAGACAAGTCATGGTACGAAGAGTAATAAGAATAAAAGATTTCTCTTCCTTAGATCATGTAAACTTCATATAAGAAAGACCTCTTTCGTGAAGTATACGTAGTATAGGACAAACATTGTGTATTTAACAAGTAAATGTTGTTATGACATTGAGAATGAAATTTTCACCTTGAACCAAGTTCAAGGAATAAAGATAAGGATAAAATATTATTTTCTTCAAAATATCTATGAAAATGAACAAAGCTAAATTTTTTATTAACAAAAGACTGCTATTACCTTGACATCGAACGAATGACCTTGGATCAAGGTCATGGTTACAGGACTTAATGCAAGAAATATTTTTACCCAGTTTGAACTCTCAAGGTCAAAAAGTCTTTGTTTTATGGGCAAAATGTTGTTGTGACCTTGAGAATGAGAATTTGATCTTGGGTCAAGTCAAGTTGAAAGAGCTTGGCTTACCAATTATATGTATGAAGTTTGAACCCTGAAGGTCAAATAGTCTTTGTTCTATAAGCAAAAGTTTGTTGTGACCTTGAGAATAAAAATATGACTGAAGTAGGTCGACATTGAATAACTACCTATAAGTGACCTATCATCCAAGTTTCAACTCAAAATTCCAAAAATTGTAGAAATTGGCACTGTGCCAATTTAAAGTTCCAATTTTCAACTCGAAATGGCACGGAAACCGTAAATATTTTATCAAACATGTTAATGTATAAAATTTTGCAAATTTCCCAAAAATAAAATTTAAAACAAATCTCGTTCAAATCGTACAATTAGTGTAGGATTAATAAGAGTTTAAAGTTTTGACAGTTGATGACCTCTAGCGGGGGCATATGTGAACTCTTCGGCAACAATTTTTTTTAATTAAGATCTTTCTTTGCTCTTTCACATGATACTTTCCATTTTATCATATGATGCGATACTTTTTTGTAACATCTCTGGAATGGATTGGGGGTCAGAATAATAATAATAACTAGATGGCTACTGTTGCAAGCAACAGACGGATTCCTCCTTTATTAGACCTTCCTCGGAACCGAAGTGTTACAATCTGAATAAGAAGATGGAAAAAAGAATAGTTGCTTTAGTACATTATTCATTTCAGCAAATGAGTCAAAAGAGCTCAGTCTAATTTGGTACTCTTACTTGTTTATCAACAAAATAGAAGAAGAAAATATTAAATACCTTTCATGTTTACGACAGCTTTAAATTCCATGCTCTATCAATATCAAATCCTTTACAATTACTTTCTCAAAACAGAATTGCACAATGATTTTGCAATGAGATAATTTCTATTAATAGAAAATGACAACAACATGAAAGTGCAGATATGTAATGCTACTAAGAAAAAAAGAAACGGAGAACAAGAATAAAAGAGTTATTTTTCTTATACTATGTTAAGTTCAAATAAGAAGGACTACTTGTGTGAAGAATAAATAGTATAGGACAAAACGGGTGAATTTTACAAGAGTAAGTGATTGTTATGACCTTGAGAATTATTATTTGACCTTGAACCTATGCCATGGATCAAAGATTAGAATTGTGGTTATTCTCATCACGATTGATCTTAATCTGAGGAAAGCTCAATATCTAATCGACGAAAGTATGTTGTGACCTTGACATCGAGCAAATGACCTTGGGTCAAGGTCATGGTGAAAGGGTTTGATGCAAGGAACATTTGTGTAAAGTTTGAACTCTCAAGGTCAGCCAAGTAGTTGCGCTCTCCAGTAGGCAACGCCTAGATTCATATTATACATAACATGTGATTGAACTTACATTCAAGTATTAGTAATTTTCTTTGCGTATTCATTTATCTGAATACATTCTATACATATATAATTCAAATCATAAGATAAACGTTTTGTTTTCATTGCCCTCTCTCATTCGGGATCTTTCTTTTTTTTTTTTTTTTTTTTTTGTTCTATATCAATTTAATTTGACGTGACGTCATTTGCTGAAAACTGTTGCAGGCGTAAATATTACTGATATACTGGGTAAATATAATAAAATGGATTACAGAATTCACTTTTTGATCAGTTCTATTTTTAATTGATATATGGATGAAAAATGGAGAAATTTAGATTAACGATTCAGGATATATAAATCCAAAAAGAGCACAGGGTGATTTCTTGCCAGCATTTTTCAACAAAATATGGATGGGGGGTATGGTCATTATTTCGTTTCAAACTTAAAATTTTGTGCCATGATTGCTACATTTCTTTTTATCTTTAAAAGATATGTGAACTTAGATAAAGGTAGAAATTTTTCTGCTCATTGGCATGTTAGCAAAGTACTTAAATTCGTCATTTTCCAGTTGAACTCTTAAAATAATGACGTCAAGAATAGAGCCTAAAATGGTGTAATATTTACTATTTCATAGTACCAGCATTGATGTATTTTCTATTTTTTATTTGTTTTAGACTTTCTTTCATTATTAATAGAATGACCATATACATTCATGCATCAGGTATTAAATAACGGGTCTATTGATGATATGATGCAAATTTGGGGAACATTCTTGAAAAATGGACATGTACTTCTTTGGAAGGTCATACATTCATTGGAAGCTCGTTGAAATATACTTTTTCATTAAAATACTATACATTACATTGTTTTCTACCAATAAAACCAATATAACTTAACCTTTGATGTTTAATAGTGTTTTTGGGTGTTTTGGAAAGGGTGTAACTATGAACCTTAAAGTCGTTGGGTACACCTAAGGAACGTAACTCTAGGCAGCATATAAATCCCTCAGAGGTTTCCAAAGTTCCTAACAGATTGAAATGAAATTGGTATCTATGGAAACAGAAAGATTTTTCTGAATGTTTATACCAAAAATTGCGTTTGGTTATGGGCATAATAATTCTTAAAAAAGGTCGGGTTTGTAAAACGGCTTACCTTTGCGTGATGCGTAAATTGTCTACTTAGCGACGTTACTGACATGCATTCCATTGGGCATCCCACAAAAAGTTCAATAAGCACTAGTACTTTGCTTTTACAATGAAAGTGTAAATTTCTTTATTATTATAATGATATTATTTTAAGTTACAACACTTTACCTGTAGTTTCGTGTCAAGAAAAGCGCAAATCATATCGAAAATTTATGAAACTTCACAATTTGAAGGTAAATGTTATCAAGAAAAGTTATTCGGAGGAAAATATATGAGCGAATGAGTTAGAGAGAAAGCTCTCCTTAATCTCAAGATGTTTCTATATCAACAGTAGCCTTATTTGTCAAGTGGGTTAAACAAATTAGCTCTAACCTTTCGCAACGTCAGCTTTACGTCCGCTAAGAAAACGAATGTATTTTGACAACGTCATTCTCATCTGTTTTGAACAAGGCTCATTACGAAAATTACAAGACAATGACAGACGACAGGCTATTTCTTGAAAATTAAAAGAATACAAAAAAAAAGAAGTGATCGGACAGTCCTCGGCGGCAAATGCATCTCTGTGTAAAAGCGGAGTGAATTAACGCTATCTCAAAATAACACATAAGAGAGAACCAACTTGACTTAGATTCTGGGTCCCTTTGATAAAATTGACTTAGATAGATTCTGGGTCCCTTTGATAAAAGAAAACAATGATAAAGACTGCAAATGATTTAATTTCTTGTTAAATAAACATTTAGACCTTCCGCACTCTATCTTCTTATCCAGTATAAATATGTACGTATATACATGTACATACAAAAACTCAAGCCTCAAAGAATTTACGAGCACTTTTGTGATATAAAATTCCGTGCATGGATGTATACTTCAATGTCAATCCATCAAAAACATTGCCGTAAGTTTACATCTATTACAAACATCAAATTAGCTGAATGAATGCGTAATGTCAATGGACTGTAAATATGACATTGCTGGTGTTGCGCAAACGTCAAAATTCCGCTAAAGGAGAGTAAATGATGCTACTGTAGTCAAAAATTGCAGAAAAACTAATCCATCTTTTGATTAATCTTATTTTACAATATTTATTAAGATAGTCTCATCTTTACACAATTAAATTTAAAGAAACAAATTTTGTCCCGTTTTTTAGAAAATACTAAAATATGGAAAATTGCTGTCTTATTCTTTGCCTTTTTCGGCCGTAAGGTAGTACATTCTCGAGTTTCAATCCAGCGGGGTGATATCAGAAAGTTGATAAAATGAAATATATACTTAGATTGCGGACTAGAAACATGAAAAGAAAGATTTTTCGGACTTAGGCTTACTTTCAAAATTTAAATCCGCCCGGTATTTACTTAAGCATACATTGTTAACTACAGATACGCGTAATTAGGGAAACGTCAATTTTAATGATAACACTACGCTTCGCCTAGCTGTGCTTGATGTAAAATAGCAAAAAAAACCAAATCATCTTCTGAATACTTTTATTACTTAAATTTGATTTGTATGTCCTGGAAAATGTGTATATACATTTTTAAAAGAATTTTTGTCCCGTTTTTGAGAAAAGTAAAAATTCCTTTAATTTACGATTTTCGATACTTACGCAAATAGGCAAAATTCAGAGCTTCTTATATATCTGACCTTTTTTTCGAGAAATAAGAGCCACATCTATGTGAATTTTTGTATACAATATGTTTTTATATTCTCGTTTTAAAAATAATGTAAGAAGTTCCAGTGTATTTTGCTTATTTTGCTGTATTTGGCGTCATCATTGTCAAACGAGAAGATGGATTTTAGCTAAAAACGGAACAAGTCAAGCCGAATTTGCGACGTCATAACTCGTGTATTTCATACTCGATTAAAACAGTGTTTTCACTGTCAAGCATAATTTGACATTTTCTACACACTCCGCTACATTTTTTCTTTTTAATTTTTAATGGTTTTCCAGATATCCCGTGTAAAAAATGACGTCATGTACCCAACGACCTTAAACAATGAATAAAAAAAGAAATACATATGTATGAGAAATATGGCTGTTGTCTAAATCGTACTGAAAATGAATACGCAAAGAATTACAAAAAAGCTTTAACACTTTGAAAAATAAATATGAGATAGCTCTGACATGCAAAAATGACCCTCCCTTCCCTTCGTGTGTGAAACTAAAAAAAAGAAATAATAGACTGTTGAGTATAAGGACGACCATAGGAAAGAATAACAAAGTTACTTAGTAGTTATTAGAGAATATATGAAGGGTGTAGTGAGAACTAAGTTCCCTATGACATAGTCATACATGTATTTGGCAATCCTTGAATGCTTGATGAATGATTTTGTATTAAAATTGTGAATCTTAAAAAAAAGAAGAAATTTCATTGAATTCATCCTTTAAAAAAGTAAATAGCCCTCTTTTACATTTGTGTACTCTCTATGTCTATTCTCAGTATCTCTTCTTGTCCGCAATATGACATTATATATTCTATACATTAGAGAGTTCCAAACCAAATTGCACGGTAAGTTAATTTCATTAACTTATACAACGACTATGCGTTAGTTGATATTGTACCTCTCAGTTCATATACTACGAAATCATTTCTAGTCTATCAAAATAGTCCCTATTGGTATAAGGGAGTTGTCTTGAGATACAATTCTATTTATTATATAAATAAAGTTCTTATCTAGGCAATTATGAATACTTTCATTGCCCGTTACAATGGTAACGAAATGGTGTAAATACAAACTTTGTCAATTTTTTCAAGTACGACCCAAGGGTAACAAAATTTAAAAGAGTTAGGAAAATCTCTTCTATTTTTTTGCACTTTCAATGTTTATATAGCTCAAAGCTCGATGGTTAATGACACGACCTCTTAAATTTGGTTTTTCCCAAGTCAAAGGGGCATAACTCTGTCGAAATGTTTCGATCGGACCCAAATATTATCTTGACGTATATTTTTATTTGATGTATCTGTATATAAGATTTCATTTCAGTATATGAATCCATTCTAGAGATATTGAACGAAAACACTTAAATTTTAGTTTATTCTAAGTCACAGGGGCATAACTTTGTTAAAATTTTTCGATCGGACCCAAACATGATCTTGACCTAGATTTTCATTTGATGTATCTGTAATCTGCATATAAAAGTTTATTGCAATATGTGATTCCATTCCAGAGATAAAGAGTGGAGGACCAACCGACAGACCAACCGACAGACCAACCGACAGACCGACCGACAGCGGCAAATTAATATGTCCCTCCTTCGAAGGGTTATATAAAGAAATGTGGATCCATTCTAGAGATATTGAACGGAAATACTTAAATTTTGGTATTTTTCTAAGTCTAAGGGGCATGAACATGTCAAAATTGTTTCGATCGGACCCAAATAATAACTTGACCTACATTTTCATTTGATGCATCAGTATACCAAATTTCATTTCAATATGTGAATCCATTCTAGAGATATTGAACGGAAATGCTTTAATTTTGGAATTTTGCTAAGTATAAGGGGCATGAACCTGTCAAAAATTTTTCGATTGGACCCAAATGATTACTTAACCTAAATTTTTATTTGATGCATCAGTATGCCAAATTTCATTTCAATATGTGAATCAATTCTAGAGATATTGAATGAAAACACTTTAATTTTGGAATTTTTCTAAGTATCAGAGGCATGAACCTGTCAAAAAAAATTCGATCGGACCCAAATAATAACTTGACCTAAATTTTCATTTGATGCAATAGTATACCAAATTTCATTTCAATATGTGAATCCATTCTAGAACTGTTGTTGAGGATCGACCGACAGATCAACTGACCGTCAGCGGCAAAGTAATATGTCCCCTCTTCTTTGAAGGGGGACATAAAAATGACATATTTCAACATGATCATTCTTGGGTTTGGTGAATTAGGCTCATAGTGGTTATCGATCTCACCTGATGGATAATCTACCTTGTCAATAAGAGTTTATAATCATCAGTTATAACGTATCAGTTATATCATATTCGTGAATATTGAATGTTTGTTGTCATTTATTATCTTAACTTCCCCGCGGAGGACTTTTTCAAAGTATTTCACCTGACCAGAAAACTTTTCTTAATGTTATTAAATAGTTTACTCTATACGTAAGGGAGGTGGTTTGTTTCAAACAAGAATCCAATACATACATAACAACTAAATATTAATTGAGAAATCTTAAAGAAATGTCATATATTAAGAATTGTTTAAAGAGTCAACAAACGAATCTTGTAGGCAAAAGTGTTAGTAATCATTCCTAATTTTAATATCTTATTGATGACCTATTTTCTTAGATGAGTATGAAATGGAGCCAAAAGAAAAAAAGCTGGAAATGAAAGGAAGCTGTGAATATTCTGAAGTCCCAAAAAGACCATATGAAATGAGGTAAAATATATACATATTCACCGATATAGAAAAGATCTCCAGCATGGATATCCAGAGTTAAGACACAGTAAGGATTGTAACAAACATAGTACCTCAGAAAATTGGTAAACGTCTTCAGATTGAACAAAACACTTCAACAAACAACGAGGTCGGACGAGCGAAGGAAATTGTCAAATTAACAATGAAAGCAGACACAATAAAACAGTACATGTCATTTTCAATACATGCAATTTGCAACAGCTAATTTCACACCATGTAAGGTGTCCTGAAGAGGGATGATTTTTTGTGTTATTTGTCCTGGATTTTTTTGTGTACGTCCTGGATTTTTTGTATCATAGAATTGCTTCAAACTTCATAAAATGCCCAATTTGAAATTTTTTTTCAGTTTGTTTCCATGTATTATGATGTTTTAATCATCTCTTTGGAACAGCAGTTAATCAAAGGACTGAAAGTCCTGCGAGTTGGCAATGTCTAATATTGAATTAAGCCTGTGTTTGTGAAGTATGAACCACATTTTTCTGTTAAGTATGTGAAAGGTCAAGGTCAGGGTCACTGGGCTTAAAAATGTTGGTATCTATGGATAAAACATGTGACAAGGAATACACATGTGAAATATAAAAGCCATATAATTTACCATTTAAACGTTTTTTGGACAACGGACAGACGGACAGGCCAAAAACTATATACCCCGAATCTTTGATTCCGGGGTGCATAAAAAGTTTTTTTTTAATCTCTAAGCGATATAAGTCCGCTACCAGCATAAATCTAAGTCATAATTTTTAAAAAGTGTCTTACATGTACAAGTACATGCATTTTTCTCACGTTGTCTAAAAGCGCTTAAAATAACATTTTATGTACCGGTATTCATTTTCATATTTTGATCAGCCAACGCAGCATTCATGAATGACATCACAATTGTCTGAATTGACATTACAGTTAAAAGGCACGTGAAAATGATATCTAACCCCATAGGGTTAAGACTTATAGAATCTATCATCGGGTGTGAGCATTAACAAGGAAATGCACTCCGAATGTCCATAATTTGCTTATACATGTACAATGACAAGACTTGCCGAGTCATGGACAAAAGCAAATCCCACACAAGAGGGATGGATTTAAGGAATCATTGTTATACTGTTTTGGTTGATCTAGGTATCAACGCCAAAAATTGAGGGAAAACTGCATCGTGCGCATAGCGCAAGATGCACTAGTTTTTCCTCAATTTTTGGTGTTGATACCTCGATCAACCAAAAACATATTACATTGATTACTTATCATTTCATTTTGTTGCTTTCCAACGTTTATTTGCGGCTTTGAAACCGTGTTGCTTATGAAGTTGCTAAGTGTGTACTTCCGTTTTGTGTTGATACAGGTATCAACAAAATTTCTCGGCCAAACAGAATCGTCGTTTCTTAATAATAACAATGGAAATTAAATGATTTCCTTGTGACGTTATCAATGATCACACCCAAGTGATTGACGTTCGTTAATTTTCCTTTACTTTTCTGCCATCTTTTGATCAAGTTTGAAGCGACGCAGTGTGTCGATTATTTTTCTCCTTACCGGTATGTGCAAAAACGTCAAAAATAGTACTTTTCCTATGCTTAATCAAGACTAAACGTCATAGTCAACGTGGATGATCGATTTGCCATTTTGCTCTTTATACGAGTGCAGCTCTGTAAATATGAGAGAAAAGGATATATTTTCCCAGCGTTTCCATTAACATCCAAGTCCACGGTAACAACACATTTGATGAAGTGAATGTGTTTGAATACTACAAGTACATGGACATATATAGATTTATTGCAGTCATTAGGCGAAGATTTATTCAGCCTTGAAAAATTATATTCCTCGAGGACAATGCTCTTCTTATCACCCGAACTGTAATGTACATCGTTCATTTACGTTATCAAACACAACACGCCCCCCCCCCTCCTTCCCAAAAATCGAACTTCGATAAACCAGATAACGACATACAGTAACTAGACGATCTAGTCTTTCGAATTGTGGTTTTTCATAATCCTTTATACAACAGATAAGAAAATATTCAAATATTCTATCAGTTATTTTCAAGAGCTTACTACAAATCCAGTTCACCGTTCATCGTATGGCCTTCCGAGTGTCCTCTGATCTTAAGACGCAAGAACCATAGCGATTTATATTGACATCAACAGACTATTTTATATCTATTTTTTCATCAATGAAATATTAATCGACACGGTTATAACAACTATCATTAGGCTTAAACTCTGGTAAATCCACCGGAAAAAAATCGCATGGTGCAGTGCTACTTTGGACTACTTGAGAGTTGAATTCATACGCGATACGAGAACTATACTCCGAATCTTCATTACAAATAGCTCTATAGACCATTTTTCACTCAAATAATTGCATTGGATTCATCATTACAACTTGCACTCATTATGTCGTTTAAAATGTTTTTGTTTAAATAATAGTGGTACCATTTCTTGTGTAAGACTACAGATTTTTCTGCGTTGTACGGTTCGTTCTGGGGCAATCGATTCCAATGAGTAGTTGGCTTTGCCAACTCAAAATATATTCGAATATCGATAGATTTAAAGAGTTTAGTGTCCAGACTTCTTAGTGTACCTAGTACTTGAGTTTCTGTGTGATGTCCTGGATTATCTAGTTTTGGGTTCTAGAATAATGTTCAATAGGGTTGAAAAGCGAGCGAATATTTTAGTATACAATGTAATTGGATCATAAAACTATTAACTTTGATAAAAATGATCTATATCTTAGTATCAAAGCGAAGTGTTTTGTATGCAGATACCTTCTTGTTTTCTTTTTCCCTTCTTTTCATAGAAGCTTCATAGATTAGCGGACATGTTGATATTATTTCCAAATAAGTTTATATACACGAATCTATGCATTTTGATTGGTTAATTGATCGTCAGAAAATGGCGCAATACACCTTCATACCCCAATGAACACGATAAAATACCGGAAAAGCAAGAACTCTTCCGTCAAAATCATTTATTATGTTGCTAAGATCGGCTTTGGAATGATAATTATGCAAAGAAAAGTTTTGTTACATGTAACAGTAGCCCTTAAATATAAATACGATATCAGAATTAATGAAAATTGTATGAGAATTTCGATAATTTAACAGCGTTTTTCGGTTGTTATAAGCCTGTTTTTTAAGTTCCTTAGACCATTTCTTTGAAGAAAGACAGAAAATGCAGTAAATGACAATAAAACCAGGAACTTTCAGCTATTTTCTTCAAAATTACATTCCCTTCGTAACAGTAGCAAGTACCTGCGTTTGAAATTTTCCAATGATCGACAACGGTCAGCGACAACGTGCTAAAGTTTTGAATGAAAACTTCAAAAGAACCGAATATCACTGTTTCAAATGATTTCTATGAGGTGCAATCGTTTTGAACCTATTGAGTATTGAAACGGAAAACTTTTCTAATGATCTATTTTCGGCGAGATGAAGAATTTAGTAGAACATATTAACAGCGAATAGAAAATGAGAGATCAAAAGACGGCGACCTACCTCGGCCTCGATCAGGATACAGTATCAGCATGATTTTTCACAATTAACTTGTCACTTATGAAATAACTAAATCCTAGGAAGGTATTCTGATAATATTAGATCATTATCATGCCGTTTTCTGAAAGTATTAGATCTATAATTACAGAGAATCTTTCTGTATAAACTCCTAGCTCCTGCGTGAACAATCCAAACACATAACTGCCATGTCGGCGACCTTGAACTTGAACGGCAGAACACGTCACCAAACAGCTACGTCATATCATCAGATGATGTGATGAATTAGTAAAATGGGGCTTCAGATGGTGAACGAATATTTTTGACACATCTGCTGCCTTTGACTAGCAACGTATATATTATCTCTATTTCGTTTGGGAACTAGTTCGCCTACGAGCCCTACAGAGTTGATATTTTCATACGCAAAATTGAACAGTCAATTCTTATATTAGAATTGACTGTTCAGTTTTGACAGTTTATTGTAGTATGAACTTTGGCTTGTCGCATCGCAAATTGGGTAAAATTCCAATTTAACCCTTTCACAAATAAACTCAAGAAAATAGTAATTTAGTACATTGCGTATGAAAATGTCAACTCCGTAGGGCTCACAGGCGAACTAGCGAAATAGAAATAATGCATACGTAGCTAGCTTAAAGCCACAAATGTGTCAAAAATATTTGTTCCCCGTCTGGAGCCCTATTTTACCAGTTCATTACATCATCAGATTATATGACGTAGCTGTTTGATGACGCGTTCTGCAGCTCAAGTACAAGGTCACCGACATGACAGTTATGTACACGCAGGAGCTGGGAGTTTATACAGAAAGATTCTCTGTACTTATAGATCTAAATTCTAATACTTGCAGAAAACGGCATGATTATGATAAATTGTTATAAGAATATCTTCCTAGGATTTAGTTATTTCATAAGTGACAAGTTATTCGTGAAAATGTATGACGATACTGTATCCTGATTGAGGCCGAGGTAGGTCGCCGTCTTTTGATCTCTCATTTTCTGTTTGCTGATAATATTTTGTTCTAAATTCTTCATCCCGGTGAAAATACATCACTAGAAAAGTTTCTAGTTTCAATAATTCATAGGTTCAGAACGATTATATCTCATAGAAATAATTTTAAACAGTGATCCTCGGCCCTTTTCATTCAAAACTTTTGCACAATGACAGTCGTCAGCCATTGGAAAATTTCAAAACGGGGATGCTCGGCCCAAAAACTGTTACGGTAGGATTGTAATTTTGAAGAAAATAGATTGGAGATTCTGTTTCTCTTGTGATTTTCCTGCATTTTCTGTCTATCATCAAAATTTAAGGACAGGGAATGGTCTAATGAGCAAGGCGCATAGCAACCGAAAAACGCTGTCAAAACCGTGTACATCGGTACATCATCGAAATTGTCACACAACTTTCATTAATTCTGATGTCGCATTTATATCTAAGGACTACCGTTAATAAAAAAAAAACAAAAAAAAACATATGTTTTAGCATTTTTCTAATTCAAAAGTCGATCTAAGCAACATTCAATAATTTTGACATCCGGTATTTTATCGTGTTCATTAGAGTATGAACGCGTATTTTGGACCAATCAAAATGCGTAGATTCGTGTAAACAATCATATTTTGAATTTATATGACACACAATTGTAGATGACCAGTGGCGGATCCAGGATTTCAGAAAGGGGCTTGGGAGTGCAAAATCCAGTTCTAGGACTTTTTTTACGGAAAACTGACAGGCGATTCGTATTCCTCTCACTGGGTTCCTTGATTTAGGACGTCCATCTAACTTCTAGTATGATTGAAAGATGATTGGCGAACCTTTTTATCAGAGAAAGACAATTACTATCCATATCCTCTATCATGTATTTTAAGTCTCAAAACATAAAATTCAAAGTCCATGCAAACAAAACATTTTCCTTATAGCAAATATCAAGAATATGGAAGAATGATTTGCTCGCTCGCTCGATGTATAATTTATGGGTCGATCCACTTAGATATCAATTAGATTTATTTTCATCCTATATATTATTAGTTTTATACATTCAGATACATGTATCTCTTTTCATACTTTTTTAAAAGCAGAAGGCATTTTCCCCTGTCCGTCCTATTCTTAACAAGAAATACAGTCGATACTGTAGATACAACTACTCGTATTAAGCGTCCATCTGCCCTCAGCGACCAGACTAATATCCTCCCAACCTTTTTTGCTATATAATTCCTCTGTATTAAACGGACATCTGTCCAACGCGACCAGCGTCCATCTTAATTGTTACCTATATGATCAATTCATTTGTATTAAGCGACCAATTAAGGTAATTACATTAAATTTTTTGTACGTCGGTTGTTTGATCGCGTAATTGCCGTATCGCAATTGTTATCAAAACATAAGCGCGCCGATTTCGACCCGCCGAAAGATATTTGAAATAGTATTGTTGACATCATTTATTTTAACTCTTTAATCATAATTCAAAACGAAACTTAATTTGAAACTGAAGCGTTTGAACGCGGAGAAACAGAAGAAAATGCACCAACAGTATCGTTAAAAAAGAAAAATTTAAATAGAAATTTAAATTTAAAAAAAAAACGAAAGGAAAGAAAGGAAATGCATCAACAACCACAAATAACTCCAACAAACAAGAATTAAAAAAAAAGAAGAATAAAAGAAAGTAAAACTCGAAGGTCTCACAACTTATATGGACGTAAAACCGAAATATTGGAAGATTTTTTAAAAACGTAAGCGGCGTTGAGCAGGTAAAAAATGAAATGTCTCGATAGAAAAGACTTTAAAATGAAGATGTATTATTTGACCGTGAATGTATTGACCTTGTATTTGTGAACGTCAAAACTCTTGTAATACAGACGCGAGAATTTATTTTAAATCCAAGCACTATGAAAGTACTGGTCACACGCGATGGGAACGATGGTGACATTGATGACGGCGACGACGCAGGCAAATTATCAAATGACAACTTGGATTTATTTAAACATCATGATATGAAAAAAATGTTGTACAGTGTATGTAGTCGTACACGGAAATCAGAATTTTTTTTTACGATTTTGATTTGATACTTTACAGAGGAGGTCGTGAACACTACTTCAGAATTCTTTATTGAGATAAAGACTCTTTGTATTTATTTCTTTATATTTCATACGTTGTCTGTTAATTAGTTCTATAAACCCGTGAATATTTTTATTGAGTTGGCAAAGCTAACTCTCATTGCTATGGCTTTCAACTTTGCACTTGATAACCCTGCACTGACCAAACAACGCACAATGTTACTGGCGCAGTAAGAAATAGGACCACTACGATTTGACAAAAGAACATATTAGACGACAGACGTTTAAGTTCAAGTTGTAAATAATGGGTTAAATGCATTATGAGAATGCAAAAAAATGCTACAAGGAACGATGCTACAAGAATAGCGATCACATGTTGATGTCAGTACATTAAAATATGGCGCATCTTTTTTCTTTGTATTTCCCTCCTCTGTATAAGGAGCACCCCGTTTTAGATAGATATGTAAACGTATTGTATTTAGGATAAAAAAGACCTTAGATTTTTGAGTTGGCAAAGCCAACTATTCATTGGAATCGAATGCCCCAGTTAGGGCCAGCACGAACCGTGCAACGGTCAAAAATCTGTAGTCTTACTTTAGTAAGAAATAGTACCACTATATTATTTGGACAAAAACATTTTAAACGACACAATGAGTGCAAGTTGTAAATGATTATTCCAATGCAATTATTAGAGTGAAAAAATGGTCTATAGAGCTATTTGTAATGAAGATTCGGAGTATATATAGTTCTCGTATCGCGTAGGAATTCAACTTTTAAGTAGTCGTAGCACTGCACTATGCCGGCCATGCGTTTTTTCCGGGGGAATTACCAGAGGTTAGGCCTAATGATAGTTATTATAACCGTGTCGATTTATATTTCATGAAAAGATAGATATAAAATAGTCTGTTGATGTCAATATAAATCGCTATGGTTCTTGCGTCTTAAGATCAGAGGACACTCGGAAGGCCATACGATGAACGGCGAACTGGATTTGTTGTAAGTTCTTGAAAATAACTGATAGAATATACATGTATTTGAATGTTTTCTTATCTGTTGTATAAAGGATTATGAAAAACCACAATTCGAAAGACTAGATCGTCTATTTACAGTTTACTGTATGTCGTTATCTGTTTATCGAAGTTCGATTTTTGGGAAGGAGGGAGGGTGATGTTGTGTTTGATTAGGTGAATGAACGATGTACATTACAGTTCGGGTTATAAGAAGATCATTGTCCTCGAGGAATATAATTTTTCAAGGCTGAATAAATCTTCACCTAATGACTGCAATAAATGTATATATCGTTATATGTCCATGTACTACTTGTAGTATTCCAACACACTCACTTCATCACGTGTTATTACCGTGGACTTGGATATTCATGGAAACGCTGGGAAAAAATATTCTTTTATCCCATATTTACAGAACTGTACTTGTATAAAGCAAAATGGCAAATCGATCATCCACGTTGACTATGACGTTTAGTCTTGATAAGGCATAGGAAAAGTACTATTTTTGACGTTTTTGCACATACCTGTAAGGAGAAAAATAATCGACACACTGCGTCGCTTCAACCTTAATCAAAAGATGGCAGAAAAGTTAAAAAAAACTCATCGAACGTCAATCGCTTGGGTGTGATCATTGATAACGTCACAAGGAAATCATTTAATTTCTATTTTTATTATTAAGAAACGACGATTCCGTTTGGCCGAGAAATTTTGTTGATACCTGTATCAACACAAAACGGAAGTATGTGCTTAGCAATGTCGTTAGCAACACGGTTTCAAAGCCGCAAATAAACGTTGGAAAGCAACAAAATGAAATGATAAGTAATCGATGTAATATGTTTTTGGTTGATCGAGGTATCGACACCAACAATTGAGGAAAAACTTGTGCATCTTGCGCTATGCGCACAATGCAGTTTTCCCTAAATTTTTGGTGTTGATACCTCGATCAACCAAAAAAATATAAGAATTATTCCTTAAATCTATACCTCTTGTCTGGGATTTGCTTTTGTCCATGACTACAATGTATGCAAGTCTTGTCATTGTACAAGCAAATTCTGGACATTCGGAGTGCATTTCCTTGTCGATGCTCACACCTGATGATACATGTAGATTCTATAAGTCTTAACCCTATGGGGTAAGATTTCATTTTCACGTGCCTTTTAACTGTAATGTCAATTCAGACATTTGTGATGTCATTCATGAATGCTGCGTTATTTTAAGCGCTTTTAGACAATGTGAGAAAAATAAGCATGTACTTGTACATGTAAGACACACTTTAAAAGTTATGACTTAGATTTATGCTGGTAGGGGACTAATATCGTTTAGAGATTAAGAAAAAAACAAACTTTTTATGCACCCCGGAATCAAAGATTCGGGGGTATATAGTTTTTGGCTTGTCCGTCTGTTTCTCCAAAAAACTTTGAATGGTAAATTATATGGCTTGTATATTTCACATATGTATTCCTTGTCACACAATTTTTCCATAGATACCAACATTTTTATGCCCAGTGACCCTGACCTTGACCTTTCACATACTTAACAGAAAAATGGTGTTTATGCTCCGCCGGGAGCATTCGTATTTCACAAACAAAGGCTTTATTCAATATTAGACTTTGCCAACTCGCAGGACTTTCAGTCCTTTGATTTTAAAAATTGTGGATGTGTAGAAGACTAAAGACGAGTAAATAAATAAATAAATAAATAAATCAATAATATCTATTTAAAGTCAGACATAATTTATAACAATCAACATTAGCTCTGATGAGCTATTTACCGACTAGGAAAAAAGGTTTTTCAGTTCGATGTTGGTTTTAAGTTGGTCAAGAAGTTTCAAAAGCAAATACACACATGTATCTCCTAAAGTAAAAGTTATAGGACATTATACTTCATACATACATCATTCAAGCATGTGAGGCATAGACTTGGAGTTTGATTTGTGCCAGTTTTATACTTGTCTTCTGTATGTTCTTCTCAATGTTACTTTTTGCCAATTCACAGGACTTTCAGTCCTTTGATCTTATTCATACACTAAAACTGGATTCCTTTTTGTGAGAGTTTTCTTTTAAACGACCATCTGTCTTTAGCGACCATTTTTGTTCTTTCCCTCGAGTGGACGCTTAATACAGTATTGACTGTATTTAAATTTCTTTGTATCTGTGGTTTAACACTGCTCTGGATACGCTCCTGGCAACTTCTGACATCTGCTGCAACTGCATGTTTATCCGGAATTTGTGAGCACGACCCATTTTTAGCCTGATACATATACATATCTCTTTTAGGGTAACATATATGAACAGGAAACTTTTTTTCAGTCTGAGGTAACGTTCCAAAGAACATATTAGTGACCAGCATTGTGCGTTCTTCGAGACCTCTGGGTAATCGGAAAAGGGGAGGGTTATGCGAAGTAATCTGGATAACCACACCTTCTGCTACTTGCATAGCAGATGGCCACCTTCAGTCGGCATCGTTTGCCTATTGGTTTCGTTGGTTTATGTGTTGTCTTTTGTGTTTCGTCTTTCTGTAGTGTGAGTTGATGTTCCTTGTCCCTTTTTCGTCTCTTTCTTTGGGTGTCTTTTCCTTGCATTGGGTGTTTTGGGGTTCTGCTGTGGGTACTGCAACCGAATGTTGATGGAGATACCCTCCTTTCTTTAGTAGACTATACACTCATGATCAATAATATTAATACAGGAAGCCTTTCAAATAAGGACATATTTCATCTGAATACAGAAATCGAAACTAATATAGTGATTTTTGTAACAAATAAGGGTTGCAAAATAAGGTTTCATATGAACGTGGAGCTACTGTCCAATCTCATAGTTTATTTAAAACAAACAACTCTAAGCATCGATTCAGTCTTATAATACATTTACAATGTGTAATGCAAAGACACGTATCTCACGATGATCTACATGACCATCAATGGTCTGAAAAAATTAGAAATGTTGCAGATTTCGCTCGAAAGGGGCACAAATAACCCAGGACAAACACGAACAATCCAGGACAATTTACACAAAAAAATATCACTCGTCGTCAGGACACCATACATGGTGTGTTTACCAAAATAAAGCTCGCTACCTCGTTACGGGTATACGTCCGTAATATGTACTGCCAATATCTTTGTCTGTTATTAAAATTGTTCAGACTACTCGGGTGACTAAATATGAATTCGCAACAAACGCAAGGGTACGGACTGTTTGTCGTGCACCTCGTGCGACAAACGGGACAATTAAAACCTCATTAAACATCAACAGCCATTTTCACAAAAATACTTACGATAAATTTGAGAATTTGTCGTAATTTTCAAATATATATATTTCTAAAAATCCATATTCAATATTTAAAGCTTATACAACATTTTAGATATTCCAGTAGTTAGAGAAAGAAAATCAAAACCGTTTGAATATTGTGATTTATTTGACTGAGATATGATGAATTGAAATGACAGATATGGATAATGACCATATCCCTGTATTCAGCACAAAATCGATAATTCAGAAAATCAGAAACCGAAGGCATATAAAATCAGGATAAAACAGGATCCAAAGCAAACAAACAAAAACCTCCACCATATGAAAAGAAGCGAACTCCCGATATGGGAGTGAGACGAGGTGCCCAGGAAGAGTAAGCATCTCCTGCTTGCATGCAACATTCGCCGCTTCAATTCGGTAGAACTGTCACATCCGGTTACTTCCATTTCGGAAGACATATACATAGTACAATCTTTGGTTGGATGGTTCAAATGGTCTATGACAGAATATTATTCACCATTCTGGAGAGCTGGACATCAAAGTGTATGACGAGTTCCCCATATCGACCGTAGAACTTCCTCAGTGACGATGTTAGTCGGTCACAAACATATCCCTGACTAAGAAGCTTATCTGAAAGACGCCTAGCTCTCAGAACAAAATCCGTATATTTGGTACTTGCTCTGGCATAGCGTATCAACTGAGATATGAACACACCATAAGCTGGCGATGAAGGGATGTTGCTACTTAGAAAAGGAAAGTTTGTAATGCTGAAATTGAAGTCGTCACGTTTGTCATAGAGTGAGGTGTTCATGTGACCATCAGTGTCGTAGGACAACATTATGTCCAAATAGGATGCTGAATTATTTGTCTCTGTAGTTTCTTTGACTTCAAGCTCTGGAGGATAGATACTGCTCAGGTAATCCGTGAATTTTGGATTATTGATGGACAACACATCGTCTATGTATCTGTAAGTGAAGTTGAAGTCAGAAGCTAAGTATCTTTTCCCATCAGAGACCAAAGATTGAATGAATTCAGCTTCGTACCAGTAAAGGAAAATGTCGGCAAGGAGTGGGCAATGTCGGCAAGTTACGACAAATCCTCAAGTTTATCGTACCGTAAATCTGGTTATTTTTGCTGTCGATTAATTTTAAGCTATTTTGCGGGTATGATGGATTCGCAAAAATATTTTTCTTAAAAATAAATCTACTTGAATAAAATTATGCTTCCGATACATCAATTTAACAGATACGTACGAGCATCTGTATTATAATTTGGCTTTTATTGAAGACCGTTTTGTCATTCGGTCTTTTGAAGGGGCGTTGCATGTCTCATTCAGTGACAAAAATCACTTGATCTAAAAAAAAAAATAGCAATTCAACCTTAAAAAACAAAAGTGATATTACGAATATTTGTCTATGCAATACATATAACAATACATCAGTAAACATTAACATGTGAAATACAGGTACGCTACGCCGATCGCTGAATAGGTGTGAAAAATAAGCCAATAGACAATTGAACTGGGTCTTTGTTTGTAATGAGGGAGTTAATTACTTCATCATGTAAGCAAACTTTCTCTGATTGAGGCTGTCATAACTGAAATTATCTGCAATCCGTATACTTTTAAAATTTGTTAAATTTCAAAAGGTTAGCTGCTCCGAATCGGAAAACATACTGCCAATAACGACAATAAGATAGGAATCATTTCTTTTCTGTCTGGCCAGTTTTTTTTTTATTACTTTCAAATAATGAAAAATGATGATGTGAAATGTTTCATTGGTACTTCTAGGTACCTGGATGATATTCTTACTATCGACTATCCTGTTTTTGAGAAATATAAAAATAGTATTTATCCACAAGAATTGATTTTAAACGAGGCAAACGTTTCAAACACAGGAACACCATTTTTGGACCTAAATATCAAAATTGTTAATGGAGAGATCCATACAAGTGTGTATGACAAAAGAGATGATTTTGGATTTAACATAGTAAATTTCCCTTGGCTTGACGGTGATGTTCCTAGATTACCTTCCTATGGTATCTATATTTCACAGCTCATCCGGTATGCTAGAGCATGTACTGATGTTTTGGATTTTCATAGTAGAAATTTACAAATTACCAAGAAACTTTTAGGACAAGGTTTTCGTTTTCACAAACTAGTAAAGACTTTCTGGAAATTTTACAAAAATTATTGTCAACTTCTTCTGAATTTCGGACCAATACAGGCAACAGAATATATTACTTTGGGTATTTCACAACCTGCATTTTATGGTGACATTAATAACAAGATAAGAAGGCTCAAAGATAGACAACATCGTTATCGAAAATACGTCAGAATCATCATACGCCTTTTATACCGTGGGTATGATCCTAATGTCACCAGACGGACACTAGGCTTGGTACTTGACCAATCTACAGTCTTGTACAAGCGCATTCTTAAAAAAAGAAGGGAGGAGATTAATATGGATTCTCTGTAAAAACCTAAAACAGCTGGCCACGGCATGTCATGGATTTTGATGAAACTTTCTGTAATTATCATACTTAATGTAAAAACAATGAAAACAAACCATATTGTTATATTTGAACAACGGTTGCCATGGTAACGGGGTCAGTCTTTTTGACACCCCAATAAATATGAGAGATAAGACATATTATGGCATTCTGTTGCCATGGAAACCATGGTCAAAATTTACTTTATGAACACAAAAACTTTTCTTTGTAAGTATAACTCTGACAAGAATAACTTTTTCGGGGGAGGGGGTTATCAGGTAGTTGTTGATATTCAGTCAAATTATTTAAAAATTTAGCAAAAATAAGGTCTAATTTTAGGGTCATTTTTGGCCTGTTTTTGATTATTTTGAAGGTTGAAAACCATTATTCGGTGAATGTTATGGGTATTTAACCTCACCTTGCCAAAATAAATGTCTATAGCTGGGAAAAATCAAGAAATAAAATCTATGGTGAAACTCACCACTTTGTCATGAATGCCAATCAAAATCCGTTGCTATAGCAACTCGGAATCCATATTACCATATACCGCATATTTAAAAACATTTTTTTTCCTCATGTTGAGTCCTATGATTATGAAATAGCATACCAGTATACAAATTATATTTATCATTATCAATTGACCTTCAAATCATTTCAAGGTCATCTGTCCAAATCTCAAGGTCATTTCTAAATTTAGACTAAAATTAAGACAAAAATCAGGATTTCCAATTAATTTAAATTGATTTCTCTTACTTATTTCATTAGATATTTTGATTTTAAATATTTACAGTTGAACAACCGATCAAAAGAAAATGAATTCATCACAATTTTCTTAAATTGTATTTCACTTCTATGTATGACATACTTTCAAAAGAGCATAAAATTGCGATTTTCTAAAATTTTCTCGTAAAATATGTGACATTTTTTGGGCTCTTCATTGGACTCTGATAAATGTGATACTCATCCCAACAAATAATACATTTATCATACTTTTACCGATAATTGATTGTTTTGCCAAGGTTACATACTGTTTACTGTTAATCATGTCTCTTTTAAGTGAAAAACCACAAAATTTGGCCTGAAAATAGCATATATTTTTAAATGACCGTGAAAATTGAGCAAATGACCTTGATATTTTCTCAAGGTCATGATAGCATCAAATGGTCTGTAATACATCTACATACCAAGTTTTGTTACAAAAGCAGGCATACATCTGTAGAAATTAGCTTTTTACATATGACAGGTATTTACACCTTCGTACCAAATGTTGCCATGGTAACCTATTTCAAAGGCATGTAAACAGAAAAATCTCACTTCTAGATAAATTTCCTTCGATTCCCATGAAGTCCTAGGATAATACTCTTCAGGAAATAGTCAACTGTATTTCAAAATTTGTGCAATTGCATTGTTACTCTTGTCAAAAGTAAGTAAAATATAGGTAAAATAAGGCCTAAATTGGCCGAAAATGGCTCATTTTTAATAAGCAATTTTTCTTGAAATTGAAGTGAATTTACATGACACACAGAAAGAAGGAGCATCGAAAAATCAAATTGTATCAGCTTAAGAGGATTTAAATAATCTTTTCGGAAAATTACATATACATTCAACATTTGTTTCCATGGTAACGGGATGCATTTAAATGCCTTGTTTAAAGGTGTTTTTATACAAAACCTTGGTTACCATGGCAACGGAAAGTCGGAGAAAAAAATGGAAGGTCAATTCGTTCTGGGGACATCATATTTACCTTATACACAAAAGATATCCAAAATCTGAGACATGTCGTGACCAAACATGTCTGTTTTTTTAGGTTTTTACATAGAATCTATATTAAAACTTAAAACTTGCACTCTGACTGACTGTGACGACGGGACTCCATGACTGGCCCTGTCCAAACCTCTTTAGAGAAGACAGGGCCCCGACCACCTGTCCTCTCTGAATGTCAGTCGGACTCCTCGGGTGATAACATACATGAGCTCGCGTCGGCATAGCATGGATTGTATTACGTACGCCCTCTTTTTATATCCATTTACATATTAATATCAATTCTCTGTAAGGACCAAAATAATTTTGAAACAGCATGTCATGGATTTTCATGATCTTCTCTATAAATGGTGTGTATAATGCCCTGAATACAAAAATAACAATTTTTTGAAAATAAATATTCCGGTTGCCATGGAAACGAGGTCTGTCTATTTATAGCACTAAGAAATGGTCAAATAAGTCATCTTTGGTTATTTTGTTGCCATGGAAACCATTGTCAGAGTTAATTGGTATTAACAACTTATAATCTTTAAAACCTCTTTTTTTAAGAAAAAATAACAAATTTTTGAAATTTCTTTCAATTAGCCGGATCCTATCAAATCAAAATCAGTCAAAACTTGCCATAAAATAAGGTCAAAATCAAGGCCTTTTTGTCCAATTTTTACAATTTTTAAGCAAAAATAACACAAAATGTCAGGCTGATAACACCATCACTGTTGTCAGAACAAAATGGATTTCATGTGACAAATATAATCACTGAAAAAGATAAGTGGGACCTTGTTTTGTTTTCCTACATTTTGAGGTCAAACATGGTTGCCATGGCAACTTTTCATTTGACACATGATGACTATATCTTTTCAAATTGATTTTTAGCATGGTTTAAATAAATTATATTGCTTAAGCTTCATGTAGGGACAACAGAGGAAATTATTCTTTATTTGAGCACTTTCAAAATTTATCAAGGTCATTGACTCTAAGTTCAAGGTCAATTCAAATTATAGGTTCCAATTTCAATAAAATTTGCATTTTTGTTGTTATTTGCTGTTACTAAATTTAGGCTTGACTGTCATATATTTGTATCAAAAATACTTCTTTCTAAAATTAGGACCGATAAATGGAAAAACATTACAATTTCTTGTTCAGAACATTTCTCCTAAAAAAATAAGCCCCAGACTAAAATCATGATAATCTCACATTTTTTTATATTTATGTATGAAATACTAGCTAAAAATCAAGGATATCATTGATTTTGAGATTTTTGCAACTTTGGTCAATAAATAGGGGATATATCCAAAATCACTATGTATGTGCTTGTTTTACTCAATACCGCATGATATATGAGTAACTGCCTCTCATATTCTTGAAAAATCACAGGATTTTGCCAAATTTTGTGAATTGCATTCAAGATGACCTTGGCATTGGGTCCTGTGACCTTGAACACTTTTAAGGTGATTTTTTGAATCAATAATGCTCTTTTATATGCACTGATAAAAATGCTTAAAAATATAGAACGGACAGCTGAAAATTTACCAGTAAATAACTCTATGTGTAATAGCACTGAACAGAATGTCACCATGGTAACCATTTTTTATACCCTTTTGAATAAAATTGTGAAGAGGTCCCACGCAAATTTTAACATTTTCTTAAAGATCGAGGATTAAACTTTAAAGATAATTGGCAGTAGAAATCAAGTTAGCCTGACATTTCTTATTATTTGCCCTTAAATTTGAGCAAAATCATGTTAAATTAGGAGCTTTTTCGGTCTTAAAAAGGGCCTCTTCAAAACAGGTTTTTGCCTACATTTTGAGCATATTGACAAAGAGAATAGCGGGCAGAAACATACTTCTTTTGCAATATTTATACTATTAAAGATATAAAGATAAAAATTAAGGAAATTTCAGTTGACTACAATAGCTGTTACCATGGAAATGCCATGTTACAAGTATTCTACTGATGCATAAAATTCCAAACATGGTTTCCATGGCAACGAAAACTTAATTTGTAAAAAGAAAGTTTATTTCTGTCTCAGTACATCATATACACCTTCCACACCAAAAATCTACAAAATTGGAGACATGCTGTTTCCACGTGCCATTGAAATTATTTTGGTCCTTACAGAGAACTGCTATTAAGAGTCATTCTCTGTAAGCATCAAAGTGGATCGGTAACCACATATCTCAGATTTGGATGATTTTCACTATGTAAGCCAAGTTTAACCTTCTGACAATGAAAATGACATTGGTTTGTGTATATGGCCATCCGTTGCCATGGTAACCATACCACCCCATTTTGGCCAGAAAATGGGCTTTTGCAAGCTCAATATTAGCAACTTTCATGTCTGTTTTTCACAATGATAGTCCATAGGTGGATTTTATTTTGACTTATGATGAAAAACAACTTACATTGATCTTTGATATGGGACATCAACTTTTGGTCGAAATGTGGGGAAAAAGTATTATTTTTTATTGCAAACTTTCCATATTTTGACATTTTCGAAAAATACAAAAATACACCATTTTTGGCGATTCATAGAAAAATAACGCAGCTTAAGTTGAATAGTGGAATAGGCCCTATTGAATCATTGATCCCTTATGAGAAAAATATAAAAAAAATCCAGAGATTTTTTTTTTTGCTTAAAGAAAATAAATTCAATTTAAGAATTGTTACCATGGTAACATCTGCATTTTACATGATATATGTGGTATATTAAGCAGGTTCATACTTTTTCTGACATTTTAATATCACATATGTTGGCATTTCATCATCGGTTGCCATGGTAACCACGCCCCAAAAGGTACAATCTTCACTTTTTATTCAAAATTTCCGTTGTTTTTGGTGTTTTTGTACATTTGAATAAGATTAAAGAGACAATTTCTACGTTTTCCTATGAATTCTATTACATTTTCCAAAATTCATTGAAATTCGAGAGACATGTTAGAAAAAAATGCAAGAAAGTCTCCAAAGCAACGCACACTATTCTAACAGATACAAAGCTAAAGCAAAGTCATGATATATGTTTTACATAAGTATCTCAAATCATGAAAAAAATAAGCAACCATTTTCGGTATATTAAGCAAGTTAGCAGTTACTGTTATACTTTTATATCAATTATGTCAATATTTCATCATCGGTTGCCATGGTAACTATCCACACAAAGGTACAATTTTCACTTTTTATACAAATTTCTAGTCATTGTTTGATGTTTAAATGAATTAAAATAAAGAGACAATTCCTTTGTTTTCCTATAAATGAGATTCCATTTTTCCAGAATTATTGAATGTTTTAGAAATATATAGAAAACATGCAAGGAAATCTCCATAGCAACACACACAATCATATATGATACACAACCAAAACAAAGCAGTAATATATGTATTACATTAAGTATCTCAAATCATTGAAGAGATAAACAACCAATTATGGTATATTCAGCAATTTTACAGTATCTGTGATAGTCTTTTGTTCAATAATGTTGGTATTATGTAATTGGTTGCCATGGTAACCATGCAAAAAAGGTACAATTTAAGCTTTTTCTGCCAATTTTCAATTGTTTTGGACTGTAGTGGTACATTTAAATAGAATTGAAGAGACAGTCCCTATGTATTCCTATACCTTATTGTCCATTCACTAACATCATTGGATTTCTTGAGAATTATGTATAAAAAAATGCAAGAAATCTCCCTAGCAACGCATAAAATTATAGTTGATATACATCCAAAAGAAATACATGATATATGTTTTACATCCAGTTTCTCAAATTATGAAAAAGATTAAAAATCAACTTTGGTTTATTAAGCAAATTAGCAGTTTTGTGACATTTTAATATCAATGATGTTGATATTCAATCATCGGTTGCCATGGCAACCACACCAAAAAAGGTACAATTGTCCCTTTTATGCAAAGTTTTCATTCTTTTTTTTTTTTCTTATTGTTTTTGTATATTTTGATTAAATTACAGAGACCATTCCTGTGTTTTCCAATAAATGATATGCCATTTTCCATTGTGCAAATTCCTAGTTGTTAAAGATAAGATGAGCTTTATTTTGAGTCGGCATGTCAAAGTAACAAGTGCAACATAAGCTCTTATGAGCTTTTAGACTGACATAATTTTTTTCAGTGTTTTGGTGAAAAACTTTTATTTTCGGTCTTTTTCTCTAAAATTTGAAGCAAAAAAATATTTTTGAAACTTGATAGATAAAATATGAAGCCTTCAAAAGAAATTCAGGGGGGAAATCATGAAATGATATGGGAAATAGCTGTATTTTCAATATAAAAATCACCAAAAACTTCAAAAATTAATTTCGCAGCTACGTTAAGGCACTCCTCAGAAATGACGTCTTCAAATATGGCGCGAAATGACGTCAACCTCAGATTTTGACGTCATCAAAACGGAGTCTATTGTCGTTTGCAGATTTTGATACTCTTTATTGTCATTTATCATCGAGTTAGATCTTTATACATGGTTGAGTTTTTTGCTGAATATGTTATAACTTTTATCTATAGTAAAAATACTTGAATGGTATAACGTACTATACAAATATTTGATGAAAATGCTTGCCTAGCAACCACGTGCGGATGTTACTCAAAGTCTTAGAAAAGCTTGAAGGCTTTATGGATTCTTTTTTAAAATAGATGATTCGTTTTTAAACTTACGTTAAACTAACTGAGGATACAGCCTTTCAATCTAAACAAAGTGAAAGCAAGGAAATGATAATGATAAGATCATAATAAATTCTCTATAAAGGCCAAATTTAAAGAGGGGAGAGAAAAGACTACCGGCGACAACTTAAAAAAAGGGCTTGAAAATTAAAATGCTGGAAGTTACTAAGTAAGGTGGCGTGCGTAACATTCAGATTGGACTTTGTTAATTATGAATAATTGTACGACATGCATTTTCTTCGTTGTATTCTTTTAGATTTTAATTTAGAATGAAAAAAAAATAATGATATAAAATTTTCACGTCTCCCTGTTTGTTTTTTTTTTCTCTCTCTTAGACCACGTGAATTGAATATCACAAGCTAAAATAAAAATTATAATTTATATGTTAGTAACGAAATGTTAGAGAATATAATCTTCTCTTTCCTAATATCACATATTTTATCTGTACTGTACAAAGCTCTTTTAATAAGTACAAGCATATACAATATACGGAAACAATGCCTATTGATATAATGGTGCCTCTCACTGAGTTAACAATTAAAAAAAGCAAGAACTTCGTAAAAATTTTGAAAAGTAAAATGTCACTCATGCCAGGATCGAACTCGCGATCGATCATGAAATTTGCAGTCCTACGTCATCACCACTACGCCATCGCACCGTTGTGTCAGAGTGATGAAATTGTAAAATCAATTTCACTGATTGCCAAAGATTTAATCTTTTCACTTTTTTTTATTGAAATACGATGAAATTTTCCTCAATTAAACAACATAGTATTTATTTCATCTTCTTAGGTAAATATTTGTGTTTAAAGGCCACAAAATTGTGAGAACGAAATCGGCGAAGTCGACCTTGATTGTTATAAACTACGAGTTGCTTCCCTTCGCTAGTCACATATACGTCTGAAAAAGATATCGTTGTAGGGTGATGGTATAAAATTGCATGGCGCAGGCTGAAATTACAATGCTATGTGTTGGGGTCGCGTTAAACTAGTCCGATAGATGGTTGTCCTCCATGATCTAAGTAGGCACTTTGTCAATTCTCTCTATGACTATTTAAAATATATGAAAATACTGGGAGTTTAATGCTGTTCTAGTCATTTTTTAGATCAAAATCGTCTTTTATTCCAAAAATATAAAAAAGAATAAAAGTGCGCACTTGAACTCATAAATGGCAATACCTACAAGGTATTTTGGTAGTAAGCATAGGACTGAATTTGCAGGAATGGCGTTGCGCCAGCTCGTTTTATACAATTAATTGTTTGCATGTTATAAATAGTTGTCACGTGACTTGTGATGTGGCACATGACATCACTATTGGCTGAATGTGTACTACAAACTTAGTGTTAAACGCTGATACCAAATAGCCATAGCAAACGTGCTTTATAAGATCTGATTTGCTGATTTTCTGCAATTTCCAAATATTTAAGGCCCTGTTTGATAATGTGGGAGCCCTATAGGAATCACGTATTCCGTTTGTCCGACGCGATAACTCAAGTAAATAGTGTACATCTTTCAGATAAAGGATCATGAGAGAAACATGCCTATAAATTTTTTAACTTCATTGTCTAATGTCCAGGTCAATCTCTGGCAAAATTCAATAAAATATCATCAATTTGGTTCTGACCCGGAAAGTTCTGACCCGAAAAGTTTTCAAGGTACAGCTTTCACATTTCATACACAAATTAAAGATCATTTGTGAAATATGCGTATAAATTTTGACCCTTCAAGGTCAGAGGTCAAGGTCAAACTTGGCAATTTTAATAAATAAATATAATATACATACATGTATAAAGAATCTTAAGGTCACATGGCTGTATAAGCCAATCAAATTTGTAACACACCCCAGGTCACGAAAATTGACGTCAGAGATACCACGTGTTTACTATGAAATGTTGACAATGACAAGCATTATAAACTTGAATTTGATATAAGTATAATCTTTGAGAATAGACGAAGACATTTCAGAAAATAACACATATGTGAAATCATTCTTTATATCAAATTTGATGCGATTCTGACCATGGGGGTCCTAAGAGGTAATCATGCACGCATGTACGTAAACAGAGGGTTGTGTACTTTATGTGTAATTATTTTTCGATTTATAAGCACAAGGTATACTTTTTTTGTACTTAAAATAAAGAGTTAAGATCAGACTTCAAGACTAGATAGGTGAAAGTGTCCACAATTTTTTTGTAAGAAAGAAATGTCACTTATAATTTGGTTGAAAACTGCATAAAATCTTATACAGCTGTCACACCTTTAGTTGAACATGCCTATTAATTTTAAACCTTCAAGGTCAAGTCAAGGTCAAACTTAGGTAAATCTTTATTAAATATCAATGCAATAACTGAAGACGTACGTATTTAAAAAAGCTTTTTTATGCTTCATATCCTGGTTTAGAACTATGATAGAAACACACCCAGAAATTCCAAACTATAACAGAATGAAGTCAAAGAAGCTGGGCCAATCTTTAGCAGATCTAGTAAGATCATTATTTTGATATGAACCGATGACTCCAGCTTCCAAGGTATACATGTAGCTTTTCAACTTAGACTTTTGAAATTCGACATACTGATGAAGAATAATGAGAAGAGCATGCCTGTAGGTATTCAACTCTCATTATTTTCATAAAATGTACTTATTTTATGCAACAGAGTATTCATTGGTGAGATATTTAAAATCCCGAAATTTCAAAAGCTTTATACGAAATTCTGGCTTTGTATTAGTAAAAATTGTGTGCTTTGCCATAGAGACTTGTTGCATTTCTTCTACATTTTTCTCCAGAAGTTCAATTACTTTTAAGGAAAATTAATAATAGGAATACATAGGAATTGTCTCCTTAATTTAGATCAAATATACAAAAACAATAAAAAAAATAAAAAAAGAATGGAAAAATTGCTCAATAAGTGAAAATTGCACCTTTTTTGCATGGTTGCCGTGGCAACCGATGATAAAATATCAAGATTATTAATATTAAAATGTCACCAAAACTGTGAACTTGCTTTCTACATCAAAATTGACTGTTTATCTCTTTCATAATTTGAGCAACTGAATGTAGAAAATAAAGCATGGCATTGTTTTAGTTGTGTATCATTTCTAATTGATTGCATTGCTATGGAGATTTATTACATTTACTGAACATTTCTAAAAAAAAATTCAAAAATATAGATATCAAGTATAGGAAAATATCGGAACTGTCTTTTTAATTCAAATGTACATAAACATCGAAAAAGTAAAGAATGTATCTTTTTTGCATGCTTTATATACCACAATTGGTTGTTTATCTTTCCCCTGACTTGATATACTTAATGTAAAACATATATCATGGCCTTAATACAGCTGTGTATCTGTAATAATTGCATGCGTTGCTATGGAGACATTCTTGCGTTTTTCTATATATTTTTCCAGAATTTCAATGATTTTGGGAAAATGGAATATTATTCACAGAAAAACATAGACATTATCATTTAGATTTACTTCAGCTTTTCAAAAACTCTAAAAAAAAAATGACGGAGAATTTGAATAAAAAGTGAAAATAGTACCTTTTAGAGCATGGTTACCATAGCAACCAATGATAAAATATCAATATATTTTATATCTAAATGTCACAAAAAGTGTGAACTGGCTTAATATTCCACAATTGGTTGTTTATCTCTCCCATGACCTGAGATACTTGATGTAAAACATATATCATGGCCTCGTTACAGCTCTGTATCTGTACCGATTTTGTGCGTTGCTAAGGAGGCATTCTTGCGTTTTTTATACATATTTCTCCAGAATTTCGATGATTTTCGGAAATGGAATATTATTCAAAAGAAAATCATAGGAATTACCACTTTAATTTACTCAAACTGTACAAAAATTCTGAAAAAAAGAAAATTTGAATAAAAAGTGAAAATGATACCTTTCAGGGCATGGTTACCATAGCAACAAATGATAAAATACCAATATACTTGATATTTAGATGTCACAAAAAGTTTTACCTTGCTTAATATACCACAATTGGTTGTTTATCTCTCCCATGATTCGAGATACTTATTGTAAAAATCATATAACATGGCTTTGTTTAAGCTCTGTATCTGCAACGATTGTGTGCGTTGCTATGGAGAAGTTCTTGTGTTTTTTCTATATATTTCTCCAGAATTTCAATGATTTTTGGAAAATGGAATATCATTCAAAGGAAAACATAGAAATTATCTATCTAATTTAATTCAAATGTACAAAAAACTCCTAAAAACGACGGAAAATTTGAATAAAAAATAAGAATTGTACCTTTTTGGCCATGGTTACCATAGCAACCAATGATAAGATACCAATATAGTGGATATTAAAATGTTACAAAAAGTGTGAACTTGCTTAATATACCATATTTGATCGTTTATCTTGTCCAAAAATTAAGGTACTTGAAAATCATATATAATGTAAAATGCAGATGTTGCCAAGGTAACCATTTTTAAATTGAATTTATTTTCTTTAAACAAAAAAAAATCTCTGGATTTTTTTATATTTTTCTCAAAATGGATCAATGATTCATTACGGCCTGTTCCACTATTTAACTTATGCTGCGTTATTTTTCTATGAATCGCCAAAAATGGTGTATTTTTGTATTTTTGGAAAATGTCAAAATATGGACAGTTTGCAATAAAGAATAATACTTTTCCCCCATATTTCAGCCAAAAAGTAATGTCTCATATCAAAAATATATGTAAGTAGTTTTTCATCATATGTCAAAATATAACCCACCTATAGACTATCATTGTGAAAAACGGACATGGTTACCATGGCAACGGATGGCCATATACAAAAACCAATGTCATTTTCATTGTCAGGGGGTCAAACTTGGCTTACATAGTGAAAATCATCAAAATCTGAGATATGCGATTTCCGAGTTTTCTGAGAATTCTTTGATGTTTACAGAGAATGACTCTTAATCTGTGTTGCTTGGGCCCCTGCGTTTTGCGGTCTTGTTTGTGTGTGGTCATCTGACAGTGAGGAGGTTGTTTTACACCACAATTATACGTTCTTCGAGACATCTAGGTAATCGGAAAAGTTGGAGGGTTGTGCGCACGTAATCCACGATAACCATACCTTCTGCTATTTCCGTGGCAGATGGCCGTCTTAAGTCGGCACCGGATGCCCATTGGTTTCGTTGGTTTATGTGTAGTCCTTTGTGTTCAATGTGTCTGTGTTGTGCGTTGACGTCCCGTGTCCCTTACGCGTCTCTTTTTGTGCTTGTCTGCTTTGTGTTTTTGCATAGGGTGTTTTGGGTTTTTTCAAGTCTTTCTTTCAATTTAGAATGTGGAATTGTAGTGTAAAGTGTCGAAAAATCAAAGGCTTTGATCGAATGGACTCTACTAAAATGAGTGGATTTTAGATGTTCTAAAAGTTCCTTCGAAATCTTTAAAATCCACATCTGGTTGATACCACAGAAAGAATATACAGTCGAACAATATTTTTGAAGCCCAGATTTGATTTCAGTTAAAATTTTGGTGAGTAAGATCGATACAGATTTGGTAGAACATTTTGAGGAACCAGCTATGAAACGTTGTTTGTATGGATTCTTATGCATTTTATGTATGACAAATCTAAATCTAAATTGTTAGTGTCGAAGCCAAAGGAAGCAAGAGCTGATTTGTGGTCATCTATTATTTCAGAGGCAGAAAGGTTTGTTGGGGTGTAAGTGGGATTTCCAGGTGTCGAATTTAAACCCAACTCTTTAACTAAACTGTCGAAATAGTACTTTTTGCAAGTAAATGTGTAATTATTTGAGGCTTTGACCGCTGGTGTGATGACATAAAGTTCTTGGAGGTAGGTAAGCTCTGTGATAACATCAGGGTCTTTAAATAAAGAATCTGGTGTTCACAGTTGATTTTAATCGATAAATTCTAGATAAAAGTAACCCTCTGATGGATTTTTTTCCATTCGGAAAGGGTGTCGAGCTGTACATGCACTTTCTTTGCCCAACGTCTTGCAAATTGCTCACAAGAGTCCATGATAATTTTGACAATTTGGTTCCATGTAAAGGACATACTTTCTCTGTATTTGGGACACTTTTATAACAATTCTCTCAACTTGTCGTTCTTAACTATACTAAGGTCACCAGTAATTACATGTCAACAAGGAGAGTAGTTGAAATCCGATGAAGAACATTTGCAAGGAAGTGGATGTAGTGAGGGATTACTTTAATCAATACACTGCATTAATCGTTTGTAATTGTAAATTTTAGATGCAACAGTCCATGTTCTTCTTAATGGACCGATATTATTGATGCAATTAGCCGAGAAATGTGTAAATGGGTGTCAAAACGTAGAGCGTATGGAAAACAGTCTATGTTTTTTGGTTGGAGCTAGGTCATGGATGTAACTATCCGAAGGTCCGATCGACATTCAGGGAGGACAAGTGGTCGTAGTCCTGTCTTTTCCAACCAGTTATGGGCATGAAGCAATGAAGTCTCATCTTCATAGAGTGTAATTTTAACGAATGCTCTGGTTGAAGGCTGTAGATTGGTCAAGTACCTTGCTGATTGTTCGTCTAGTGACAGTAGGATCATATCCGCGGTAATATGGCGATTGAAGGTTTTGACGCATTTTCGATTACACATTGAACGAAGTAATGTCACTGATTTCATGAAAAACATATGAAATTATAGGATTCATGTCAATTAATCATTTTAAGAAAGAAAATTTACAGGTCTGTGTTGAAGATCAAGAGTTTGAATTATTTAAAGAACAGGGTGAAAATGCCAGAATATTGTACTAAACTTAGCTCATATGTGAAGAAAATACAAGAAGAGTTGAAATACACTCATTGTTAGAAATTTCTCGATTTTATTTTAAAAATACGAAAATTAACTGGTCAAAATATCACTTCAGGAAGTTGTACTTTTGTGGTTTTCTTGAACAAATGTCACTACGGTAAAATAGCTAATTTGGGTCGGAATTTGATAAAAATTTATATGATTTTTCTGCACCAATCAGCTTCATCTTATAAAAAAGTTCAAATCAATAATATTCCATTCAAAAACGGACTTCATGGGTTATTACTAGTCTTATGTAAGAGAAATCCGTACAGACTGAAAGGGTACATCCAGTTTACTATTTACAGGAATCATTCGGTTTAGATCGAATTTTCAAACTTGTCATGTTTGTGATTAGTTATGAATTAAATGCTCAATAGATTTAAAAGTGATACATTGACCATAATAAATTGAAATATCTATATCAGTGCTAAAACAGGAGATGCGCAAGTATATAATTGAAAATTGTGATCAAAGATATGTAAATATTGTATGACGGGAATCTAGGAAATTTCGCAATGTTATCCAAAATCAATATACACTGTTATGAATCTCTCCGTATACAATTTTGAGTGAGTCTAGGCATTTGGGGGGGGGGTGTTTTTTGTTTGTTTGTTTGTTTGATTGTTTGGTTGTTTTTCTTTTTTATATATATTCCATTCTTACGGTTTTAGGGGTATAATAACAATATCTTGGAAAAGCTAGTAGTTGTGTACTTCCATTACTTGCATGTTTGGTCCTTGAATTTGAAGACGTTTAACATTTGAACCACTTGGTGAGTGTCACTGCTGGTGGACCAGTAGTCCCCGAGGGCACATGTAGCCAAGTTCGATTGACTTCGGTTGGTCGTTTCTTCAACACATTCGCAAATTTCTGTTATCAAAATGTCTTGAAATTTGTAAGACTTGGGTCCTGTAGCACCATATCCCAAAAAATTATGCTATGTTTTTGGTACATTTTTGGACATGAAAATTTTCACACCCTTTGGTCATTTTACATTATTTAGAATGAGGATCACTGATAAGGGTTCAATACCCGAAACATGCAAGTCTGGTCAATGCTTCAAGTTTATCTGTTCTTAAATGATGTTGAATTTGAAGACGTTAAACATTGATGGATATAAAAATTATGTTACTTAATAAGGTGAGCTGGATCTATCAGAAAATTGCACATTAGCTTTAAGAAAGTATACAGAAAAAAAACCTCAGTCATATTTTAGTGCGTACATGTGATGAGTCAGAATGGGCATCATTGGGTTCTTTTTATACTGTCTCATATGATGTGTAAATATTTATTGCGTTTGAACGTTTTTCATCTTTCGTTTCAGCGATATCATTCAAAGGAAAGATGAAAACAAAGAAGACGAAATAATGCTCCTGGATGATGAAAACGACGCCATACCTGCAAATGTTGCTCCAAACACTGACAGAACAGCACTTCAAGATCTTTTGCGCATTCAGGAGCACAATCGACAAAAAGTAGAAAATATCAAGAAGTCCTTATCAAGATATCACAAGGGAGAACTTTTGTCTGCAGATTTTCAAATGGAACTATTCAAAATATTTGAATTTAGCAAAATCCATGATCAAGTTCACATTTCGAATTCTCATAATCCAGATTTTAATGTTCTATTTAATCAATTAGAGCGTGATATCTCAAACATTCCTCGGTCTTTCGATTTGATAAAATACATAGGCGAATCGCCAAACTGTTTGACGTTGCTTCGGTCAGTTAACGGATTTTTGTTAACGAAAAAGCACTTTGAAAAGAAATCTGACCTTCTTGAACTTCATGGTAATGTACAAATTCTTGAAACCTTTCCATTTCAATCAAATAAAATGTACTTCCATTGTGCAAAGGAATATGAAGAAGTTTTGCATGCGTTTCATAACGTCGGCATAGATGCTTTTACTGGGACAAATGTCATGAGAACAGTTTCTCATAATCAAGAAAAAAATTTCTTTGACCATGACGAATTTCTTGAAGTGTCGAGTATGTATTTCGAAACTGCTAAATGGATTCCAAAATGGGAAACTTCAACAATCAGTCGAGAGGCTTTAGTGAAGCTACAAGAGATTGATAAATTTCTTGAAAATGGCTTTATTTGCAAAGCCTTTCAATTGACCTCTGAATTCTTAAATCATTTCGGTAGTCACTTCTTCCTTGGCGAATACTCTTATGGGGGCATGTTGCAAGTGCACGAACACATTAGAACAAACCTTGAGATTAATGATAATGAAACACAGCATCCAATTTTTCAACAATTGCTACACATGTCTCTTACTTTGGGTACATTTAAACCAAGCACGATGTCAATTCATACAAACTTTAATGAATATAAAGCCAATGACCGATCGATAGAATGTTTCTTATTTGGAGGGCCTGAATCTCATGAAATGCTACTTCATTTTTGGCAGATGCTTGTATCCGAATGTCCTTTATTTTGGGAAAATATCAAGTGTGGTAGCTTGAATTCTTCTGATTATCAGGGAATCTGGACACTTGTCACAAAGCAACAATGCTTTACGAACGCGCAAAACCTATCAAAATTTCTCTTTTTATGTTGGGACAACTTGAATTCTATGGATTGGAATGCTTCCATGGTGGTTCATACCGAAAGAGAAATGTTGTCTAAAATGCTACCATTCGTACACAAAAGTGCTTGTTCGACACAGGTTATGCAAATGCTAATAGACCTTGCATATGAAGTGGAAAATGCCCCCAAAGAAATATTCACGAGGATAAAAGAGAAGTTTGACGATAATGATACTTTACACATTCTGCTGGACAGTGCAGTTAACCATACCACCCAAGACAAGAAAGCAATGTATGTTTATGTTATGGACCTTATCTGTATGCTCAAAGATAAAGAGTTCGGAAGGGATCGGAATCTAGTAGATATTTGTATATCTTCATTGCAAACTATACTGTCAGAAAACGGTGCAAAGGCACTGAAGACCTTAGATGAAGTAAGAGATACTCTCTATGATGTTGTCGCATATCCAATGACCGCTTCCATGCATTTGAAAACAAAAATAAACCGAAGTATAAAAGGGGAAGTTCAAGACATGCTTGTTTATGTACATTTTGAATCTGTTGTTAGGGGGTCGATATTTTCATTGAGGAATAAACGTAGCTGTTTAGAATGGCTTGTTTTAATAACATGTCTCACAGAAAATTTGTATAACTTCAATACCCTCTCTTTCAAAAACATACCTAGAAAAGCAGAAATGAAAACATTCATTCAATCCGTAGATACAGCTAAGATGAGATTGATAGGAAGCATGGCTGAGTCTACCAAAGTTCAAGCTGATTTTATGTATAGATTATTCGAAGCTGTAGAGCATAGAAATCAAAGGGGAGATCGTCTTTGTGATGTGTTGACGCCAATCGTGTCATTACTTTCTTTTCCTCTAGGTCTCGATCCTTATTTGAGAAAATTTGTCTTTGATGCGGACAGATCGTTAACAGAGAAGAAAATGGAATGTCAACGCATTTCAAAAAACGAGACTTCAGACATGAAAAGAAAGCATAGAATAGAAAAGTGGGATTATTTTGAAGACAAAGATGAAACATTCTTTGAAATTATCCACGGAGAGCATTTCAAGAGTTTTGATAAGGCTGTTATGCATACTAGAGACGATAAAAACTTCATGAAGTTATTACAGTTGATGAGTTTATCAGACAAATACCCAAATAAGATTTCTTTACAAGATATCCAGACACTTGATACAGGGGAATCAGAAAAGGGCATTGATATGACTGATGTACCTTGGATAATACTAAGAAAAATTATATCAGTCGATTCATCATTTCGAGATGAAGTTCTAGATGAATTCCTGCATACAAGACAAGACTTAGATGAAGAGGAAACAGAAGATGGCGCCTTCTTATTTTCCCTCCACCCATCTGATGTTATGTTTACGATTTTTTTATGTTGTGACATGTTCCTGCAAAGGACAATCGTAACAAAATTTTCATCTTGCCAATTTGCTATACCTTTAATTTACCCACATATCATAGATGACTCGCTGAAGATGTCTATTTGGTCTTTAAGAGATATATTCCTCGGAGATGAAAATCTTCTAACAACACCTTCAATGAAAAGAGTATCTTTCTTAAGAATTGGAGATGTGAGACAATCAAAATCTCAACTAATCGATGAATTTATGAGGGCTCAAAATGAAGAACATTCTACATTTTTTCACCATGATTGTCCTCTTGGTGAGAATCTAAGACTTATTTCCAGTGGAATAATTGAATTGTCGTGGTTTATACCTTCTGTGTATGAGCTCAAGGAAGACAGATCGGCCGCAAAATCGAAGAAAGGCACATCTTTGACCGAACGATTTCTCATTTTTAATCTTAGAGGTGATGGATTACATTATGCCACACAAGTTCAAATTTTATCGGAAATAACGGATCTTATGGTTGTGCTATGCGAAACTGATTCACTTAACAATGAAGCATATTCTAATATTCTTAGAATGATACACGCAAAGACCTCAAGCATTATGCTTTTAACAAATGAGCTTAAGGGTAACGAGACAAAAGAAGGGATTCAAAACACTTACCGGGAAATTATACAAACGGACATAGAGAGGGCATCATTCTTGTTTTTATTCGAAAACAAGAGAAAGAAAAACGCTAGCAAAAGAAGAACAATGCTACGGACAGAGGTTCAGAGGATGCTAAATGCAATCAAAGAAACACCATCTCTGGAATCTGTTTGTGCCAATTTGAAAGTAGATGTTGATGAAATGGATCGCGATTGTCAGAGAGGAAAAGAACTTTCCAATGACCTCTTTGCAATCATCTCGAAAAACGATAATTCGATAAGGCTGAGGAACGAAATACTCCTACTCCAAGGTACAAATCAATGGGTCAAGTGGAGCAAACTTCTGAAAGACAAAAAGAAAATAAAAAAAGGTATAGAATCTAAATCTGAACCTTCCGGAAAGACAGAATACAAAGACATGGAAAATATAAGATTGGAGCAAATAAAATCCTGCAAGGAATCCATCTTCATGGCAACATTCATTGATACATTATTTACCCTAAGGGAAAATAAAAGAATGTTGTCATTTTTTTTGACATGGTTGAAATATAATTTCGACAGAATCTCGAAACGAAAACTACCAAAACTTGAAACAAAATTTCGTATTGCCCTTGAAAATTACGAGAAAAGTAGATCAGATCGAAAAGGCACCCCAGAGACTGACGGTTTGAAATCGAAACAAGACTCAGAGCGACATAAGATTGAAATGGAATCAGACCTCCAAAAGGCTAAAGAGAAATTGATAGATGCATCTTTTGGTATTGAGCATGTTTTTCTTGAACTTAGTCAAATATATGAAGCGTTTATGCGTCAATGCGAAAAGAGAGAAACATTTATTGCAGAGAAAACAATGATTGTTTTGTCAGCTCTGCCATTTATTGTGTCCGATCTTCTATTCATTGGACATAGTTTGCAACTTATGGACGGGGAAGCATCAAATATACCTCTCACCTGGATAAAGTCCGTTTTCGATGGCATTCGTCTAAGACAAGGAGATCTAAATTTGAGTTCAGTTTCAGTTCTCGGTATACAGAGTTCAGGAAAGTCAACATTGTTGAACTCAATGTTCGGCTTGCAGTTCAATGTTAGCGCAGGGCGATGTACTCGAGGAGTTTACGCACAAATGATTCCTGTTCGCAAGAACAGTTCACTGAAAGCAGATTATCTCTTGATATTTGACACCGAAGGGCTAAGAGCCCCAGAACTTTCAGCAATTTCGCAGAACAATTTTAATCATGACAATGAACTAGCAACGTTTGTCATAGGTCTTGCGGACTTTGCTTTGATCAATATCAAAGGCGAAACTATATCTGATATGAAAGATGTTTTAGAAATCGTTGTCAATGGTCTTCTTCGACTGAAACAAGCAAATCAAAACATTCGTTTCAACCAGTCATGCACATTCATCCATCAGAATGTGTCTGCGAAAGACGCACGGGACAAAATGCTAACGGGAAATCATGATACATTAAAAACTCTCGATGATATAACAAAAGAAATTGCAGCCAATGAAGGCATTTTAAATGTTACATCATTCACAGATGTTCTTGACTTTAATCCATTAACATCGATAAAGTATGTACCTGATTTGTTGCACGGCAGTCCTCCCATGGCACCAACTAGCACGAAGTACAGTTCAAAAGTATTGGAGATTGTGGATGTCATAAAAGAAAAAATGTCTAAAACTAGTCATCTTCATAAGGTGTCAGACACATTCCGTCGCTTAGATGATTTATGGAACGGGATTCTCAAGGAAGACTTTGTTTTTAGCTTTAGAAACTCCTTAGAAGTCAAAGCGTATAATTGCCTTGATTTAGAATTCAAAAAGTTAGAATGGAAAATGGAGATAGCAAAACGGGACTGGATCGATACAAATGTTGTCAAGAGGCTTGATGAGTTTGAAAATAATGAAAACAGAGACGAAAAGGGACTGAAAACAATTATCGGAAATCTTAAACAAGATTTCTTGAGATACCTCAATGATATATCGGAAGATACTAAATCGACTCTTTCAAAGTTTATCGATAACCCTAACTCTAATGATCAAATGAAACACTGGAAGGAACGCATGTTGAGACGTGTCGATGACTTAAGGGATGACCTTGAAAGCGATTATGAAGAAAGGGTTCAGGAAAAGACAAATATATGTTTGGTAAATCTTGCAAAAACATCCATTCTTACCGCAAAGGAGAATGAAATTGACGAAAAAGCGGAAAGCCTAGCTAAAACGTTAAAGCAAAAGGGTCCATTGGAGGAGAATGAATTGGAATTGGAATTTGATCAAATGTATGAAAAATGGATGCAGGAAATCGAACAAGAACATCCATCCCTTTCCGAAAAAGCAAAATGTAATATAGATTCGGCGGTTGAAAAGGATATCGTATATATATTGCATGCTGAGTACAAAAGTCAGGGAATCAAACTAAACGATGCGATTAAAATGAACCCAATCACAAAAAAGGAGGGTTGTGCAAGTCTTGCTGAATATGCCGAACATTTGTTGAGCCTCAAAAAGGCACAGAAAAAAAGTGCCACCAAATGGCCATGGTGGCCTTTTAATGACTCTTCGAAAAATAAAAGGTGGAAACAATATGTTGTAGGAATACTAGAAGATATTGACAACAGCATCGAAAGAGCAAAAGCAATAAAACATTGCCTTGGGAGAACAGAATTTCTTGATATACTTAACCATGCAAAGGACTTACTTTCAACACATGGGCAAGGAAATGGCGATCTGAACATAAATATTGTTATTGAAATAGATATTATAGTTCTAGTCTCACGTCGGTGTTACCATGCGTTTGTTCATCATAACAAGAAATTGACAGAGGAAAACAGCTTGCGAAATCATTTAAAAGAGCAAAAGAAGAAGACTTACAAAAAGCTGAAAGGATTCGTTCATGATCGGCATAAAGACCTTATAGAAGCGGATGTACTGTGTGATAATCTAGAAGACTTGATATGGAAAAAACTAATCGAAGATTTGGGAAAGGTTCTAAATGACCGAATCGTAAGAAAGTACGATTTTGCAAAGTTCAATCTCATGAAAGACATACTTTCACAATTAGTCTCTCGATCAGAGTTCAAGCAATACATGAAATTTATTACATCCCCAGCCTCGTATGCTCGGAAATATATTGTTTCAGTGACTGAAGAGGAATATTTCATGTCAAAAGACTTTTCCTCGTTAACTTTGTTTCAAGAGTGGGCATTTTCTTTCGTGAATGATAAGATAAGTCGCCTTTCTTCAACAATTGAAGCCATTTGTAGTAAGCAATCTAATCCTGGAAATTCCGAGTTCGGACAAATAATCATCAAATCTATCTCCAAGCTCAAAAGCCAGGCAGAAAAAAATATCATTCGGTTTAAAGACGCCGTTTTGGAACAGTTAGACATTAAACAATGTCATCTTAAACACAAAATAAAAACATTTAACGTCGAAGAAATTGGAAAAGTTGATGAATCTCCTTACGAGAAAGCTTTTGAAAAGTTATGGGGATGCACGGGAAAATGTCCAGTATGTGCAGAACCATGCAGCCGGGAAAGAAAGCATGAAAGTGATATAAAACATCGATGCGTTCAGCACAGACCAGGTGGAGTTTTTGGTGTACATTATGAAGGATCCAAAAAGCTCTCCGTGGATAATTGCAATTGCCGAGTTGGTAAAAACAGCGGTCTTTATTGCGTAGGCAAAAGAGGCTGGTGCCGTACATGCCCAAATGATGAGTGTGATGAAATCCATTATCTGAATGAATACAACAAATACCTCCCAGACTGGGATATTCAGCCTCAACCGGATACCGAAGGTTCAAAATTCTGGAACTGGTTCATGTATGAGTACTCGAAAGAACTCGCAGAATATTTTAGTTATGAAGAGGCAGATATACCTCCGTCATGGAAAGAGATAGCAGAAGACGATGCATTAAAAAGTTTGAACGATACCTACATATCGACATAGGTCGATTGTTTGACATCTTTAACGTTCAAGGTTGCATATAAGGAGCGGTGATTTGCTCAATTGCTCGGAATTCAATTTCTCATTTTGTGAAAAATTAGCTCCGGTTGTTCATTAATTTTTCGCGATTCATATACTATAAGTTGTACATTTTCAATGAGAAGTTTCTAAGATTTCCATGAATTTACGTCCTCATGATTTTCCTTTTTGGGCAGGACACTACTTTCTAGCTACATCTTAGTAATCTTAATTCTTTGCTCAATTTTGTCTAAATGTACATCAGACGACGTCACTTTCATTTTACATAATGCCATAATTTTTGTTTTTGAACTCAAAATTTGGGTTTGGTTTTTGACATCGCCATTTGGTTTTGGATTTTGAAATCACCATTATTCTCATCTATCTGCCTCTGTTTGACAGTGTTTTGAATATTTTCCCTGACTTAGTCGCAATAGCACTTTCTATATAGACATTACCTTAGACAGTGCATATATTTTTTATATTGTTTTCATTTTCGTGGATGAACATCGACGGCGGGTGCGGCTAGCCAACAGGGGATGCTTACTCCTCCCAGGCACCTGATCCCACCTCTAGCTTGCTAGGGGTCTGTCGATGCTCAATTTGGTGCTCTATTGTGAGTGATGTTGAGATTTTCGTCAGGATCTTCTTTAACTCATTTGTACATATTGGACTTTATTTTACTCTCTGTGTGTTGGTATTATTATTTGGTTGTGTATTATTTTACGTGATGTGTGTATATTGTAATCTTGTGCTAATGCATGATTCGCTGTGAGATTTATGACGCGGTTGAGGACTTATATCTTGTATATACTTTATCTATAGATATTTCTTGGTTTTTGTTGGATGATTTTATAAGACGACAGAAATGTCCACTTGAAAAATTATCAGAAAATCGTTTATTTGCTTGTAAACTCATCCAGTAAATACCCAAATCCTAAAGTTGTCTCACGGCCGTCATGACATGTATGTCTCTTTGGATTCATTATACTTCAATTTGACAATGATCGCGGGTTTGTTCCACATAATTATTTTCATTGTTTTCATAATGTTATTTGTATTTGCATGCATTGCTTGTATGTGCCTCTCTTGACCATGGAAGTCGTATTTATATGTTGTTCATATTAGGGAGAGGGCCTTAACAATGAGGGGGGTTAGAGGGGGTTTTTGTTGGTTTTTTTTTCTGTTTTGCCTGTACCTTCTTTTTCTTTTAAAAAATATAATTTGAGGTAATTTCATTGTACAGATATGAGTAAAATAATTAATCGTAGTAACCAGAGGGCTTATATTTACTGAATGGTCAAAAAGACTCAGAATACTACAAGCTAATACCCCTCTGTTCATTCCTCCATTGTTCTTCCAATGAGAAAAAATGCAATCCCTGTTAAAAAATATATATATTCGCGAGAACTTATTTTCGCGACAACTCGACAATGGACTTATATTTCACCATCTTAAATGAAAAATTATAACAAATCCTGGTTCCTTAATACTATATTTGAGCTCACCTTTTTAATACATATCTATTGATTACTCAAATGCTTATTTCTATAATCTAAAATAGAATTTATCCCCTGTCCGTCTTGCCGCGTTCTGCTTTTATATTATGTCGAAATCAATCGACCCTTTGGTTTTGTAAATCTCAGAAATAGGGATGTTTAATAAAGACTTCACAGGAAAGGAATACCAGAAAATGGAATGGGAAAAATAGAAATCTGTTTAATTCTTTTGAAAGAACTTTTATTGGCGAGAACGTTATTTTCGCGTCGGATCAATATTGCAAAATTACACGAAAATAAGGTACTCGCCAAGAAAATGTCGTTTATTGTAGATGATTATCTAAAAATACAGTCAATCTGGATTGTAAAGTTACTTATGTCTTTCGATGCAGTTAAGTTCTGTAAAATTACGGGAAAAAATGAGGAAGTTCTATGTTATTGAAATCTGAGTGTAATTAGTATTTTCAAGACGCTTCTAAAGCGCATGATTTACTTGTTTTCGTTTTACTTTTACAATATATCATTCATAATTGGTATCTGCTGGTGATTATTGTATATCATAATATCAAATCTTCTACAATATTTATAAATATTTCCATATCTTCCTTCATTGTGTATATCTTTGTGACTTCCTGTATTATCGATTTTGTACTGTGTATTGGGATATGGTTATTGTCAATATTTGTCATTTAGTGTAGTTTTTTTTTAAATAATGAATGTTGTTTATCTTGTATGCATCAATTATCGGTGTCAATAAAGATTACTGTATTTGTATAGAATGAGTAAAACAAATGTACAATTTGTATGGGGCCGGACAGGGGGTACCTCTCCCCTCCTCCCAACCCCTAACCTCCCCCTCCAGCCCCTCCTCTCTCCCTTCCTTTTTACCCTTCCCTTACCTCCCCCCTCCCTTCCCCTTCATCCCTCCTCCCGCCCCTTTCATCCCACCTCTCACCTCCCACCCCCTTCCTTCCCCTTCCTCTCCCTCCTCCCGCCCCTTTCATCCCCCTCCTTTTTACCCTGTGCACCCCCTCAACTATATGAGAATATGTATCTTTTACAATAATAGAGACACTTCGGTCTTCTTGTTATGCGTAGCATCTATTATAATTTCATTGATGATTTTGTTTGGTGATGTTACAAGTTTAATGAATAAGTTACCAACGTCAGATTAAAGCGAATGTTGAAAAAGTAACCAACTTATTTTATTGGAGATGGATAGTATACATATATATGTATCAATATCGATATCCTATGACCTTCAATTTATGTACTGAGAACTGAATCGATTGATATTTTCATTTACTCTCTGAACGCAAACGCTTTCATAGAATAGCTTAAACGAATAAGATGTGTAATGATTTATTTATTTTTTTATTTATTTATTTCCTTTATTTATACAGGAAAGCACATTTAGCTACAAAATGAACTAGTTTACAAAGTTGTCCTGTCTTAAAAATATGTACATATGAAGAAATTTAAGTCCATTATATCACCTTAATGAAATAAAACCTAAATATCACAGTTCATTTACAAAAATACATACCTGTAAAACAACATCAGTATAGTAATTCAAGAGTCAAAGTAATGCTTCAGATACCCGTTTTTAAAAGATGACAATGTTGTAGAGTTTCTAATAAAATCAGGTAAAGAGTTCCATAAAGATGCACCCGAAATGATAAAAGATCTTCTAAAATATCCTCTCCTTGCTCTCTTGACATAAATAAGATTTACTGCTCTCTGTCTTGTGTTTCTTGTATTTATTTCATTTACAAAGCTACAAACATTCAAATATTCAGGTGTGAGCACATGTAAAACTTTAAAAACAAGAATAGACTCTCTATAAATAAAGTAATCAGACAGAGGCAGCCATTTAAGATGTTCAAACAAACTAGATGTTGACACAGACTTAGGTACTTATATATCTAAAATGATTCTTGCTGCCCTCTTCTGCAATCTAAAAAGCCTTTCTATATGTGTCTTCACCCATTTATTGAATTTGGAATTCTTCAATCATGGCATTGTCATGATATATAATGATTTTTTTCATGAATGCGGTTAGTTCCTATCATGCAGTTATTGTCCCTCAGATCTTACATTTGAAATCTATGGAAAAACAAGTATTTTAGCCATATTCTCCAAGAAAATGATAAGGGCTCAAATATTGATATATGAAAAATTTCTAAAAATTTATATTCATCAAATTTCAATTTGAAATCTGAAGTTCACGGTTTAGATCTTTTGCAATTGAGTTTTATTATTAAAAGATTTAAAGTATATCCTATCAAGGGGAGATAACTCCTAAAACGACTAATTTAAAAAAAATCCGATACATACCATAATAGTACAAAAGGTTGTGCATCATCAAAAGCGATAGAGAAATATGAAATAATTCATGCACATAATTTCAATATTTTGGACATGATTTCATTCCTTATACAACTATATTTTAATGATTTCGTACATGTACTCATTTAAGCGCAACAAATTTTTAGCGGAATCAGGGCAATATGGCATAGTATCGTTATAATAGATTATTGAACTTTACTTATTTTTCCATTATGATCTATAAGAATTAATTTGCGCTTTTTTGCATTAGTCTTAATCAGACAGAGTTAATTCCGCTAAAATATGAATGCCCATGAAATAAGTACACATATATTAAGTTGTCATGTGAAACGTTCAATGAACAAACAAGAACACATAATGCATTGATTGTATTTTTTAATTCTTGTTGTGTTTGTTACGTCATTATTTCACAGTGTTTTAAGATTTCAAATATTTTCAAGAAGTCGTGAGTTCACCGAGATGATAAACGAAATTGACTATTCATTTTTAATGTGAATCTGATCTCGGTAATTATCGATCAAAATAGAATTCTGATCAATTATGTCACTGTGTTACATTAAGCTCTAAATTAGATTTTGGTAAATTCGGCATAGAGAAAAGGACCGTTATTTACAGATTTCATAAGTATAGAACGAAAACGCTTTTAAAATGTGTTTTGAACTTCAGAATATAAGGTACAAAAATGCAATATTTCTGCATCGATGGTATCAAGTCTGAATTAAGGTCTAAGTATTGAAATAGACCAGTGAATCATTAAAGGTCCTTTTCACTATGTTCATCGAAAATGTGGTGAAAATATGCTACCATAACCGATGAATCACATTGCAGATAGACCAAATAAAATTCGATAAAATAATGGATTTTTGTTGGTTTTTTTTTTCAAATGCATGTGAAATATAATTTCAATCTGAATATAATATCCTGTTTTATCACATGATACACCTGTAATGCAGTTTCATAAAGCCATTTCATAAATATATGATATGATAACACGTTACATATCGCTCTGCTTGAATGCAATTGGTCAAGTTTGGAACCTAATCACATAAACTTTGACGACCTTTCAAATATCGGTCAATTGTTAAATTCAGACGAGGATTCAATATCAATGATTAAAATTGCGGAAGAATAAATAATTGCATTTTAAAAAATGATAGACAAATTTGAAATATTTTTCTCTAACTCACAGAATATATCTATACGATGGGGTACTACTTCTCAAGGCGTAGCCGACGACCTTTAGGTCACAGCGTGGTTCACATCTTATTCTCAGAAACGTCGATTTCACGTTAGAAATACACATATTTAGGCAATATCATGTGATAAAAAGAATTTCAAATGAATGTTTCATTTCATACGATGTATTATGAAACTCGTTGTGCGTTTTATATCCCCTCGCCAAAGCTCGGGGATATAAAACCCACGACTCGTTTCATTATACATCGTATGAAATGAAAATTCATTTGAGATTCTATATATCCGCTTCTAGGATAATAACGAAAAACCTCAGGATTTCGTAACTTTCGATCTCTTCGTTCTTTTTAAAAATAATTCAATTAAAATCGACGAGTTTTTGTTTCTTAATTTTAATAATTTAAAAATATATGGAAATTACATAGTACACAATGAAATGGAAATATTTTACCTATATATTTAATGATTTTTTATGGTTTAATGTCGAAAGTTACGAAAATTCCTAAAATCTCGTAAGCATTTTTGTGAAATAGGATCAGGGGATTAAAGTTTTAAAAACACAGAGGTCGGAACCAGTCTCCAAAAATAATAATCGAAAGCCTTGCAAATTCTAGAAAAATACATAACAGAATTTTCTCACGAGAGAAGAAAATTGGACAAACAGGCTGAGAGAATAACGCAGCTCCAAACAAACACGAAGGATGACTTATAATGAGTTCACTTTGAACAGCCAGCATAACCGTCCGGCAAAATATGCTTGGTACATGTAGCTAAACGTTAAATTGACGACAATCACAAAAGTATTATTTTAATTGTTAACTATAACTTACAGGAGGCTTGAAAAAAAATTTGCGAATGATAGCGTCATGTGCTTGTTATTATGATAATTACAAATGGCTTAATGAGGATCCTGACGATAATCTCAACAGCACTCACAATAGAGCACCGAATTGTGCATAGACGGACCCCTAGCAAGCTAGAGGTGGGACCAGGTGCCCGGGAGGAGTAAGCATCCCCTGTTGGCTAGCCGCATCCGCCATCGATGTTCATGCACGAAAATGAAAACATATAAAAACATGAACTGCACTGTCTGAGGACATTTCTAAATAGAAAATGCTATGGCGACCATGTCAGGGAAAATATTCAAAACGCTCAATTACTGTAAAACCCCTCGCGGGGAACTTTTTAAGAGCTTCACACGGCAATGGGCATAAGTGTAACACAAATGAGTTAAAGAAGATCCTGACGCGAATCTCAACAGCAATAAAAATAGAGCACCGAATTGAGCATCGACGGACACCTAGCAATCAAGCTAGAGGTGGAACCAAATGCCCGGGAGAAGTAAGCATCCCCTGTTGGCTAGCCGCATCCGCCGTCGATGTTCATGCACGAAAAGGAAAGCATATAAAAAAAAACATGAACTGCACTGTCTGAGGCCATTTCTGTATAGAAAGTGCTATGGCGACCATGTCATGGAAAATATTCAAAATACATACTGTCAAACATCGATCAGACTTAATTTGGAGAGGAAGCCACCTTTCGATTTTCAGGTTCATCCGATTTGTCGTTACTGAGTTATGGGACTTAGAATTTTAAAATACAGTGTGAAAATATACTTAATAGCTATTTTCTGTAAGCATTTGCTCTTTTATGAAGGACGCATGGCACGGCATGCATGTCTCAGATTTTGATAAAATTTGTACATAAGGTTGAGTCTGACCCAAAAGTAAAAAAATTGTTAAAAATTTTCTTAATATCACATCCGGTTGCCATGAAAACGGACTTTGAATATTGAAAAATGCAATTTTGGGTGTTTTTGAAGTCACATAAATCATTTATGCAGCATAATCTAAAACAAACACAGATAAATGATCAGTACCCTATCATTGCCCTTTCAACTTAAGTAATAATAATGTTGGGTTTATGGTCTTATCTATATGTTTCCATAGCAAAAACACAGGTACCCTATCAAAATGGTCTTTTTGGGATTTTTTCAAAATTCAATGATACATTACTTACCTTTTTTAGTTTTTTATGCAAATAAAACATAAGCATTCACATTGGGACAAAGTTTCTGTTCTTTGCTATGGCACATGACCTCAAATCGCAAAAATGTAAGCAATTTTGGACAATATTTAGAGTCCTTTTTTTACTAGATCATTGAATTTTAATTCAAAATGATAAAAAATAATTAATGTATTGAAGTAGATTTTTCATTACATGATAGAAACTTTTTTAAAAAATATTCAGGAAATAGCCCGTTGCTATGGGAACGATTGTGTAAAATTGCACATAGGCCCCCTTTGAGTCCTTGGATACGGGCATCAAAAGTTAATCTGAATTTGTTTAAATCTAAAATAAAGTTCAGACTTTGCTTTATCGTATATGTAAAAAAGGTTGTGAAAGCCTGTTTCGTTTTTTGAGGAAAAGGCTTCGAAAAACAACAAAAAATTAATGCTTATTTTTATAATGTATGGCCAAATTACTATAGCAACCATTAATCATTTGAAACTTTTTTATTGTTTTTTGATAGAGGCTTATTTGATCTTTATTGATATTGAATTTGGACTTCCTGGGATTAATAATTACTGTTTTATAAAAATAATAAAAAATGGTTGCCACGGTAACATATGTTCCCTATAACATTTTCACGGTTTTTGAAAGAGCTCTTTGTGTTACCCTTGCGAAAAGAAAAAATTGCAGCAAGCTTGCTGCAAGGTTGCAGCAACCTTGCTGCAACCATAAAAGCGTGCAGAAAGACGTGTGCAGGTATATGCCGCTTAACCTGCACACAGATTGCACACAAAATCTGAATACAAATTAGGTTGCAGGTAGCTGCACATAACTGCTGCTAACCGCACATGGTTGCCGCTAGCTGCATCATTTCATTTCAAGCAAAAAAGGAGCATCGGGTAAAGTTTTCTGTGCAGCTAGCTGCAACTATAGAACAGAAACAAAAGAGTGCGTGCCAGAAGCTGCATATTCATGTATAAGTCACATGCACAAGTCACAGCCAATAGAATTTCAGGCCGCTGACATTTAAAGCTCTGGCTTTGAAACAGTCAAGTGGGAAGAGATGTGCCACATTCATGTAATGAAGTTACACTGATACTGAACAAAGGCTGGATACTTCAAATGATGGTTTGGGAACTAAATAACTGAAAAGTGAAAATGGAATACATATATCTTTTAGATGATGATCGAATTTAATGGTTGTTCAAAATGTGTTAAAATGAGAAATGATTAATTAGCTTGATTAATTATCAATCATTATGAATGTGATTGAAAAAGAAGGTAAGCATTAAGATTATTGTAAGAAAATGCCACTAATTTGCTTGAACTTTCAGAAACTTTACACTGTAATACCGTACATGCGACCTTCTGGACGTTGATATTTGCATGTACGTTAATAAAATTGTGTTCAGTATGCAACAATTGTATGCAGTTTGGGATATTCTCTTTCACATTGTACTGTTGTAGTAGTCAGCATAGTAACTTCTGTTTCAAGTGGTCGAACCATTATTCCTACTCCATTTATACAAGTGTTTAGAAACATGTATGTGTAAATCAAACGTATGTGGGGTAGTTGCTGCTAGCGGCACTATATGTGCACGAGATGTGCAAGAAGGGTTGCAGCTTAGCAGCACATATATGTGCAGAATGTATGCTGGAACATATGCAGCTAGCGGCAACTATGTGCAGGAAGTGTGCCGAAACAGATGCCGCTAGCCGCACATACGTGCCAGAGGAGTGCAGGAAAATGTGTGCAGCAAGACCTCATTTGCATGCCAAATCTCACCATAGTTGCAGCAAGCTTGCGGCAACTAGTGCTGCAAACTTGCAGCAACTATGTGCAGGAAGGCCAAATTTTTCATAAGGGTAGATATTTTCCAACAATTTTTATTTGTTCATGATGCAAAATTTTTTTAATGACTTTGAAGTTGCAAAATAAGTAATATTATAGACCATAGTTACCGTTGCCAAGGTAACTTATGTACATAGCAACAAGTGGGTTTATCCTGAATTTGCTCATTTGATAAAATAAATCCTATTTCCTTATCATATACCTATAAAGAGAGAAGGAAAATTGGAAAATACAAACAGCATTTTGAAATCGATATATCAAAATTAGCTAATCATGTTGTCATGGTAACCAGCCTTTTTTACAATATGAAACACTTCTAGTGAGCTTATTTAAAATTTTATGTCCTAATCTTTAGTATGCATAAAAAATCGTCCATTTCTGTCGTATATAGACCAAATTATAGAACTATAGTTAAAAATTCTTTAAAAATCTATTTTGGGGTGAAATGATTTGAAAATTTGTATACTTTAAGAAGAAAGGATGTTCTTTGATATATGTAACGGGTTTTTAATTCTTTTGTCGCATTATTTATTAAATTGTGTGTAATGGGAGGGGGTTATATGCATACATATAGCCAAGGGCAAAATATAGGTGCATGAAACACAATAACTTGAATATGCTTCAACAGATTTTCATGATATTTGTACATTGTGATCAGACTTTGAAGAGGAAGCCGCCTTTCGATTTTCAGGTTAATCCGACTTGTCCTTATGGGCTATTGGTGTTGTGAAAAAAAAATCCCAACGGGCGTATCTTGCTGCAATCGTGAGCGTAGGCTTTATTAATATCTTACCTGAAATATGGGTCAGATGCAGCTTCCATCCTTAACAATTTGTAGTAAGCATCCTCAGATGCATCATCCATTCAACTTTGGTTGATGTAGAACTTATAGTTAGGCTGTAAAAGACCTGTCCCATTTTACCTAACCTGCTCACTCAAGCGTAAAATTTAGGTCAGGTGCAGCCTCCGTGCCATGCATTCAAGTAAGCATCCTCAGATGTGGTTGATGTTATAGTTTAGCGGGAATGGACTCGTTCCATTTTGCTTAGCCTATAGTGCGGAAGCCTACACCGACGATGGGGCAATAGCATATAAGACCCCTCTTTTTCGTTGAGGAGAGCTGAAAATTATCCACAATTTTTTTCAAAATCAATTCGAAAATTAAAGACATGTTCCATTTCAAAATAGATATAGTTTATTTCTTTGCAATTATTCCTAATATTTCAATAGTCTGACGGGATGTCGGATACGTACCAAAGGATGTCTGATAAGCTGCCTGATACAATAGGATACCTTGTCTGATAGGATATCATTTTCAAGTGTCTGATACAACAAAATAGAATTCCTGATAGTGTATATGATGTGTCTTTAATGGAATATAAAAGGTTCTCTGACACTGGACACCTGACAAATGTCTGAAACATGCCTATTACATGTACGTCATTTTAATGTCTGACAAGGTGTCTGATTTTATACCATAGGATGTCTTTATTATATCATTGATGGACAATGAGAACATTTAAGGTAATGTATATAAAAAGAAGTCTCTGACAACTAAAGCTTTCTTGGTTGTTTTGCTCAATTCACTTAAGTGACACATTGATGTTCCATGAACCTGAAGGTCGGGGGCTCAAACAAAATATCAGGTGTCATTAGCAACATCATAAGCAATGCCGTTAGCAACACAATTTCAAAGCTTCAAATAAATGTTAAAAAAGAAAAGAAATGAATGTATTATTTTTATTGATCGAGGTACGAGGGCTGATGGATATGTTGAAAGCCTAGTTTTTTGGGATGCAGAAGGTATTCTGCTGATAGTTTATCTAAAAAAAGACAAACAATCAATGACATATACTATGCTTCACTTCTGACACAGTTACGGGAAAATGTTCAACTTATGCGCCGCAGAAAGCTCACTAGTTAAAGGTGTGTTGTTCCATCAGAACAAATTATGCTCCTGTTTACAAGTCTGTCACTGTCATATTGGCTGCCATTCATGATTTTGGCTTTAATTTGATTGAGCATCTGTCTTATTAGTCCCCTACCGGCAACGCCGAAGGGGACTCTTAGTTTCCTCTCGGTCTGTCTGTCCGTCCGTCTGTCTGTCTGTCCGAATTTCAGTTTTCCGGACTTTTTTCTGCGACGGATGGAGATATTCAGCTTGGTCATGGATAGTTACAGAGCAAGTTCGACTTTCGTCACGCTTGACCTTTTTTTCGAGGAGTTATGCTCCTTGATGACTTTGAAAATTCGGTTTTTGTCAGTTTTCCCGACTTTTTTTTTCTGCAACAAATAGAGATATTCAGGTGAAATTTGATACACAGCTTGGTCTTGGATAGTTACAGAGCAAGTTTGACTTTCGTCACGCTTGACCTATTTTTCGAGGAGTTATGCCCCTTGATGACTTAGAGAATTCAGTTTTGGTCAGTTTTCTGGACTTTTTAGCTCACCTGAGCCAACGGCTCAAGTGAGCTTTTGTCATAGTGTTGCGTCCGTCGTCCAACGTCGTCGTCGTCCGTCGTCGTCGTCCGTCGTCGTAAACTTTTCACATTTTAAACTTCTCCAGAACAGCTGAAGTGATTTTGATGAAACTTAGTAGGTATGGAGTACTCATGGTCCCCTACAAGTGTTGATGTTTTTCGTCCGGATCCGTCAACAGGTGGCGCCACCACAGCCAAAAGTAAGTCACGGGGGGTACCCTCCTTTGACAAACTTCTTCAGAACCGAAGCATGTATCGACAAACCGAAAGCATCAGGATGATCTAGAGAGATGTCTTAAAAAGTGTTGTTATTTTTGGTTCCACTTCGAAGTCAGATTTTGACGCGTTTTTGACGTCTTTTCGGACTTAGTCAGAAATGCACATTTTTGCACTATTTCTTTAAATAACTCAATAAGTGTATGATTTTACACACTCATTTACTGCAAATTTATCATATTTAACTTCCATAATGTTTTGATATGTATTTTATGCTTAAATTCTTTTTTTTATCAATTTGTTTCTTATGTAAAAAGGAAGGGGGTGATTTTCATACATTTTCTGCTTCTTTTCTATAACCACTTTTCAGATTGTCATGATAATTTGTAGGTATGAGGTACTCATGCATGGTACCCTACAAGTGAAAGAATTTTGTCAAGATATCCACTTTTGTATTTTTAAGGAATATTTTTCAAGATTGTGGGACCCCTTTTAGATCGACCTTTCATCCATAGTTACAGCTGATAATTCAACAAGTGACCCATCTTTCAATGTCTTATTGATTGACCTTTTATGTGATATGATTCAATTATTTAAATTCTTTATAGTTATTTAGAATTTTATTTTTCAAGTCGGGAAGAAGTTTTCAAAAGCGGCCATGTTTTGCCGTGTACCCGAAGGGGATTCCCCATTTAGTACTGTGGTACCTTTAGTACTGCGATACATTTCATATCAGGAGATACAGTGCAAACGGAATAGATTTTTATTCCATGTGCATTATACTTGGAATACTTTCATAATGGTTATCATTCATGTACTTGGAACACTTGCATATACTTGTTATCATGTATAAAGTTTGCTCGAATTTCCTCTGTCTTAGACTCTCTTAGATGAAGTAATTTACGGACTGATTTCTTGAAGAAACGTCTCATGAGTAATATCTTACTCTGGATTTTGAGAATACATAGGACATTTAATATCTTAAATTCTTAAAAATAAATAATTCTGTTCAGAGTTCCTGAAATCTTCCAATGAAATGTTGGACCAGAGGAAGCTGTTGTTTTAATAGAGAAAATACATTATTATTCACAACCTTAAGCCACTGTGTTCGACATCTTGTATGTATAATATTTCTAAGAGGAACACAGAGGCCTGAGGTTGTGAATAATAAAACATTTTCTCTCATAAAACGACAGGTTCCTGTGGTAAGACATTTGGGAATTTTTATCCGTTCAAATAATAGAAACAACATGAGTTTTTATCGGACCAAATAACTTTTTGTCGGCAAATCCGATGCAACCGATACATTTCTCTCTCCGCTAACAACTTGTCCGTGTAACAGACCCATGATGAGGTAAGACAATTAGTTAACAGTAAATAACGACGTCGTAGGTTTGCTAGTTGGACAAGCTTAACAATTTCATGGGCCTTTTAATTTGTTTCAAACTGCGAAACCTAGCGAAACCACTTGAGTTGTTGAACAGCGTATGCTGAGATGCGACGCTCCTTCTCGCCTGTTGAAATATGCATAGGCAAGAAGCGCCGCATTTCAGCATATTTACTGAAAATTATTTGTTCAAGTGGCTTCACTGGGTCATGAGGTTTGATACACCGCACACTGCTCTTTGGAAAACAAATTGGCCCAATTTCTGAACAACTCACTTGAATTGATAAATATTGGATTAAAACGATTTTAGATGTACGTTTCATGTATTTGAGATGAAATCAATACTATTCAAAAGCATTCATAGATTTCAGTATACTTTAATATGAATAAAGGCAAAACTGAAAAATCTTTGTTTTTTATGCCCCTGGAATAAAAGATTCGGGAGCATATAGTTTTTGGCCTGTCCTTCTGTCTGTCTGTTTTCAGAAAAAATTTAACATTGGGCATAACTTTTGAATGGAAGCTGGAGATAGAGGTTTCATATTTCACATGTATATTCCTTGTGACAATACCTTTCCATTCATACCAACATTTTTGACCTCGTGACGATAACCTTGACCTTTGACGTACTTTTCAAAAACTTTTAAATTGGGCATAACTTTTGAATGGTTAGTGATAGGGCTTTCATGTTTTACATGTGTATTCCTTGTGACAAGATCTTTCCATTGATACCAAAAATTTTGACCTTGACATTGACCTTTGACCTACGTTTCAAAAATTTTAACATTGGGCATAACTTTTGAATGGTAAGTGATAGGGCTTTCATATTTCGTATGTGTATTTCTTGTAACATGACCTTTCCATTGATACCAACATTTTTGAAATCGTGATCTTAAACTTGACCTTTGACCTACTTTTCAAAAACATTAACATTGGGCATAACTTTTGAATGGTTAGTGATAGGGCTTTCATATTTTACATGTGTATTCCTTGTGACAAGATCTTTCCATTGATACCAATATTACGCTGACCCTCTCACATACTTAAAAGAAAATGGCGTTTATACTAACAAAGATGCCGCCGGGGGCATTCTCGTTTCACAAACACAGGCTTTATAGTTTCTGGCATGCTACGGTAGCTATCAATAATGAAAGGTTTGGTGTTCAATTTTTAAAAGACTTAATTTATGAAATCATTTCATTGTTTTATTCTTTTTCTGCTGCACATTAATGTGGAATTTTACAATATGATTTTATTTTTGATGTTGCATAATTGAAGTATACTAGCTGGGCATATGACTTTGGACCACTTTATCCGTCTTTTCAAATCAGTTAAAAAGTTATTGTTTTGAAATGTGACTATTTTTTCTTTTTTTTTGTACTTCTCAAGGTTGTCTGAAAAAAAATAATTTCTCTACATCAGGCAAAAATCTTTTTAGAAAGGCTGTGGGCTAAAATCCTGGTACTGGCACTATCAGTATTCAATGTCAGTATGTCAATTAGAGCGTGCATGGGTATCAGGTGAGCGTTGTGCCCCCTGGGGCTCTTGTTTCTGCAACAAACAGAGATATTCAGGTGAAATTTGATACACAGCTTGGTCTTGGATAGTTACAGAGCAAGTTCGACTTTCGTCACACTTGGCCTATATTTCGAGGAGTTATGCCCCTTGATGACTTGGAAAATTCAGTTTTCCCGACCTTTTTTCTGCAACAAATGGAGATATTCAGGTGAAATTTTATAAACAGCTTACTCTTGGATAGTTACAGAGCAATTCAACTTTCATCACGCTTGATTTATTTTTAGAGGAATTTTGCCCCTTGATGACTTGGAAAATTCAGTTTTTGTTAGTTTTCCGGACTTTTTCTTGCAAGAAATAGAGATATTCAGGTATATTTTGATACTCAGCTTAGTCTTGCATGGTTACAGGGCAAATTCAACTTTTGTCATGCTGGACCTATTTTTTGAGGATTTCCCCTTGATGACTTGCACAATTCAGTTTTTGTCAGTTTTCCAGACTTTTTTCTGCAACAAATAGAGATATTCAGGTAAAATTTGATACTCAGATTAGTCTTGGTTAGTTACAGAGCAAGTTCGACTTTTGTCACGCTTGAACTATTTTTCGAAGAGTTATGCCCCTTGATGACTTGCACAATTCAGTTTTTGTCAGTTTTCAAGACTTCTTTCTGCAACAAATACAGATATTCAGGTAAAATTTGATACTTAGCTTAGTCTTGATTAGTTACGGAGCAAGTTCGACTTTTGTCAAGCTTGACCTATTTTTCAAGGAGTTATGCCCCTTGATGACTTGCACAATTCAGTTTTTGTCAGTTTTCAAGACTTCTTTCTGCAACAAATATAGATACTCAGGTAAAATTTGATACTAAGCTTAGTCTTGATTAGTTACAGAGCAAGTTCGACTTTTGTCACGCTTGACCTATTTTTCAAGGAGTTATGCCCCTTGATGACTTGCACAATTCAGTTTTTGTAAGTTTTCCAGACTTTTTTCTGCAACAAATACAGATATTCAGGTAAAATTTGATACTTAACTTAGTCTTGGATAGTAAGGGTAAGTTCATTTTTCGTCATGCTTGACCTCTTTTTCGAATCAATAAAGCAGATAAAACCTCAGAACTGAGCTGCACGGACAGTAAGTTTAATTAAAACTCATGTTTAATTGAAGAGTAATTCATAGGCAGAGTTGCAGGACATAAATATATGCCGCCGGTAGGGGACTTATATCACTCAGCGATCATAGCATTTTTCACCTTATCTTGCTTCATCAGACTTTCATATGCATCTATTCCCATAACCGAAAGCAGCTAGTTCTGGCAGCCACTTTCAGTCTAATGATGATGTCATACTTGCAGTGGATGAGATAAGGAATTCTTTAAAAGTGGTATTGAGACCCTTAAAAGTGTATACATACTGAAGGGGATTTTGTAGAAAAATAATGTCTGATAAAATTCAAATTCTTCAATACACGGCTCTCAACATATCAATCAGCCCTAATATCAACACCAAAATATTAATGCTTATGCATTATTTCCCCCTCAACTTTTGAAGTGGATACCTCCATCATAATATCGATGATTCCTTTGAGTTTGTGATTCATTGAATTATAATATTTCATACATATATTAATATACTAGCTGTACAATAATCTATGATAATATGTTTCTCAAATTATTCAACTGAACAGCAAAAAAATCTTCGGTGGCATCAAAAATGACTTATTCACCTTATAGATCCTACTGAATGGAATTCTGGAAGTCAAATTTAAAGTTTTTTGTGTAATCTGGGCATTGCATAGCAGAAAAAAATTATGTCTGGTCAATACATAATAAATGAAGCACTACGTATAAGATTCATATTTGTCATGCCAGTACTCCTCTGTGGGCATCTGTTCCAAGTCTGTAAACTGACGTAAATGAAACTTTGTCACTTGGTAATTCACCATCGTCCTTACGGCAAAATACCCACAAATCACTTCAAACAGAACAAACAAGGCTTCTATGATGTGCACGGCACGTTCTAGCGGTAATAATAAAGCCTCGTCATTAAACACCAGGAGGAGGATGAGAGGGAACTGGATCAGCAACGTCAACAGCCAGGATCCCGCCAACTCTGGGACCTGTTGAGGGAATTATGAAATATCATATTTAAATAGGATTTGTCATAAAGGGAGGAGAAAATTATGGCATTTCTTTAATCTTACGAAATACTACCGGTATAAGAATCTTATTCCAGATGTGAAAAGGAAATCCACACAAAGTGTTCGTCCAGGATCCAATTCCAAACCACAAAATCAAATACATATAATCCATTTTCTAGGTATTAATTGTGATTGTTTATGACCCTAGATTTCTAATACACACAAGAAAACAGACATCACATCATTTGGCAACATTTTTTTTCATCTGTCTGACAACATTTAAGCAAGTCTTGACAAATATGGTATTTACCTTGTGTCACTCAATCTTAACCTTGATCATATTTTTTTAACTATAAGGGATAGAGCTTAGATATTCTTCATAATATTAAAGAAACCTCAGGACCTGACCATTCTTTTGACATTGGATTTATACTTACTAACTTTTCAAAACATTAAGTTTGGTCTAACAACAGGGGATAGAGGTAAGACATCTCAGATGTTGATACCTCATGACTATTGTAGTCCATTCAAATAAGGCATTGACTTTTGACTTAGTGACCTACATTTCAGGAAAAAACTTAAAACCTGGGCCATACCTTTTGAAGTATGAGAGATAGAGTTCAAATACTTCACATCTAGACACCTCATGATCAGACCTTTCACTTCTATCACTGACTTTGACCTTGACCTTGAATTTGATTTTACCTATTTTTCCAGACACTTTAACCTGGCCTACATGCACCTACATTTTGTACTGAGCTATAAGGGGTAGGACTTTAATCATCACATGAAGATTCCTTATGACCAGAGTTTTCATTTAATACCAGACTTTTGACCTTATGAACTTGACCTTTGACCTACTTTGGACCCTGTAATCTTGGACTTTGACCTATATTTAAATAACCTTAGCCTGGGCCATATTTCCTGAACAAGTTTATGGATAGGACATTGATATTTCACGCATAGATTTCTGATGATTAGCACTTTCATTTGATACCATGACTTTGGACTTAGTGACCTTGAACTTTGAGCATTTTCTGTATTTTACTAGAAAACACCCATCCGAAAGCTTTGCTGTGTTTCTGTCAAGTCTTATTTATATTCTGCAATCTTAACTTAATAATATTTCATATTTCAAGCTTACCCTCTCTGTAAGGTTGCCAAGGAAACCAATATATAACCTTATGACCTCTATAATTGTGTAGACGATGTATATGGCAATCAACATGATGTTGTAGAGTGAAGATAAGTAGGGATACTGCAAAAAAAGAATAACACATGGTTCATGAAGGTAGGAATAGCCTTTTATATAATTTTTGAAGCATTTCCATTAACAAAATCATAATTATAAATTCAACATCACACACTGATTTTACTGGTCCCTATGTTACATAAACATCAAGAAAAATATCTCTTCTTTAAGTAGTTAAAGTGATCTGGCATTCATTATTCTAGCATAAATTACTCATTCATTCACTCATATCCTAATTAATTCATTAACTACTTCTTTCACTCACTTCTTCTTTCATTCCTTCATATCTTATTCATTTATACATCCATACAGTTACATGAATTAAGAATTAAAGAGAGAACATACTTCATTCATAATACAATGTCATGTACTATAAACACAGTTACTTTGGCTTGGGGATATTTCCACAAAATGACTACTGCAACGTACAGTATGCATGGGTGTAACTTTGGCGAAATCAGGAGTATTCCCTCAAGTTTTATACACTTGTTGTAATTTTCACATGGGGGTTATTTTTGCAATGATACAATCGCGAAAAATTATTCCCATGCAAAAATTTACAGTATTTTAAATTGTTTACTACTTGTAGAACATTATTCCCCTTTGTAAACTGCACATGTATTTCATTTCATAAACATTAATATTATTTGTATATATTCATTTAAATTAATATAAGCCATCTTCTATGTGTATTACAAACCTTTATCTCCATAATTACTATTGTTGAAATCAGCCAAAATGGAGAGAAGAAAGCATTGAAGTAGAGTGCAATCTGTAGAGGTAAGTTACTGACATACTCATTCCCTGCAATAAAATAAATGTAAGTGATTGTATGAATGTATTATTTACAGAAACTTAAAAATAGGATTGCACTCTTTGCATTCTTTATATTGTATTTGACAATAAAACCTAGGCAACACAAAGCATTACATCCCCTCGCACGGCAGGAAAATTAATGTGTCTAGTATACAAGGAAAATCAATCAGGATCATCCTCTTGTCATGAATAAGGAAAAAGTGTATAAAGTTTGGTTAAGATCCAATCAAAACTGCACCCTCTAGGCTGTATACAAGGATTTTGAACTTTTCATATCTCTGATTGACCTTGACCTTTGACCTTGAAAATCAATTTTTATTTATTTATTTATTTCCTTTATTTATATAGGATAGCACATTTAGCTACAAAATGAACTAGTTTACAATGTGGTCCTGTCTTAAAAATATGTGCATATGAAGTAAATTAAGTCCATTATATCACCTTAATGAAATACAACCTAAATATCACAGTTCATTTACAAAAATACATACCTGTACGTAGCAATAGCATTCTTTCTCTTATCATAAGCAATCAGTGTATGAAGTTTCTTAAGATCCAATCAAAACTGCAAACTCGAGGCTGTATACAAGGATTTTGACCATTTCCTATCTGTGACCTTGACCTTGACCTATGACCTTAAAAATCAATAGGATTTTTCCTCTTGTCATAAGCAATCAGCGGAAGTTTGGTTAAAATCCAATCAAAATTGTGATCTCTAGGCTGTATACAAGGATTTTGACCATTTCCTATCTGTGACCTTGACCTTTGACCTATGACCTTGAAAATCAATAGGGTTCTTCCTCTTGTCAAAAGCAATCAGTGTATGAAATTTGGTTAAGATCCAATCAAAACTGCACCCTCTAGGCTGTATACAAGGATTTTGTAACACACACATGTACACACTCACCCTCACACGAACAACTGCGTTACTATATCCCCCGGCAAGGGGATAATAAAATTATGAATCTTATGTTACTTTATTTGAGAAGGTTTGATTCTAGTTTCAAAATCATTTTTACATTATCTATTCGAACAAAATATTAAAGAAAAATGTAAAAAAGTCTCCCCCCCCCCCTAAAAAAACGGATGAAATATTATAAGGGTCATAAAATCAGTTCAGGAACCATTGATGAATTTGCAATTTTCCTTCATTACATGAATTTGTACTTTTGAGAAGAACAAACCAGTATTTGAGAAAACTTTCAGTGAATTGACCATTCAACATGTCCACAAAAAAAACTTCAAGACTTTTTAGTGACTTAGAGTGTTGTATCCCTTTTGCAATTCAGGCATCAGATTGTTTTATTATGCTGCTGTTAACAGATTGTCATTACATGGTAAGTAAGAACAAACAGTAAACAGCAGCATAATAAAATGGTTCATGCCCGAATTGCAAAAGGGATGAACAGTGTTGTAGACGCATCCAAACTTGAGGGCTTCAGGAAAGCCACCAAGCACAACTGTGACTAAGTGCAAACTCTCGCTATCAGATTAAAGGTTAAAAGTATCCTGTGATGTACCAATACAGATAAGGCCAAATAAAAATATATGTTTGTTTCCTGTACCATGCAAAAAAATGAGAGGCTCTGCAGGTTAAGGAAAATCTTCTTTTTTTTTGCAAAGATGTTGGGGCAGATGCAATACTGTAAAATTTGTTTAGTTTTTTTTTTTCTGTATGGAGGCACTTTTCACCTACAAGAGCAATGGTGAATCCCAGAAAATTTTGGTGACATTTTGTTGAGTTCCATGATAAGGTCTAGGGGTGGTAAGGGGGTTTCTAGGCCCAAAATCGTTGCTAATTCCAAAGATCAAAAAATATTGAAATTGATACTAAAATTGGTCAAAGGAAGCTTGTCTTTAATAGATTCAACATGAAAAAATGTTTATTTTCATTTTTACGTTAGTGTTATCCCCCTTTGAAATCATATTGAACAAAAAAATCAATATATTTTCACATGTGATAGCAAAATTAGACTTGGCCACATCAAAACAACAAGTTCATATTTTTTCTGTATATCCGTATAAGTATTTTGTAAATGCTGACAAAGTATGAATCTGTTGTTTTCATGTGGCCAGTAGAAATTGGAAGGAATTAAATCAATGACTGTTACCATGCGAGCGGGTCGTTTTTGAAACAGAAAAACACCTTTTTACTTCTATAATACAAGAATTATTTGAGTAAAATCGATACAATTCAATAGATTTTGTTCTGTTGTTATTGATGATATTGATTATTTAATCCCATATGCACGAAATCAAATAATACAGACAAAAACATACGACTTTCAAATGTTTATTATCCTCGTAATGTAACGAATATTCAGGACGACAGAATGACATCATACTGAATATATGACGTCATATATGTTTGCAACTTTGATATTGCTTGTACTTTGCGAAAAAACAAACAACATCAACACCCCCAGCACACACAAAAATCAACCAACCAAACTATTATATTAAATGAAGATGTGAAATTTAACCCTCCGTTAGAAAAAAAAAAAAATATTTATTTGATATCAAATTGAGAAATGAAGGTCATGTAACATAGACACCAGCGTGTTATTTGCTGTCCACGTGATGTACTTATTTTTGCAAATTCAGGGGAAAAAATATCTGCCATGTCTCATTTTTGACTGAGAAAAATCTTTTTATTTTATTGCAAATGTTTTATGGAAAATATGTTGTCAATATTAACGAAAATTGTATGTACACAAAATTCGCAGTGTACGTTACCAAGAAATGACGCGCCGTGTCCATTTTGACAATTTTCGTTAAATACTGACAACATATAATTATTTTCTATAAAATATTTTCAATAAAATGCAAAAATAAAGAATCATCATCTTAATTCGGGGAGAGGGACAAATGCACTTTACCTGAGTACATAGGAAATTGCACGTGATTGCCCTATATAAGGGAGGCACGTGCAAGCATGCTGACTTTTAAAAAACAGCAACGGAGAGCAAAAATAAGGTCATTTTTTAATTCCTTGTGAAAAAGTAGTTTAATAACTATTGTTATTAACTGGAAATGATACCAATTTGCAGACAAACTCGTAGACTTTCTGCAATCGACCCAGAAAGAAATGGCTGTCGTTGCTACATTGCAACTTGGAGTGTCACGTGATGATTTAGATGGTTTTGATTGGCATGACGTCGAATGCAGTTGTAAACAAAGTCAGCTGAGCAGCATGTATGTGGAGTTTAAGACCGGATTTGATACAAGTGTCCCACTTACATGATTGGAATAAAACAAATAAAAAATGTGGATCATAGTCTTTAATCGGAACTAGGAATGAGAGTCAAATTCATACAGCAAAACGTTTTCAAACGGAGGAAATAAGCACAGCAGAACGCGGATGACACCGGAAAAGTAAGAAAGCAGACAATTTCTGAATTTAGAAGATTACAGTAAGTTCGCTATCAATCTAAATGCTTTCATGGGGGCTGCTGCCCTCACACCCACACTTTACTACGCTCAAACGCCGCTAGACTCACCCTCAAACGCTGCTAGGCTCTCTGAAACTGAGCACAAGTGAATCAAAATGGCAGCCTAGTTGCAGTGTACTAGTTGCTAAGTTGAAGTTGAGCTCTGGTGAGAATCAAAATGACGGATGCGTACTGTTGGAGAAGTAATTATCGCCAGTTTTTAAAGCATTTTTTGCTCTATTTCCTTTTATTTTTAAAACTGTCTCATGAATTTTGGACTGCAAAAACTAGAACCCTTTACTGATATTTCCACAAATTTTCAATAAAATCTAATCATTACAACTCGTGTTAAAAGCATTTAAAATGAGCTGAAATTGAGCACTCCTTAAAGAGGTCGGAGAAGCAATTATCGCCGCGAGGGATTATTCTTGTCTTATATCCACAACATTTCAACAAAAATTATACCATCAGATTCCTCTATTCTTTTTCTGATCAGTTGGGATAAAAACTATTGAAAATAGTTTGAAATTGCCTCAATGATTGAGAAAGAAGACAGCAAGGTGCATCGCCATCGCCCCCGAGGAGCTAGGAGAAAGACATCCATTTCAATGAAATTCAGGTGCTAAAATCTTAGCTTTTATCGCATGGATTTATCTGAAATTTCATATACAATTTGATGAACATAAGAAGTATTATTGCTGAAAGTATCAACTCTCTGTCATTTGAAGATCCAAAGATATCATATTGACAAACGGCGATAATTACTGCTCGGAGATAATTACTTCCCGACCAGTACCAGTAAATTAAGTGCATTCTAGCCCAGGAAGATTTATTTTTACATATTGATAATTTCAGTCAGCATAAAATCAGGGCGTTAAGAACTTCCCTAGCAAGTATGTAGTAAAAAGCAGCATACTAAATAGACGTTTGTAAGAATCTCAAACGAGATCAGCGTGAACTCTGAACATGCTAAATGGTTTGAAGCTCAGTGAATGTGTGGCATGTTCAAGTTATGCATAGTATATTACATTGAAGGAAAACTATTATGTAAAGTTAACATCTGCAATCATCACTGAAAATCATAACATCACTTTGTTAGGCTAGTCCCAACTTGTTTTGCTTGCAGGGAAGTTACAATTCCCCTACAAACCATGGTTATATCGATTTACATATTGTCTATTACCTGCTTTGAGTATCTGGTGTTTTTGAGGATCGTGTGCCGATTTAGCCACAGGAAAAAGAACATCAGTAACTGTTGTAACAGTTCTCCGCAAAGGATTTGGCAAAGTTGAATCCATTTCAGGTTTCTATTTCCGCGGAAACCGAATGCGCATCTGTAGAACTCGGACTATACCGATGCGTTTTTCCGGAATTGAGTGAGCCAATGGTCCCAATCAGAGCGTCCATGTATTGATAAGGCCATAATAGCGAGCGGAGCTCGCTGCAAAGGCCCGAAGGGCCTTTGCGAGCGAAGCTCGCCCTTATGGTAACGCTTATACACTTACCTTATTGAGAAGATATGCTGAATCAAAGAATGAGAATGTACTACTTTGCTTTCAAAAATTTTCGTCCCCTCGCAGACAGAGTTACTGCGGAGATGCTGAATATTGCCATTTAATTTTTTTTTTTTTTCGACTCCGAGTATACGTATATGTTAACATTCAAAATCAGTTAAGTTGCGCCAATACGCAAAAACTGTGTCACAAGACATTTTTGAAAGAAACATTGAATCATGGAAAGATTTTTTTGCTTTTACTTTTTACTTGCATTAGTTGCTATTCCTCCATATGCCTTATGGTTACCTTTGAACTCGATATATATGGATTTTTCTATCATATAAGGGTAGTATTTGTCAAAAAATGCATGTCACAAACTGAGGCGTATGATAAATTGGGTTGTCAGTGACGCGAAAACGTATTAAATTCAAAATATTTAGCACATATTTTAATAAAAGTAATATCAGTATTTTAAAAAATCGCGTTCAGTTCATACGCTTTATAGTATTTTACTCTGAATTATACTAAACTCTATTGTCACAAGATTTACCGTGAATTACGTTACCATCTTTGGAGATCTAGGATGAGTTAAAATTAGAACTATATAATATCATAACAATACTTATCAAATTTGTAATAGACCAAACTTTAATAGTTTTTCATTGAATGTTTTACATTCGTTTCATTTTAGGGAAAAAATCCTTTCATTTCTTATTTTCTGAAAAATTCACTTATTTTGTGAATTACGTTACGCAGCTTTTACTGTGATAAGAATCGCATAGTGCATTACTATGGTCATGTCGTAATCGGGTGCTTATGCCTTTATATAAAGACAATCACAATTTGATTAAAGCTCCCTTGCGTACGGAGAGGCAGATAATAAACACAGAAAAAAAAAAACATGACGGTGAATTACGTTACGGTGAATTACGTTACGTAGTAGATACTAAATTCAGAGTAATATCCATTCCTGAGGTGTATAGATGGGATTTATCGTAATTATTTTACTTTCAGACATGTTAGCTAGTGATAAAACTTAGTTTGTGGGCAGAAACACTATTTAAAATGTCAAATATATACAATTTACCATTTTTTAGCCAGTAGGCATTCTTTTTAATCACAATATTCTTCATTTTGCACGTTATTTGATAAAGTTTGTAGTTGAAACATTTGAATGTATCTCATAAGTATGTGTATTGAGAAAAATAGTCATCAGATAATGCTGAAGTTTCCAAAACAAGCGAGAATTCCTGCCATAACGTAATTCACGCTGCGTAACGTAATTCACTTTTGGGTATCTTGATTGATTACAGAGGACAGTGATTGCACAGAGTAATACTGAATCACACAGATGTATACAAAAGATGATATGGAAGATAGAATCAGCTTTGAAATACGAAAGAAATACACTAATATAAAGTAGCTATATGTACAAAAGCACTTTGCTTTTCTTGTCTGTAAGATGTTCTATTTGAAGTATGTTAAAACATGCCAGATGATTCAAGTTTGTGATATATTTTGATCTAGCATAGATTCAGATCCTGTTTGAAGGTCTACAGAGCAATGGATCGACTAGGAATTGTTAAGTTAACCATAATTATTTCATGGAAAATAAACTTTTAAATAATTTTTGTGAATTACGTTACGGCACTTTTGGGTATGAAAACTCTGAAAATTGGAAGCTAAACATGATAATTTTGGGTCTTCTGTTAAAGTTTTTATTATATCAATTCAAATCATCATTTAAAAAGAATTGGAACGGTGGTTTTCAAAATATGTCTGTGTAAAAACGAATTTGAGAAGCTAAATACATGTGAATACTCTTAATCATAAAACATTGCATGACAATATTTGATGCCATTTGGCTGTTATATGCAATATTTTTTTATTTCTTCAAGTACGATTTACTGTTCTGTGATCGTGCCCTCTTAATATATAATGCTATCAGAGATAAAACAAGTGAAATCTTGCTTAAAAGGTGACGGAATTTCTTGATTCGTGAATTACGTTACGAGGTACTTTCAATGTATGTCTTTATCTTATAGCCATTCCCTCCGAGTTATTGTAGATTTTGCAGTTTATATGTTTTTACTATCAACTAAAAGCAAAATCTGGGGAATCTGTTTTACTCTAATCTCCCTTTAAATCAAACTATCATAATTGAAAAACATCATTAACTTAAACTTCGTGATTAATTTGCACGAATAGGTTTGAGGTATTATAAATTAGCTGCTCTCCTTCATAAATATATGAAAATCTATACTAAGTGTATTCGTTCACCACCATAATGACTACAATTACTAATAAAGCAAACTATTGAACACTTACGGCGTTTTTCATTGTCAGAAAATTTTATTATTAACATATGCCCTCATATGTAACGTAATTCACATACAATTACACAGCAGTCTACATCTAATTAAATTTCTGGCTAAAATGCTGGTGAAAAATTTTTCTATAGCCTTTTCCAAAACACATATATACCAAGCTTCAAAATCGACATGGTTTTGAAATATTCCTGATCTTAAAGTTTGCGGCCGTTTTGAACTTGCAATTGGCGCAACTTAACTGATTTTGAATGTAAACTCAATTTTTGTTTCCAAGTTAAATTTCTTGACATAATTTTTCGTAGAGCAGATTACGAAATAGCATCGACAACTCGGCGTAACCGCCGAATCTTTTTAGGAAAGCCGACATCTCCGTTTGAGTATTTTGTTTACTGCGCTTCTATGACGTCATTGACGTCATCGCGCCAAATTCTTAATGTCACTTAGACGTTGTAAGATTTTCCTTTAATGGACGTATTTTGCTTGACGTAAACGCTTCTAAAAAGGTCAATAATCCGGCCAAAGAATTCCCATGGGCGATTTTGTGTTCAATCCGGATGCCTTCACGTTATTAAGTTTCTCAAATCAGAACACTTCTCGGATTTTATGATAGTATTTTGAGGCATCCGAACATTTCTCCAAAATTATATTTATGATGTCCGATATTAAGTGGTTTTCTTTATTGAAATGTTATGAAACAGGCTTTTGACGATTGTATCTGACATCGGCGAGATGGTTTTTTTTTCTTTTGGGCGATATGCAATGAGTTATTTATTTTCATTTAACCGTTTTATTACAAAATTAAAATGGCTTGAAATAAAAAAAAAATCACATGTAGGAAATATAACCAGGTCTGTTTATAAATCCTTGGTCTGACCAGTTCTAGCTGAGCTCTTTAAACTAGATCGTTGATATAAGGTTTCAAAATCATACACCTTTTGTGTTTGCTCGTATTTTTCTGTAAATTTGACTGGACCCCCCCCCCCCCCCCCTCAACCTAATCTAATATTTGCCGGTCTAGGCCAAAACAGGAACGTACAAAGAACCATATCTTAAGCCGCCCCCCCCCCCCTTAAAATGTTCATCTGCTGGTCTAGACCAATTTTACAAATGCCTCTGTGTTTCCACTCGCCTTTTTACTGCCCTTTTTTTTTTTTTTTGGCAATCATCAAACAGAAAGTTTTGTAAGATAGGATAAACAGTCATAGTCTAAAATTATATAATATATAATCATATTTATTTTCTCTCCGCTCGCACACAAAGGCTTTGCCTTGATTCATATTAATTGATTGTATAGTTTTAAAAAATTATATATTATAATAAGAAAAATATATACATGACTCCAATAATAAACAGCACCGTGAAAAGGTAAAAACAACCACGTTCACTGTTGTTTTTTTTTTTTTTTTTTTTCTTTTTTCAAGTGACATACATTCGCCTTTGATCAAATTCAATGAACATCACTGGAAAAAAAACTTAAGAAAAAATTTATATATACAATACTGAAACATCACAAAAAGGTACATTCAAGAGACTACAACTTGATGTACATGTATACTGCCCCTGGTAAGTGGCAGATTTGTAAACTATGCAAGAAGTGTGAGAGAGGAATTAGTACTAAGTGGTTTTTCACTTAATGTTTTCCAATCTAAAGAGATGTGTTTTGTGTGTATATGTCATGATGAGCTTTTTTGAATAAATATTGTTAAAGAGCTTAAAGATATTTTTAGTTAGTACATTTACAATTTGCATGATTTTGTAAAGTATGTATATATATATTATATAATTATCAATGCACTACTTTTCAAAGACATCAACACATAACAGTGTTGGCCATGCATATCTCATTCCTACTCACTCAAACCAAGCCAGATACTGATCTTTTCACAGTCACAGAGGAACCCCTCCCCCTGGATTTAGCTAAAAATCCGAATTTTCCGGGTTAATTTTTTTATGTATGATCCTTTTCAAATTGATAAGCTGGAAACACATGACTGACGACTGGACCACCATGGACAAATCAAGTTTTCTACATCTGCCGTCATACCTGTTGCCTAATGCCCTGTTTACACGACGGGTTTAATGCGCATTAAATCAAATTTAATGCGCATTAGATTTTAGCTGCGTTCACACGGAGATTCTAATGCGCATTAGTTTAATTCGCATTAGATTTAATGCGCATTAGATTTTGCCGTGTGAACGCAAAGCGAGTCTAATTCGCATTAAATCTGGCGCATGCGTATATGATTTACAAGAATTCTACAATACGTCTACATCATAACTGGGCACTTCTAATCACCCTTGAACCTCGAAACGTAGGATAAAAGGTAAAGATTTCATTCACAACGGACACTGTAGATCTACTACGTCTCTTATTGACTTACGTAGAGTAACATTGTATTATGACGTCATCTTATCTCATAATGACGTGATGCTATGCATGCATCAGCTTTACTTACAAAGAGGTAAATTATTTTGAGAAAAACAATATATTGGCATGCATTCGATCTTTTTACTATCTAAAGTATACGATTCTCAGTGCAAATGTACCAAAATCTAATGCGCATTAGAATCTGTCGTGTGAACGCAATCCGAATCAAATTCGCATTAGAATAAAGCGCATCAAATCTAATGCGAATTAGATTTAATGCGCATTCGTGTGAACAGGGCATTAGCTTCAATATTTTGCCCGTCTCACACGTTATTTCTATTCGGTATAACCGAATAGAAATAACGTGTGAGATGGACGAAATATTGAAGCTACTGTTGCCTCAATGTCTCCTTACAGAGTCTGAGAGTCCTGCTCAGTTCAGTATGTTGTTGAATTGAAGTCAAGCAGATTAAGGGATTGACTGACAAAAACTTAAATATTCACATGATTCAGTAAGGATCTTAGGAGAGCAAGGGCATTATATATTAATCATGTTATGAAAACTTTTGCCCAATCCTTTTTAGCTCGCCGGGACGAATGTCCGGAGAGCTATTGTCATACCCCCGGTGTCGGCGTTGGCGTTGGCGTCTGCGTGCGCGTGCACAAAAACTTTAACCTTGCTTATAACTTTTAAACCAATACAGATTGGGCTTTCATATTTCACATGTGCATTCCTTGTGACAAGACCTTTCCATGGATACCAAAATTTTTGACCTTGTGACCTTGACCTTGGAGATTGACCTACTTTTGAAAAACTTTAACCTTGGCCATATTTTTTGAATGGTAAGTGATAGGGCTTTGATATTTCACATGTGTATTCCTTGTGACAAGACCTTTCCATGGATACCAAAATTTTTGACCTTGTGACCTTGACCTTGGAGATTGACCTACTTTTGAAAAACTTTAACCTTGGCCATATTTTTTGAATGGTAAGTGATAGGGCTTTGATATTTCACATGTGTATTCCTTGTGACAAGACGTTTCCATGGATACCAAAATTTTTGACCTTGTGACCTTGACCTTGGAGATTGACCTACTTTTGAAAAACTTTAACCTTGGCCATATTTTTTGAATGGTAAGTGATAGGGCTTTGATATTTCACATGTGTATTCCTTGTGAAAAGACCTTTCCATGGATACCAAAATTTTTGACCTTGTGACCTTGACCTTGGAGATGATTGACCTTCTTTTGAAAAACTTTAACCTTGGCCATATTTTTTGATTGGTAAGTGATAGGGCTTTGATATTTCACATGTGCATTCCTTGTGATAAGACCTTTTTTATTGTTGTTGTTGCAATTTACATATGGTTGCCACCGGCGAGCTATGTTGTCATTCTGACAAGTCTGGTTGATTGGTAAGTGATAGGGCTTTGATATTTCACATGTGTATTCCTTGTGACAAGACCTTTCCATGGATACCAAAATTTTTGACCTTGTGACCTTGACCTTGGAGATTGACATACTTTTGAAAAACTTTAACCTTGGCCATATTTTTTGATTGGTAAGTGATAGGGCTTTGATATTTCACATGTGTATTCCTTGTGACAAGACGTTTCCATTGATACCAAAATTTTTGACCTTGTGACCTTGACCTTGGAGATGATTGACCTACTTTTGAAAAACTTTAACCTTGGCCATATTTTTTGATTGGTAAGTGATAGGGCTTTGATATTTCACATGTGCATTCCTTGTGATAAGACCTTTCATGCCGTACCATAAATTTTGACCTAGTGACCTTGACCTTGAAATTTTACCTACTTTTCAAAAACTTTAACTTGGGCCATATTTTTTTAATGGTAAGTGATAGGGCTTTGATATTTCACATGTGCATTCCTTGTGATAAGACCTTTCATGCCGTACCATAATTTTTGACCTAGTGACCTTGACCTTGAAATTTTACCTACTTTTTGTTGTTGTTGCAATTTACATATGGTTGCCACCGGCGAGCTATGTTGTCATTCTGACAAGTCTGGTTCACTGAATTGTTTTAAATAAAAGATGATTAAACTAAATGGTCTTAATTTGTTATTTCAGTGTTTTCTTCAAGTCTTATTCCTCGACTCTCTTGACGTGTATTCTGCTTTTGGATGATGATGATTATATGATTTACACTTCAATTTTAATTTTCTGTTCCTATTTCAATCAGTAAACATGGCAAAGAAGACAGAACACTTTACGTACTCTGGTGGTTCTTTCTAATGCAGACTATATTTAAGAAAAAAAAATCTCATGCAATTCTCGATTTTATTTCACAAACTTCAGTAAGGTATAACAATGTATTTCCCCCTTCGGCTACCTCAATCTAGCCCGTTCAAAGCTGACGTCATATTAGCGCATGCCAACTGCGCATGCTCATTCTCTCTTTCGGCTTCCATAGTTGTCAGACGTCCTTTTTCAATCTGAGTTTTATCCAGAGCAATCCTTCATTATTATCCCACCGAGGATTACTTAGTTAGTCAAAAAATGACTGAAAGCAGTTCAGAATCGGGAAATGAGTCCAGAAGGACACCTACTGAGACCAGAAGGTCACAAAATTTAGCCAGAAGGCACTCCGATGAATCGGACATAAAATCAGACCACATGGCTGATAATGACATTTTAGATGTATATGGCAGTGATGAAGACCCATATGCCAATTTTGATGCTGAAGATTCAAATGCAAGCTTTGATTCTGAGCCTGCTAGGACCAGATATGAACCCTGTGAGGGCGATAATCCGGAAAAACTGTCCGGTGATATGCGGGACTACGTTTATAAACACTTCACCCATCATTTGAAGGATGATGTCATTAAAGACAAGATAATATGAATCAAGGCAAAGCCTTTGTGTGCGAGCGGAGAGAAAATAAATATGATTATATATTAAATAATTTTAGACTATGACTGTTTATCCTATCTTACAAAACTTTCTGTTTGATGATTGCCAAAAAAAAAACATAGGTAATCACAGATTACAAAGCTCACCTCGTGACAGCAAAATTCAATTCAAACATATTTCTTAGTACATGTATATTGGCTTTTAAAGGCAAAACCACTCAAGCAGAAAAAGTAAGTCAAGGTCATTTTATGAAAGTTTGATCAAAGATACATCCAATATGCAAGTTTGGTACATGTAGCAGTAATACTTTGCTCAATATTGGCTTTATAGAGCAAAATCACTCAAGCAGAAAAAGTAGGTCAAGGTCATTTTATGAAAGATTGATCAAAGATACATCCAATATGCAAGTTTGGTACATGTATCACTTATACTTTGCTCAATATTGGCTTTTAAAGGCAAAATCACTCAAGCAGAAAAAGTAGGTCGAGGTCATTTTATGAAAGTTTGATCAAAGATACATCCAATATGCAAGTTTGGTACATGTAGCAGTTATACTATGCTCAATATTGGCTTTATAGAGCAAAATCACTCAAGCGGAAAAAGTAGGTCAAGGTCATTTTATGAAAGATTGATCAAAGATACATCCAATATGCAAGTTTGGTACATGTATCACTTATACTTTGCTCAATATTGGCTTTTAAAGGCAAAATCACTCAAGCGGAAAAAGTAGGTCAAGGTCATTTTATGAAAGTTTGATCAAAGATACATCTAATATGCAAGTTTGGTACATGTATCACTTATACTATGCTCAATATTGGCTTTTAAAGGCAAAATCACTCAAGCAGAAAAAGTAGGTCGAGGTCATTTTATGAAAGTTTGATCAAAGGTACATCCAATATGCAAGTTTGGTACATGCAGCAGTTATACTATGCTCAATATTGGCTTTATAGAGCAAAATCACTCAAGTGGAAAAAGTAGGTCAAGGTCATTTTATGAAAGATTGATCAAAGATACATCCAATATGCAAGTTTGGTACATGTATCACTTATACTTTGCTCAATATTGGCTTTTAAAGGCAAAATCACTCAAGCGGAAAAAGTAGGTCGAGGTCATTTTATGAAAGTTTGATCAAAGATACATCTTATATGCAAGTTTGGAACATCTAGCACTTATACTTTGCTAAATATTGGCTTTTAAAAGCAAAATCACTCAAGCGGAAAAAGTAGGTCAAGGTCATTTTATGAAAGTTTGATCAAAGATACATCCAATATGCAAGTTTGGTACATGTAGCACTTATACTTTGCTCAATATTGGCTTTTAAAAGCGAAATCACTCAAGTGGAAAAAGTAGGTCAGATGCTGCATCCGATGCATGGGTCCATCTCGGCATCCAAAGATGAATCACTTGTGCAAGTTTGGTTACTGTAGCATTAGTACTTTGTCAGATACTGAGCTACCCCAAACTTCTTAACCAAGTCACTCAAGCGGAAAATGTAGGTCAGATGCTGCATCCGATGCATGGGTTCACCTCAGCATCCAAAGATGAATCACTTGTGCCAGTTTGGTTACTGTAGCATTAGTACTTTGTCAGATACTGAGCTACCCCAAACTTCTTAACCGGACGCGGACGCGGACGCGGACACGGACGCGGACGCGGACGCGTGGGGTTATAGCATAAGCTCACTCAACTTCGTCGAGGTGAGCTAAAAAAGGGCAGTAAAAAGGCGAGTGGAAACACAGAGGCATTTGTAAAATTGGTCTAGACCAGCAGATGAACATTTTAAGGGGTGGGGGGGGGCGGCTTAAGATATGGTTCTTTGTACGTTCCTGTTTTGGCCTAGACCGGCAAATATTAGATTAGGTTGAGGGGGGGGGGGGTCCAGTCAAATTTACAGAAAAATACGAGCAAACACAAAAGGTGTATGATTTTGAAACCTTATATCAACGATCTAGTTTAAAGAGCTCAGCTAGAACTGGTCAGACCAAGGATTTATAAACAGACCTGGTTATATTTCCTACATGTGATTTTTTTTTTATTTCAAGCCATTTTAATTTTGTAATAAAACGGTTAAATGAAAATAAATAACTCATTGCATATCGCCCAAAAGAAAAAAAAAAACCATCTCGCCGATGTCAGATACAATCGTCAAAAGCCTGTTTCATAACATTTCAATAAAGAAAACCACTTAATATCGGACATCATAAATATAATTTTGGAGAAATGTTCGGATGCCTCAAAATACTATCATAAAATCCGAGAAGTGTTCTGGATTGAGAAACTTAATAACGTGAAGCCATCCGGATTGAACACAAAATCGCCCATGGGAATACTTTGGCCGGATTATTGACCTTTTTAGAAGCGTTTACGTCAAGCAAAATACGTCCATTAAAGGAAAATCTTACAACGTCTAAGTGACATTAAGAATTTGGCGCGATGACGTCAATGACGTCATAGAAGCACAGTAAACAAAATACTCAAACGGAGATGTCGGCTTTCCTAAGGTCTCGCGGAACACCTGTCTCGTAATGTCGCTTTGAGGGAAGGGGTGTTTTTCTTTTTTCCCAATCTGTTGCCATGGCAACCAACTTATTTAACATTTTATATCTTAATATTCACAATACCCCCTCAAAGTACTAGAACACATATAGACATTACTTTCTTCTAGCTTCCATGTGCCAGAACATTGAATGGAAACATACCCAAAATGACTCTAAAATTATGCAAATTTGAGCAAAACCTACCCATGTTCAGGTCGCCATAGCTCAGGGGAAAAAAATTTCCCACAAAATATGGTTACTATGTATCTCTAGATAAAATCTGAAACTTTCAAATGGTACCAAATTACATACCTCTTCCGTGATTCATTTTCTCACAAATTTATCATCTATGAACAAGACTGGTATTTTCCCTCCATATTTCTTGCCTATTTTCAGTACATGGTCAAAACAGCAAACCGAAAGTAAGCCGGCTGCATGGGAGTTTCTACACAGTTTCGGATCTGTCTAAGATGCCTATTTTCAGCAGAAAATCCTCCCAAATTTATTTAAACTTCAAAAGTCAACATTTCCTATTAAAATTTAAAGCAACTTTAAGTTTACTTAAAATAAGAATTTTGACAGTGGTCACTTTTTTGAAAAGTTGCTACATGGAAAAGTCTAGAGGTGTTCCGCGAGACCATAAACATGTCATTCCTCCCCCTTCGAATATTTTTTTTGGCGAATATACTAGAATGTGAGGTTTTTCGAGTTAAACGCAACTCTCCATTTTGTGTTGCGCATTTTAGTTTTGTCGCACTACTCTGCCGAAAGAACCATACCGTGCGAATAGCCATATCACGTATTGCGGCAAAAATGAAAGAAGTCATGAAATACAAAAGTCTTAAAATTTCATATGTTCATGTTATTGACTATCAGTCAAAGGAATTTAAATGATTGAAAAAGTCCAAAATGATGTTTTGATAGGCAGTTGCCATGGCAACGACAAAATTTTGTCCCTTCGGAGCTCGATAAACCGTTCCGTATAGTAGCCGAAGTGGAAAACACAGTCAACAGCAGTAATAAGGTTTGCAAGAAAATGGTTGCTATGGTAACAACAATTGTCAATATTTGACTATTTTCTACTAAATATACTATTTTTGTATACATAGATACTAAAAGTTTTCATATACATCTATAAATCATGCTGTAACAGTGGCTGACTGGGACCATCTTGTCACAGGCTGAGTACCATTTCTTCACAAAATGAACTGTACACTATGGTACAATGAATTTTCATAACAATCAAAAAATTTTTGTTTTTAGCTTTACCACCCCAAACTTGGTATATTATGAAACAGCAGAGTCAACACCTACAAACTATGTTAAGTGTTGCCATGGAAACCATTTTTGAAAATTTGGACCTATAGCGACAATGCGCTTATGGTCTCGCGGAACACCTGTCTCGTAATGTCGCTTTGAGGGAAGGGGTGTTTTTCTTTTTTCCCAATCTGTTGCCATGGCAACCAACTTATTTAACATTTTATATCTTAATATTCACAATACCCCCTCAAAGTACTAGAACACATATAGACATTACTTTCTTCTAGCTTCCATGTGCCAGAACATTGAATGGAAACATACCCAAAATGACTCTAAAATTATGCAAATTTGAGCAAAACCTACCCATGTTCAGGTCGCCATAGCTCAGGGGAAAAAAATTTCCCACAAAATATGGTTACTATGTATCTCTAGATAAAATCTGAAACTTTCAAATGGTACCAAATTACATACCTCTTCCGTGATTCATTTTCTCACAAATTTATCATCTATGAACAAGACTGGTATTTTCCCTCCATATTTCTTGCCTATTTTCAGTACATGGTCAAAACAGCAAACCGAAAGTAAGCCGGCTGCATGGGAGTTTCTACACAGTTTCGGATCTGTCTAAGATGCCTATTTTCAGCAGAAAATCCTCCCAAATTTATTTAAACTTCAAAAGTCAACATTTCCTATTAAAATTTAAAGCAACTTTAAGTTTACTTAAAATAAGAATTTTGACAGTGGTCACTTTTTTGAAAAGTTGCTACATGGAAAAGTCTAGAGGTGTTCCGCGAGACCATAAACATGTCATTCCTCCCCCTTCGAATATTTTTTTTGGCGAATATACTAGAATGTGAGGTTTTTCGAGTTAAACGCAACTCTCCATTTTGTGTTGCGCATTTTAGTTTTGTCGCACTACTCTGCCGAAAGAACCATACCGTGCGAATAGCCATATCACGTATTGCGGCAAAAATGAAAGAAGTCATGAAATACAAAAGTCTTAAAATTTCATATGTTCATGTTATTGACTATCAGTCAAAGGAATTTAAATGATTGAAAAAGTCCAAAATGATGTTTTGATAGGCAGTTGCCATGGCAACGACAAAATTTTGTCCCTTCGGAGCTCGATAAACCGTTCCGTATAGTAGCCGAAGTGGAAAACACAGTCAACAGCAGTAATAAGGTTTGCAAGAAAATGGTTGCTATGGTAACAACAATTGTCAATATTTGACTATTTTCTACTAAATATACTATTTTTGTATACATAGATACTAAAAGTTTTCATATACATCTATAAATCATGCTGTAACAGTGGCTGACTGGGACCATCTTGTCACAGGCTGAGTACCATTTCTTCACAAAATGAACTGTACACTATGGTACAATGAATTTTCATAACAATCAAAAAATTTTTGTTTTTAGCTTTACCACCCCAAACTTGGTATATTATGAAACAGCAGAGTCAACACCTACAAACTATGTTAAGTGTTGCCATGGAAACCATTTTTGAAAATTTGGACCTATAGCGACAATGCGCTTATGGTCTCGCGGAACACCTGTCTCGTAATGTCGCTTTGAGGGAAGGGGTGTTTTTCTTTTTTCCCAATCTGTTGCCATGGCAACCAACTTATTTAACATTTTATATCTTAATATTCACAATACCCCCTCAAAGTACTAGAACACATATAGACATTACTTTCTTCTAGCTTCCATGTGCCAGAACATTGAATGGAAACATACCCAAAATGACTCTAAAATTATGCAAATTTGAGCAAAACCTACCCATGTTCAGGTCGCCATAGCTCAGGGGAAAAAAATTTCCCACAAAATATGGTTACTATGTATCTCTAGATAAAATCTGAAACTTTCAAATGGTACCAAATTACATACCTCTTCCGTGATTCATTTTCTCACAAATTTATCATCTATGAACAAGACTGGTATTTTCCCTCCATATTTCTTGCCTATTTTCAGTACATGGTCAAAACAGCAAACCGAAAGTAAGCCGGCTGCATGGGAGTTTCTACACAGTTTCGGATCTGTCTAAGATGCCTATTTTCAGCAGAAAATCCTCCCAAATTTATTTAAACTTCAAAAGTCAACATTTCCTATTAAAATTTAAAGCAACTTTAAGTTTACTTAAAATAAGAATTTTGACAGTGGTCACTTTTTTGAAAAGTTGCTACATGGAAAAGTCTAGAGGTGTTCCGCGAGACCATAAACATGTCATTCCTCCCCCTTCGAATATTTTTTTTGGCGAATATACTAGAATGTGAGGTTTTTCGAGTTAAACGCAACTCTCCATTTTGTGTTGCGCATTTTAGTTTTGTCGCACTACTCTGCCGAAAGAACCATACCGTGCGAATAGCCATATCACGTATTGCGGCAAAAATGAAAGAAGTCATGAAATACAAAAGTCTTAAAATTTCATATGTTCATGTTATTGACTATCAGTCAAAGGAATTTAAATGATTGAAAAAGTCCAAAATGATGTTTTGATAGGCAGTTGCCATGGCAACGACAAAATTTTGTCCCTTCGGAGCTCGATAAACCGTTCCGTATAGTAGCCGAAGTGGAAAACACAGTCAACAGCAGTAATAAGGTTTGCAAGAAAATGGTTGCTATGGTAACAACAATTGTCAATATTTGACTATTTTCTACTAAATATACTATTTTTGTATACATAGATACTAAAAGTTTTCATATACATCTATAAATCATGCTGTAACAGTGGCTGACTGGGACCATCTTGTCACAGGCTGAGTACCATTTCTTCACAAAATGAACTGTACACTATGGTACAATGAATTTTCATAACAATCAAAAAATTTTTGTTTTTAGCTTTACCACCCCAAACTTGGTATATTATGAAACAGCAGAGTCAACACCTACAAACTATGTTAAGTGTTGCCATGGAAACCATTTTTGAAAATTTGGACCTATAGCGACAATGCGCTTATGGTCTCGCGGAACACCTGTCTCGTAATGTCGCTTTGAGGGAAGGGGTATTTTTCTTTTTTCCCAATCTGTTGCCATGGCAACCAACTTATTTAACATTTTATATCTTAATATTCACAATACCCCCTCAAAGTACTAGAACACATATAGACATTACTTTCTTCTAGCTTCCATGTGCCAGAACATTGAATGGAAACATACCCAAAATGACTCTAAAATTATGCAAATTTGAGCAAAACCTACCCATGTTCAGGTCGCCATAGCTCAGGGGAAAAAAATTTCCCACAAAATATGGTTACTATGTATCTCTAGATAAAATCTGAAACTTTCAAATGGTACCAAATTACATACCTCTTCCGTGATTCATTTTCTCACAAATTTATCATCTATGAACAAGACTGGTATTTTCCCTCCATATTTCTTGCCTATTTTCAGTACATGGTCAAAACAGCAAACCGAAAGTAAGCCGGCTGCATGGGAGTTTCTACACAGTTTCGGATCTGTCTAAGATGCCTATTTTCAGCAGAAAATCCTCCCAAATTTATTTAAACTTCAAAAGTCAACATTTCCTATTAAAATTTAAAGCAACTTTAAGTTTACTTAAAATAAGAATTTTGACAGTGGTCACTTTTTTGAAAAGTTGCTACATGGAAAAGTCTAGAGGTGTTCCGCGAGACCATAAACATGTCATTCCTCCCCCTTCGAATATTTTTTTTGGCGAATATACTAGAATGTGAGGTTTTTCGAGTTAAACGCAACTCTCCATTTTGTGTTGCGCATTTTAGTTTTGTCGCACTACTCTGCCGAAAGAACCATACCGTGCGAATAGCCATATCACGTATTGCGGCAAAAATGAAAGAAGTCATGAAATACAAAAGTCTTAAAATTTCATATGTTCATGTTATTGACTATCAGTCAAAGGAATTTAAATGATTGAAAAAGTCCAAAATGATGTTTTGATAGGCAGTTGCCATGGCAACGACAAAATTTTGTCCCTTCGGAGCTCGATAAACCGTTCCGTATAGTAGCCGAAGTGGAAAACACAGTCAACAGCAGTAATAAGGTTTGCAAGAAAATGGTTGCTATGGTAACAACAATTGTCAATATTTGACTATTTTCTACTAAATATACTATTTTTGTATACATAGATACTAAAAGTTTTCATATACATCTATAAATCATGCTGTAACAGTGGCTGACTGGGACCATCTTGTCACAGGCTGAGTACCATTTCTTCACAAAATGAACTGTACACTATGGTACAATGAATTTTCATAACAATCAAAAAATTTTTGTTTTTAGCTTTACCACCCCAAACTTGGTATATTATGAAACAGCAGAGTCAACACCTACAAACTATGTTAAGTGTTGCCATGGAAACCATTTTTGAAAATTTGGACCTATAGCGACAATGCGCTTATAAACATGTCATTCCTCCCCCTTCGAATATTTTTTTTGGCGAATATACTAGAATGTGAGGTTTTTCGAGTTAAACGCAACTCTCCATTTTGTGTTGCGCATTTTAGTTTTGTCGCACTACTCTGCCGAAAGAACCATACCGTGCGAATAGCCATATCACGTATTGCGGCAAAAATGAAAGAAGTCATGAAATACAAAAGTCTTAAAATTTCATATGTTCATGTTATTGACTATCAGTCAAAGGAATTTAAATGATTGAAAAAGTCCAAAATGATGTTTTGATAGGCAGTTGCCATGGCAACGACAAAATTTTGTCCCTTCGGAGCTCGATAAACCGTTCCGTATAGTAGCCGAAGTGGAAAACACAGTCAACAGCAGTAATAAGGTTTGCAAGAAAATGGTTGCTATGGTAACAACAATTGTCAATATTTGACTATTTTCTACTAAATATACTATTTTTGTATACATAGATACTAAAAGTTTTCATATACATCTATAAATCATGCTGTAACAGTGGCTGACTGGGACCATCTTGTCACAGGCTGAGTACCATTTCTTCACAAAATGAACTGTACACTATGGTACAATGAATTTTCATAACAATCAAAAAATTTTTGTTTTTAGCTTTACCACCCCAAACTTGGTATATTATGAAACAGCAGAGTCAACACCTACAAACTATGTTAAGTGTTGCCATGGAAACCATTTTTGAAAATTTGGACCTATAGCGACAATGCGCTTATAAACATGTCATTCCTCCCCCTTCGAATATTTTTTTTGGCGAATATACTAGAATGTGAGGTTTTTCGAGTTAAACGCAACTCTCCATTTTGTGTTGCGCATTTTAGTTTTGTCGCACTACTCTGCCGAAAGAACCATACCGTGCGAATAGCCATATCACGTATTGCGGCAAAAATGAAAGAAGTCATGAAATACAAAAGTCTTAAAATTTCATATGTTCATGTTATTGACTATCAGTCAAAGGAATTTAAATGATTGAAAAAGTCCAAAATGATGTTTTGATAGGCAGTTGCCATGGCAACGACAAAATTTTGTCCCTTCGGAGCTCGATAAACCGTTCCGTATAGTAGCCGAAGTGGAAAACACAGTCAACAGCAGTAATAAGGTTTGCAAGAAAATGGTTGCTATGGTAACAACAATTGTCAATATTTGACTATTTTCTACTAAATATACTATTTTTGTATACATAGATACTAAAAGTTTTCATATACATCTATAAATCATGCTGTAACAGTGGCTGACTGGGACCATCTTGTCACAGGCTGAGTACCATTTCTTCACAAAATGAACTGTACACTATGGTACAATGAATTTTCATAACAATCAAAAAATTTTTGTTTTTAGCTTTACCACCCCAAACTTGGTATATTATGAAACAGCAGAGTCAACACCTACAAACTATGTTAAGTGTTGCCATGGAAACCATTTTTGAAAATTTGGACCTATAGCGACAATGCGCTTATAAACATGTCATTCCTCCCCCTTCGAATATTTTTTTTGGCGAATATACTAGAATGTGAGGTTTTTCGAGTTAAACGCAACTCTCCATTTTGTGTTGCGCATTTTAGTTTTGTCGCACTACTCTGCCGAAAGAACCATACCGTGCGAATAGCCATATCACGTATTGCGGCAAAAATGAAAGAAGTCATGAAATACAAAAGTCTTAAAATTTCATATGTTCATGTTATTGACTATCAGTCAAAGGAATTTAAATGATTGAAAAAGTCCAAAATGATGTTTTGATAGGCAGTTGCCATGGCAACGACAAAATTTTGTCCCTTCGGAGCTCGATAAACCGTTCCGTATAGTAGCCGAAGTGGAAAACACAGTCAACAGCAGTAATAAGGTTTGCAAGAAAATGGTTGCTATGGTAACAACAATTGTCAATATTTGACTATTTTCTACTAAATATACTATTTTTGTATACATAGATACTAAAAGTTTTCATATACATCTATAAATCATGCTGTAACAGTGGCTGACTGGGACCATCTTGTCACAGGCTGAGTACCATTTCTTCACAAAATGAACTGTACACTATGGTACAATGAATTTTCATAACAATCAAAAAATTTTTGTTTTTAGCTTTACCACCCCAAACTTGGTATATTATGAAACAGCAGAGTCAACACCTACAAACTATGTTAAGTGTTGCCATGGAAACCATTTTTGAAAATTTGGACCTATAGCGACAATGCGCTTATGGTCTCGCGGAACACCTGTCTCGTAATGTCGCTTTGAGGGAAGGGGTGTTTTTCTTTTTTCCCAATCTGTTGCCATGGCAACCAACTTATTTAACATTTTATATCTTAATATTCACAATACCCCCTCAAAGTACTAGAACACATATAGACATTACTTTCTTCTAGCTTCCATGTGCCAGAACATTGAATGGAAACATACCCAAAATGACTCTAAAATTATGCAAATTTGAGCAAAACCTACCCATGTTCAGGTCGCCATAGCTCAGGGGAAAAAAATTTCCCACAAAATATGGTTACTATGTATCTCTAGATAAAATCTGAAACTTTCAAATGGTACCAAATTACATACCTCTTCCGTGATTCATTTTCTCACAAATTTATCATCTATGAACAAGACTGGTATTTTCCCTCCATATTTCTTGCCTATTTTCAGTACATGGTCAAAACAGCAAACCGAAAGTAAGCCGGCTGCATGGGAGTTTCTACACAGTTTCGGATCTGTCTAAGATGCCTATTTTCAGCAGAAAATCCTCCCAAATTTATTTAAACTTCAAAAGTCAACATTTCCTATTAAAATTTAAAGCAACTTTAAGTTTACTTAAAATAAGAATTTTGACAGTGGTCACTTTTTTGAAAAGTTGCTACATGGAAAAGTCTAGAGGTGTTCCGCGAGACCATAAACATGTCATTCCTCCCCCTTCGAATATTTTTTTTGGCGAATATACTAGAATGTGAGGTTTTTCGAGTTAAACGCAACTCTCCATTTTGTGTTGCGCATTTTAGTTTTGTCGCACTACTCTGCCGAAAGAACCATACCGTGCGAATAGCCATATCACGTATTGCGGCAAAAATGAAAGAAGTCATGAAATACAAAAGTCTTAAAATTTCATATGTTCATGTTATTGACTATCAGTCAAAGGAATTTAAATGATTGAAAAAGTCCAAAATGATGTTTTGATAGGCAGTTGCCATGGCAACGACAAAATTTTGTCCCTTCGGAGCTCGATAAACCGTTCCGTATAGTAGCCGAAGTGGAAAACACAGTCAACAGCAGTAATAAGGTTTGCAAGAAAATGGTTGCTATGGTAACAACAATTGTCAATATTTGACTATTTTCTACTAAATATACTATTTTTGTATACATAGATACTAAAAGTTTTCATATACATCTATAAATCATGCTGTAACAGTGGCTGACTGGGACCATCTTGTCACAGGCTGAGTACCATTTCTTCACAAAATGAACTGTACACTATGGTACAATGAATTTTCATAACAATCAAAAAATTTTTGTTTTTAGCTTTACCACCCCAAACTTGGTATATTATGAAACAGCAGAGTCAACACCTACAAACTATGTTAAGTGTTGCCATGGAAACCATTTTTGAAAATTTGGACCTATAGCGACAATGCGCTTATGGTCTCGCGGAACACCTGTCTCGTAATGTCGCTTTGAGGGAAGGGGTGTTTTTCTTTTTTCCCAATCTGTTGCCATGGCAACCAACTTATTTAACATTTTATATCTTAATATTCACAATACCCCCTCAAAGTACTAGAACACATATAGACATTACTTTCTTCTAGCTTCCATGTGCCAGAACATTGAATGGAAACATACCCAAAATGACTCTAAAATTATGCAAATTTGAGCAAAACCTACCCATGTTCAGGTCGCCATAGCTCAGGGGAAAAAAATTTCCCACAAAATATGGTTACTATGTATCTCTAGATAAAATCTGAAACTTTCAAATGGTACCAAATTACATACCTCTTCCGTGATTCATTTTCTCACAAATTTATCATCTATGAACAAGACTGGTATTTTCCCTCCATATTTCTTGCCTATTTTCAGTACATGGTCAAAACAGCAAACCGAAAGTAAGCCGGCTGCATGGGAGTTTCTACACAGTTTCGGATCTGTCTAAGATGCCTATTTTCAGCAGAAAATCCTCCCAAATTTATTTAAACTTCAAAAGTCAACATTTCCTATTAAAATTTAAAGCAACTTTAAGTTTACTTAAAATAAGAATTTTGACAGTGGTCACTTTTTTGAAAAGTTGCTACATGGAAAAGTCTAGAGGTGTTCCGCGAGACCATAAACATGTCATTCCTCCCCCTTCGAATATTTTTTTTGGCGAATATACTAGAATGTGAGGTTTTTCGAGTTAAACGCAACTCTCCATTTTGTGTTGCGCATTTTAGTTTTGTCGCACTACTCTGCCGAAAGAACCATACCGTGCGAATAGCCATATCACGTATTGCGGCAAAAATGAAAGAAGTCATGAAATACAAAAGTCTTAAAATTTCATATGTTCATGTTATTGACTATCAGTCAAAGGAATTTAAATGATTGAAAAAGTCCAAAATGATGTTTTGATAGGCAGTTGCCATGGCAACGACAAAATTTTGTCCCTTCGGAGCTCGATAAACCGTTCCGTATAGTAGCCGAAGTGGAAAACACAGTCAACAGCAGTAATAAGGTTTGCAAGAAAATGGTTGCTATGGTAACAACAATTGTCAATATTTGACTATTTTCTACTAAATATACTATTTTTGTATACATAGATACTAAAAGTTTTCATATACATCTATAAATCATGCTGTAACAGTGGCTGACTGGGACCATCTTGTCACAGGCTGAGTACCATTTCTTCACAAAATGAACTGTACACTATGGTACAATGAATTTTCATAACAATCAAAAAATTTTTGTTTTTAGCTTTACCACCCCAAACTTGGTATATTATGAAACAGCAGAGTCAACACCTACAAACTATGTTAAGTGTTGCCATGGAAACCATTTTTGAAAATTTGGACCTATAGCGACAATGCGCTTATAAACATGTCATTCCTCCCCCTTCGAATATTTTTTTTGGCGAATATACTAGAATGTGAGGTTTTTCGAGTTAAACGCAACTCTCCATTTTGTGTTGCGCATTTTAGTTTTGTCGCACTACTCTGCCGAAAGAACCATACCGTGCGAATAGCCATATCACGTATTGCGGCAAAAATGAAAGAAGTCATGAAATACAAAAGTCTTAAAATTTCATATGTTCATGTTATTGACTATCAGTCAAAGGAATTTAAATGATTGAAAAAGTCCAAAATGATGTTTTGATAGGCAGTTGCCATGGCAACGACAAAATTTTGTCCCTTCGGAGCTCGATAAACCGTTCCGTATAGTAGCCGAAGTGGAAAACACAGTCAACAGCAGTAATAAGGTTTGCAAGAAAATGGTTGCTATGGTAACAACAATTGTCAATATTTGACTATTTTCTACTAAATATACTATTTTTGTATACATAGATACTAAAAGTTTTCATATACATCTATAAATCATGCTGTAACAGTGGCTGACTGGGACCATCTTGTCACAGGCTGAGTACCATTTCTTCACAAAATGAACTGTACACTATGGTACAATGAATTTTCATAACAATCAAAAAATTTTTGTTTTTAGCTTTACCACCCCAAACTTGGTATATTATGAAACAGCAGAGTCAACACCTACAAACTATGTTAAGTGTTGCCATGGAAACCATTTTTGAAAATTTGGACCTATAGCGACAATGCGCTTATAAACATGTCATTCCTCCCCCTTCGAATATTTTTTTTGGCGAATATACTAGAATGTGAGGTTTTTCGAGTTAAACGCAACTCTCCATTTTGTGTTGCGCATTTTAGTTTTGTCGCACTACTCTGCCGAAAGAACCATACCGTGCGAATAGCCATATCACGTATTGCGGCAAAAATGAAAGAAGTCATGAAATACAAAAGTCTTAAAATTTCATATGTTCATGTTATTGACTATCAGTCAAAGGAATTTAAATGATTGAAAAAGTCCAAAATGATGTTTTGATAGGCAGTTGCCATGGCAACGACAAAATTTTGTCCCTTCGGAGCTCGATAAACCGTTCAGTATAGTAGCCGAAGTGGAAAACACAGTCAACAGCAGTAATAAGGTTTGCAAGAAAATGGTTGCTATGGTAACAACAATTGTCAATATTTGACTATTTTCTACTAAATATACTATTTTTGTATACATAGATACTAAAAGTTTTCATATACATCTATAAATCATGCTGTAACAGTGGCTGACTGGGACCATCTTGTCACAGGCTGAGTACCATTTCTTCACAAAATGAACTGTACACTATGGTACAATGAATTTTCATAACAATCAAAAAATTTTTGTTTTTAGCTTTACCACCCCAAACTTGGTATATTATGAAACAGCAGAGTCAACACCTACAAACTATGTTAAGTGTTGCCATGGAAACCATTTTTGAAAATTTGGACCTATAGCGACAATGCGCTTATAAACATGTCATTCCTCCCCCTTCGAATATTTTTTTTGGCGAATATACTAGAATGTGAGGTTTTTCGAGTTAAACGCAACTCTCCATTTTGTGTTGCGCATTTTAGTTTTGTCGCACTACTCTGCCGAAAGAACCATACCGTGCGAATAGCCATATCACGTATTGCGGCAAAAATGAAAGAAGTCATGAAATACAAAAGTCTTAAAATTTCATATGTTCATGTTATTGACTATCAGTCAAAGGAATTTAAATGATTGAAAAAGTCCAAAATGATGTTTTGATAGGCAGTTGCCATGGCAACGACAAAATTTTGTCCCTTCGGAGCTCGATAAACCGTTCCGTATAGTAGCCGAAGTGGAAAACACAGTCAACAGCAGTAATAAGGTTTGCAAGAAAATGGTTGCTATGGTAACAACAATTGTCAATATTTGACTATTTTCTACTAAATATACTATTTTTGTATACATAGATACTAAAAGTTTTCATATACATCTATAAATCATGCTGTAACAGTGGCTGACTGGGACCATCTTGTCACAGGCTGAGTACCATTTCTTCACAAAATGAACTGTACACTATGGTACAATGAATTTTCATAACAATCAAAAAATTTTTGTTTTTAGCTTTACCACCCCAAACTTGGTATATTATGAAACAGCAGAGTCAACACCTACAAACTATGTTAAGTGTTGCCATGGAAACCATTTTTGAAAATTTGGACCTATAGCGACAATGCGCTTATGGTCTCGCGGAACACCTGTCTCGTAATGTCGCTTTGAGGGAAGGGGTGTTTTTCTTTTTTCCCAATCTGTTGCCATGGCAACCAACTTATTTAACATTTTATATCTTAATATTCACAATACCCCCTCAAAGTACTAGAACACATATAGACATTACTTTCTTCTAGCTTCCATGTGCCAGAACATTGAATGGAAACATACCCAAAATGACTCTAAAATTATGCAAATTTGAGCAAAACCTACCCATGTTCAGGTCGCCATAGCTCAGGGGAAAAAAATTTCCCACAAAATATGGTTACTATGTATCTCTAGATAAAATCTGAAACTTTCAAATGGTACCAAATTACATACCTCTTCCGTGATTCATTTTCTCACAAATTTATCATCTATGAACAAGACTGGTATTTTCCCTCCATATTTCTTGCCTATTTTCAGTACATGGTCAAAACAGCAAACCGAAAGTAAGCCGGCTGCATGGGAGTTTCTACACAGTTTCGGATCTGTCTAAGATGCCTATTTTCAGCAGAAAATCCTCCCAAATTTATTTAAACTTCAAAAGTCAACATTTCCTATTAAAATTTAAAGCAACTTTAAGTTTACTTAAAATAAGAATTTTGACAGTGGTCACTTTTTTGAAAAGTTGCTACATGGAAAAGTCTAGAGGTGTTCCGCGAGACCATAAACATGTCATTCCTCCCCCTTCGAATATTTTTTTTGGCGAATATACTAGAATGTGAGGTTTTTCGAGTTAAACGCAACTCTCCATTTTGTGTTGCGCATTTTAGTTTTGTCGCACTACTCTGCCGAAAGAACCATACCGTGCGAATAGCCATATCACGTATTGCGGCAAAAATGAAAGAAGTCATGAAATACAAAAGTCTTAAAATTTCATATGTTCATGTTATTGACTATCAGTCAAAGGAATTTAAATGATTGAAAAAGTCCAAAATGATGTTTTGATAGGCAGTTGCCATGGCAACGACAAAATTTTGTCCCTTCGGAGCTCGATAAACCGTTCCGTATAGTAGCCGAAGTGGAAAACACAGTCAACAGCAGTAATAAGGTTTGCAAGAAAATGGTTGCTATGGTAACAACAATTGTCAATATTTGACTATTTTCTACTAAATATACTATTTTTGTATACATAGATACTAAAAGTTTTCATATACATCTATAAATCATGCTGTAACAGTGGCTGACTGGGACCATCTTGTCACAGGCTGAGTACCATTTCTTCACAAAATGAACTGTACACTATGGTACAATGAATTTTCATAACAATCAAAAAATTTTTGTTTTTAGCTTTACCACCCCAAACTTGGTATATTATGAAACAGCAGAGTCAACACCTACAAACTATGTTAAGTGTTGCCATGGAAACCATTTTTGAAAATTTGGACCTATAGCGACAATGCGCTTATGGTCTCGCGGAACACCTGTCTCGTAATGTCGCTTTGAGGGAAGGGGTGTTTTTCTTTTTTCCCAATCTGTTGCCATGGCAACCAACTTATTTAACATTTTATATCTTAATATTCACAATACCCCCTCAAAGTACTAGAACACATATAGACATTACTTTCTTCTAGCTTCCATGTGCCAGAACATTGAATGGAAACATACCCAAAATGACTCTAAAATTATGCAAATTTGAGCAAAACCTACCCATGTTCAGGTCGCCATAGCTCAGGGGAAAAAAATTTCCCACAAAATATGGTTACTATGTATCTCTAGATAAAATCTGAAACTTTCAAATGGTACCAAATTACATACCTCTTCCGTGATTCATTTTCTCACAAATTTATCATCTATGAACAAGACTGGTATTTTCCCTCCATATTTCTTGCCTATTTTCAGTACATGGTCAAAACAGCAAACCGAAAGTAAGCCGGCTGCATGGGAGTTTCTACACAGTTTCGGATCTGTCTAAGATGCCTATTTTCAGCAGAAAATCCTCCCAAATTTATTTAAACTTCAAAAGTCAACATTTCCTATTAAAATTTAAAGCAACTTTAAGTTTACTTAAAATAAGAATTTTGACAGTGGTCACTTTTTTGAAAAGTTGCTACATGGAAAAGTCTAGAGGTGTTCCGCGAGACCATAAACATGTCATTCCTCCCCCTTCGAATATTTTTTTTGGCGAATATACTAGAATGTGAGGTTTTTCGAGTTAAACGCAACTCTCCATTTTGTGTTGCGCATTTTAGTTTTGTCGCACTACTCTGCCGAAAGAACCATACCGTGCGAATAGCCATATCACGTATTGCGGCAAAAATGAAAGAAGTCATGAAATACAAAAGTCTTAAAATTTCATATGTTCATGTTATTGACTATCAGTCAAAGGAATTTAAATGATTGAAAAAGTCCAAAATGATGTTTTGATAGGCAGTTGCCATGGCAACGACAAAATTTTGTCCCTTCGGAGCTCGATAAACCGTTCCGTATAGTAGCCGAAGTGGAAAACACAGTCAACAGCAGTAATAAGGTTTGCAAGAAAATGGTTGCTATGGTAACAACAATTGTCAATATTTGACTATTTTCTACTAAATATACTATTTTTGTATACATAGATACTAAAAGTTTTCATATACATCTATAAATCATGCTGTAACAGTGGCTGACTGGGACCATCTTGTCACAGGCTGAGTACCATTTCTTCACAAAATGAACTGTACACTATGGTACAATGAATTTTCATAACAATCAAAAAATTTTTGTTTTTAGCTTTACCACCCCAAACTTGGTATATTATGAAACAGCAGAGTCAACACCTACAAACTATGTTAAGTGTTGCCATGGAAACCATTTTTGAAAATTTGGACCTATAGCGACAATGCGCTTATAAACATGTCATTCCTCCCCCTTCGAATATTTTTTTTGGCGAATATACTAGAATGTGAGGTTTTTCGAGTTAAACGCAACTCTCCATTTTGTGTTGCGCATTTTAGTTTTGTCGCACTACTCTGCCGAAAGAACCATACCGTGCGAATAGCCATATCACGTATTGCGGCAAAAATGAAAGAAGTCATGAAATACAAAAGTCTTAAAATTTCATATGTTCATGTTATTGACTATCAGTCAAAGGAATTTAAATGATTGAAAAAGTCCAAAATGATGTTTTGATAGGCAGTTGCCATGGCAACGACAAAATTTTGTCCCTTCGGAGCTCGATAAACCGTTCCGTATAGTAGCCGAAGTGGAAAACACAGTCAACAGCAGTAATAAGGTTTGCAAGAAAATGGTTGCTATGGTAACAACAATTGTCAATATTTGACTATTTTCTACTAAATATACTATTTTTGTATACATAGATACTAAAAGTTTTCATATACATCTATAAATCATGCTGTAACAGTGGCTGACTGGGACCATCTTGTCACAGGCTGAGTACCATTTCTTCACAAAATGAACTGTACACTATGGTACAATGAATTTTCATAACAATCAAAAAATTTTTGTTTTTAGCTTTACCACCCCAAACTTGGTATATTATGAAACAGCAGAGTCAACACCTACAAACTATGTTAAGTGTTGCCATGGAAACCATTTTTGAAAATTTGGACCTATAGCGACAATGCGCTTATGGTCTCGCGGAACACCTGTCTCGTAATGTCGCTTTGAGGGAAGGGGTGTTTTTCTTTTTTCCCAATCTGTTGCCATGGCAACCAACTTATTTAACATTTTATATCTTAATATTCACAATACCCCCTCAAAGTACTAGAACACATATAGACATTACTTTCTTCTAGCTTCCATGTGCCAGAACATTGAATGGAAACATACCCAAAATGACTCTAAAATTATGCAAATTTGAGCAAAACCTACCCATGTTCAGGTCGCCATAGCTCAGGGGAAAAAAATTTCCCACAAAATATGGTTACTATGTATCTCTAGATAAAATCTGAAACTTTCAAATGGTACCAAATTACATACCTCTTCCGTGATTCATTTTCTCACAAATTTATCATCTATGAACAAGACTGGTATTTTCCCTCCATATTTCTTGCCTATTTTCAGTACATGGTCAAAACAGCAAACCGAAAGTAAGCCGGCTGCATGGGAGTTTCTACACAGTTTCGGATCTGTCTAAGATGCCTATTTTCAGCAGAAAATCCTCCCAAATTTATTTAAACTTCAAAAGTCAACATTTCCTATTAAAATTTAAAGCAACTTTAAGTTTACTTAAAATAAGAATTTTGACAGTGGTCACTTTTTTGAAAAGTTGCTACATGGAAAAGTCTAGAGGTGTTCCGCGAGACCATAAACATGTCATTCCTCCCCCTTCGAATATTTTTTTTGGCGAATATACTAGAATGTGAGGTTTTTCGAGTTAAACGCAACTCTCCATTTTGTGTTGCGCATTTTAGTTTTGTCGCACTACTCTGCCGAAAGAACCATACCGTGCGAATAGCCATATCACGTATTGCGGCAAAAATGAAAGAAGTCATGAAATACAAAAGTCTTAAAATTTCATATGTTCATGTTATTGACTATCAGTCAAAGGAATTTAAATGATTGAAAAAGTCCAAAATGATGTTTTGATAGGCAGTTGCCATGGCAACGACAAAATTTTGTCCCTTCGGAGCTCGATAAACCGTTCCGTATAGTAGCCGAAGTGGAAAACACAGTCAACAGCAGTAATAAGGTTTGCAAGAAAATGGTTGCTATGGTAACAACAATTGTCAATATTTGACTATTTTCTACTAAATATACTATTTTTGTATACATAGATACTAAAAGTTTTCATATACATCTATAAATCATGCTGTAACAGTGGCTGACTGGGACCATCTTGTCACAGGCTGAGTACCATTTCTTCACAAAATGAACTGTACACTATGGTACAATGAATTTTCATAACAATCAAAAAATTTTTGTTTTTAGCTTTACCACCCCAAACTTGGTATATTATGAAACAGCAGAGTCAACACCTACAAACTATGTTAAGTGTTGCCATGGAAACCATTTTTGAAAATTTGGACCTATAGCGACAATGCGCTTATAAACATGTCATTCCTCCCCCTTCGAATATTTTTTTTGGCGAATATACTAGAATGTGAGGTTTTTCGAGTTAAACGCAACTCTCCATTTTGTGTTGCGCATTTTAGTTTTGTCGCACTACTCTGCCGAAAGAACCATACCGTGCGAATAGCCATATCACGTATTGCGGCAAAAATGAAAGAAGTCATGAAATACAAAAGTCTTAAAATTTCATATGTTCATGTTATTGACTATCAGTCAAAGGAATTTAAATGATTGAAAAAGTCCAAAATGATGTTTTGATAGGCAGTTGCCATGGCAACGACAAAATTTTGTCCCTTCGGAGCTCGATAAACCGTTCCGTATAGTAGCCGAAGTGGAAAACACAGTCAACAGCAGTAATAAGGTTTGCAAGAAAATGGTTGCTATGGTAACAACAATTGTCAATATTTGACTATTTTCTACTAAATATACTATTTTTGTATACATAGATACTAAAAGTTTTCATATACATCTATAAATCATGCTGTAACAGTGGCTGACTGGGACCATCTTGTCACAGGCTGAGTACCATTTCTTCACAAAATGAACTGTACACTATGGTACAATGAATTTTCATAACAATCAAAAAATTTTTGTTTTTAGCTTTACCACCCCAAACTTGGTATATTATGAAACAGCAGAGTCAACACCTACAAACTATGTTAAGTGTTGCCATGGAAACCATTTTTGAAAATTTGGACCTATAGCGACAATGCGCTTATGGTCTCGCGGAACACCTGTCTCGTAATGTCGCTTTGAGGGAAGGGGTGTTTTTCTTTTTTCCCAATCTGTTGCCATGGCAACCAACTTATTTAACATTTTATATCTTAATATTCACAATACCCCCTCAAAGTACTAGAACACATATAGACATTACTTTCTTCTAGCTTCCATGTGCCAGAACATTGAATGGAAACATACCCAAAATGACTCTAAAATTATGCAAATTTGAGCAAAACCTACCCATGTTCAGGTCGCCATAGCTCAGGGGAAAAAAATTTCCCACAAAATATGGTTACTATGTATCTCTAGATAAAATCTGAAACTTTCAAATGGTACCAAATTACATACCTCTTCCGTGATTCATTTTCTCACAAATTTATCATCTATGAACAAGACTGGTATTTTCCCTCCATATTTCTTGCCTATTTTCAGTACATGGTCAAAACAGCAAACCGAAAGTAAGCCGGCTGCATGGGAGTTTCTACACAGTTTCGGATCTGTCTAAAATGCCTATTTTCAGCAGAAAATCCTCCCAAATTTATTTAAACTTCAAAAGTCAACATTTCCTATTAAAATTTAAAGCAACTTTAAGTTTACTTAAAATAAGAATTTTGACAGTGGTCACTTTTTTGAAAAGTTGCTACATGGAAAAGTCTAGAGGTGTTCCGCGAGACCTAAAAAGATTCGGCGGTTACGCCGAGTTGTCGATGCTATTTCGTAATCTGCTTTACGAAAAATTATGTCAAGAAATTTAACTTGGAAACAAAAATTGAGTTTAACATATACGTATACTCGGAGTCGAAAAAAAAAATTAAATGGCAATATTCAGCATCTCCGCAGTAACTCTGTCTGCGAGGGGACGAAAATTTTTGAAAGCAAAGTAGTACATTCTCATTCTTTGATTCAGCATATCTTCTCAATAAGGTAAGTGTATACAGCGTTACCATAAGGGCGAGCTTCGCTCGCAAAGGCCCTTCGGGCCTTTGCAGCGAGCTCCGCTCGCTATTAAAGGATAATCCAGTACCTAATAACTCAATTTTCAGTGCTCCACAGTTGGACGAATTTGTAGAGGAATTGATCGAGGACAAAAAAAGCTATGCTGTTCACTAAAATTCACGACGGGAGCATCAAATTTATTCAGAAACGAATCGGACAAGTCATGGGACCGCTCACCAAAATATGGAAAACTGTTGAAGATGGTGTAGCGGGGAAAACTGAAGAAAGCCCTATGGGTTTAGATGAATTACTAAAATTACTTGAGAAAACGGTCATGTTAGTGGGTCAAGCAAATGTGGCTTGTCTTTATGAGCGCAGACTTAATGTACTTTCAAAGGTGTTCGGGGACGTAAAGAAAGCCCGAAAATCCATATCAACAAATGAGAAATCGTTTGCGGACGGCACGCAAGGGAAACTTCTAGGAGAGGAATACTATAAGGTCCTAGATAAATATTCCAAAACCAAAAAGCGTGCGAGAGAAATTTCGGATTCCTTGGGACCGTCCACGTCCAGAAAGCGTGCGAGATACACTGACCAACAACGCTTTCCTCGTCGTCAGGACCAAGGGCAAGGTCAGAGGGGCTTCCAGAGCCAGAGACGGCCCTTTCGGGCGGGCCCTCGCGCACAGCGCGTGGGGGCAAGACTTCATCCTAGGCTACTCCAACTCGGGGAAAAGGTATGTTAACCTCCTTAACAAAGTCAGTGTGGTCAGAGGAAATTCGACCAAACGTATTCGTAGAACTGACAAATTTGGGCCTAGTACACCCATTTCAAGAAATGTGTTCAGTCCCAGTAGGGGGGAGGTTATCCCTGTTTCGTCAAAACTGGAAATGCATCACGAAAGATCATGTGATCCTGGATGCAGTTTCGGGTTACAAAATAGAATTTGTAAAAACTCCGAAATCAAATGCAAATCTCCCTCAGAAAATGTCAAACGAGAGCTTAAATGTCATAGAGAAAGAAATCGCAGAATTACTTGTAAAGAAAGCAGTAGAAATGGTCGAATCTCCTCACCACGATCAAATTCAAGTTTTCAGCAATATTTTCATACGTCCGAAAAGAGATGGGGGGCTGAGACCAATATTCAATTTGAAGGAACTGAACAAATACATTCAGTACGAACACTTCAAAATGGAAGGTTTTCATGTAGTAAAGAATTTACTGCAAAAAGGCGATTACATGGTAAAAGTAGACTTGAAAGACGCTTACTTAACAGTAAACATTCACGAAAATTTCAGGAAATTTTTAAGGTCAGAAGCAGTCAAGGTCAAATACTACAGTTCAGAGCCCTTCCTTTTGGTCTGGCGTCAGGTCCTCGTCTCTTCACAAAAATTATGAAACCAGTAGTAGCACTACTGAGACGACTAGGGGTGCGTCTTGTAATCTATTTAGACGACATACTACTGATGAACAAGAGTCTCACTGCTCTGGAGAAGGACAGAGACTCTCTAATTTGGCTATTACAAAATCTGGGATTCACAGTGAATTGGGAAAAGTCAGAATTGACACCATGTCAAAAAATAGAGTTTCTGGGGTTAATGATCAATTCGGTGTCAATGGAAGTATCGCTATCTCCAGAGAAAATTCAAAAAATTTTAACGAAATGCAAATCAGTTCTTTCTCCAGAGAAAGTGACCATTCAGGAGGTAGCAAGCCTTCTGGGTCTTCTAAATTCAGCAAGAGACGCAATTGTACCAAGCACATTTACGTACGACAACTGCAGATGCATCAAACAAAACATTTGCTAATAAACAAAACTTATCAAGCAGAGATAACACTTTCCCCAGCTTGCAAAGAGGAGATCCATTGGTGGATCAACCATGTTCATCATTACAATGGAAAGCAAATACTGACACCCAGCCCAGATCTGATAATAGAGACAGATGCATCAAATCTGGGTTGGGGTGGTGTACGTTTGTCAGGGCATGAAAATGGGGGGACCCTGGACAATGGACGAAAAATCACTACACATAAATTCTAGCTAAAAGCAGCCCATTTAGCACTACAATCAACAATAAAAACAAGGAGAAACATATTAGTTCACTTGAAAATGGACAATATAACTGCAGTAGCTCACATAAACCGCATGGGGGGAACAAAGTCAAAGGTACTAAATCAAATAACTCGTCAAATTTGGGAATTCTGCTTGGAGAGGGAGATAACTCTCACAGCGGAATACCTTCCAGGTCAACAGAACAAAGTAGCGGACTGGGAGAGTCGCCATGTAAGCTCCTCCTCCCAGTGGAAACTAAATACAAACATGTTCAACCAGTTGAACAAAATATTGGGCCCCATAGAAGTAGATCTGTTTGCAGACAGACTGAACAATCAAGTACCCAATTACTACAGCCTCAGACCGGACCCAGGAGCTTTGGGGGTGGATGCATTTCTGACGGAATGGAGGAATCGCAGTGTATATGCATTTCCTCCATTTTGTCTGATAACGAGGGTGCTTGCCAAAGTAATGAAAGAGGAATCAGATTTAGTAATAATAACACCATCTTGGCAAACACATGCAGCATACCCAATGCTCCTGAACATGACAGCAGACTTTCCAATACTACTGCCACCGTTGAGGGACCTTCTGCTGTCACCGGAAGGGGAGTGTCATCCCCTGGTTGTGAACTCAACACTCAAGCTAGTGGCATGGAAAGTGTCAGGAAACAGGCAAAAGCCAAATGCCTTTCAAAGGGAGCTTCAAGCCTATTGGTCAGTTCATGGAGGAAAGGGACCCAATCCTCTTACAACACCTGCTGGAAATACTGGGATAGCTGGTGTTGTGAAAGGAATTTGGATTCCTTTCAAGCCCCTGTGGAACAAGTAGCCAATTATTTGGCAGATTTATATGATAAAGGTTATGCTTACAGTTCCATAAATACTTACCGTTCAGCAATATCAGCATGCCATGTGGGAGTGAATAGCACTCCTATTGTCCAGCACAGTGTGATTTGCAGACTAATGGGGGGAATATTCAATGAAAGACCAACAAAACCTAGATACACATGTACCTGGGATGTTGATACTGTACTAATATTCCTAAACTCAAATGAGGACAATGAAAAACTATCATTGAAAGATCTTACCCTAAAAGTTACCATGCTTATTGCACTGTCCACTGCCTGTAGGTCATCCGAGGTCAGCAGACTTGACATGAATTACATGGTAATTGATGATGACTCTATAATGTTTAGTGTACCTACTTTGACAAAGGGTAGGAGATGTGGGGAGCCCCCAATTGAAATTAAAATTGGGAAATTTAGAGCAGAACCCAAATTAGATGTGGTTACTTGTATATTGGAGTATATCAATAGAACGCAAGACATCAGAGGCAATGAGACTGTCCTACTCATTAGTCATATAAAGCCTCACAAGCAGGTAAGACCCTGTACAGTAGCTAAGTGGTTACAACAAATAATGCAAATGGCAGGAATTGACATATCCACATTCAAGGCACATTCTACAAGAAGTGCCTCAACATCTAAGGCAAATAAACAGGGCCTTTCTGCACCACAAATAATGAAAATGGCCAAATGGAGGTCTGAATGTACATTCAAGAGGTTCTATAATAGAACCATAGAGGGAGTGGGGGAAAACCCAGCTAACAGGTTCTCAGATGCAGTTTTTCATACATAGCTTTGAATATACATTGTTATACCTTACTGAAGTTTGTGAAATAAAATTTAAAATTTTGTATGTGCACGAAGTGCACGAAATGAAATTATAATTTTATGAACAAACTTCAGTAAGGTATAATCTCCCACCCTCCCTCCCTAGAACGAGGCACAGATAGTAACATTTAAGTCTGTTACATGCTTGATTTTACCTTGTATATATATGAAAAAAAAAAAAGAAAAAAAAAAGAAAAGAAATTATTTAAAATTTCTTATCTCTTTTCAGAAGTAGCCGATGAAGCATTGGTGCGATTGAGTACCGGCAGACAGTAGATGTTTGGCAGTCTAACGGATGTGAGAACTTTTCAATAAACATTATGTGCCCTAGACAAGGAACACAAGGAAACACAATATTACATGCTCATGTATTTTTGTTTGATTAAATTTGTAAAGATGCACACAAATAGTGTTTACTTGATTTTATTAAAAAAAAAAAAAAAAAAAAGAAAAAAGAGTTGTATATATACAATTTGCATGTATATGTGAAAAAGAAAAAGAAAAAATCTGAGGAAGAAAACAAAAAACAGAACAAAACAAAACAACAACAACAACAACAAAAAAAAAAGTGGATGGAGATATGGTTATATGATATGGTCTGATATTGAGTGCATGTCTAGTACATAATTTAAGTGCATGTATGATACATACTTATATAGAAGAGTTATGAAATAGGGTGAGTGAGAGGAGGGAAATGAGGGTATTAAAAGTACCCTTTGTTAACAGCAAGGTGGTTGCAAAACAAAAAACTAACAAAAAAAAAACAAAAAACAAAAAAAAAAACCAAATGAAAAAAGGAAACAAAACCAACCATAAACAAATAGACAAAATCAGAACAAAGAGACACACTACTCCAGCTCTCAGAGAGAATGAGCATGCGCAGTTGGCATGCGCTAATATGACGTCAGCTTTGAACGGGCTAGATTGAGGTAGCCGAAGGGGGAAATACATTGTTATACCTTACTGAAGTTTGTTCATAAAATTATAATTTCATTTCGTGCACATACAAAATTTTAAATTATATATCAGACTCAGTAAAGACTGAACACTGGCGTAGGACAAGGGGGGTCAGGGGGAGCACGTGCCCCCCCCCACTTTTGAAAGTGGGGAGGCATAAGTATGTTTGTGCCCCCCCCCCCCCACTTTTTGACGTAATTTTTCGTCATACAGATATAAAAAAAACTGCAAAATACCTTTAACTCAAACTATATAGAATATCATTACATGTATATGTTAATGATAGAGGACACAGACAGTATTTTCTGATTAGTCAATATTTTGCTTTAAAAAAATTCCTGGCTCTCTACCGCTCGCCAGCCATTTATTCATGTACTTAAAATTTAGAATTGCACCAGAAATGTTAAAATTTGTGCATACAGAATTTTGGGATGTTGTGTCCCTCCACTTTTTCAAGCAGAGCTACGCCATTGCTGAATTAATGACCCAATGTTATATGCTGGCACCCTGCCGCACCCATTCATATGATTGAGTTTTTGATCACTCTTTGCTAGTCCATTTTCTATGTGTATAGTTTTAAATTTGTTTTGTCTTGGTCACTTTGTTACTTTTATTTTGATGTATGCCAACATGTTTGGTGATATCAATAAATGTTTGAAATACCTATATGAGTCATCCAGGTAGCTTATCCTGAACCCCCCCCCCCCCCCACCCGGTCCATGCATACGCTTAGAGGATAGATTTGGTGGCCAGTAACCCCAACCCCCCCCCCCCCCCCCCCCCATCTCCTACTTATCATCAGACTTATCTGCTTTTATTCATCGAATTATATTGCAAACCTTTGCTGCCTATGACTGTGTAACTTGTTTGAAAGTTGCCCCCCCCCCCCCTAGGATTAATAATTTTGCCTGTACAAATTACCTCAATTTGACCTCCCCCCCCCCCCCCCCCCCCTTTCTTTAGAACTCTGACCTGTGATTTTTAAAAATACCTTTCTTGGAACTTCTTGTGACGTAATTAGTAATCGATGCACATGGTCTCGAAGCACCTAGATAGTAAATATCCGAGTCACTATGTGAAGTACATGGAAACTGAAAGCAACACAACTTTCAGTTTTAGTTTCTATTTCTTGATAAGTCAACATTGGCCCTGTGATTGATGACGCATTTTTGTAGAATCTGCAGCCGACCATGTGCATGTATTTGTTGTGTTGGGATTTACCTCTTTTTTAGTCCTGCTTACAAGACTCCGGTATACTGCTAACGCACCGGAGTCTTGTAGCCCGCGCCATTTTGGTAACGCGTTCTTTACGCATCGGATGTTAGCGGAAACTAGAACAGGGAAATTACGATGATTTTAGCACTGACAGCGAGTAAAATTAAATTGAAAGGATGGATTATATATTAAATTATTATTGACTAACCTTTAAAGTGTTATATAAAGTCCAACACTTAGTGTAATCTTGTCATTATCTGACCACATTGGATTCACCAGTGGAATTTAGTGATACAAAAACTCGAGTCCGAGTTTTCATTCGGATCATTAGATTTCAAACAAATAACATATATTTGATCAACGAATTAATTACAATAATAGTAATTATGATTTAATTTGACAATTCAAAGGTAAGAAAATGGTGTTTGTTTAACATAAAGGCGAAATAAATATGTTTTATGCTAGGCGAAATCCCTCTTTGCCATTTAAGAGCTGACAGATATAACCTTGCGTCTCGCAGCAAGGTTATATGTTATAGAACTACCTCTTTTTAAGCTTTCTCTGTACCAGTAGATTTTATATTCGTAATCACTGCATACACAATGTTAATCTACTGGTATCAGAAGTAACAACGACGGTGTCATCCCGATTGTCCCACATTTATATAAAAAAGGTCTAAAAGTCATGTGGGACAATCGGGATATGGTGTGCAGGTTAATTAGGTAATTGCGGCAATTATCTCATTCAGAGATCAAAGGGTGAAGGTTAAAGTCTGATTCGTGATTTCATGAATGTTTTGTACTTCCTGGTGCTTTTATTTATTTATTTGTTTATTTTATTCATTTTTCGGACTTTAGGACCATCCCTCTAAAAACCCTGGATCCGCCCATGAAATCTACTAAGAGATGTGGTTTAAAGACCGATTTTTGTGACCCTATACCCTATATTTTTGCAGTTTTTTTTTCCTTTTTTTTCTGACACTAGTATAGCTCATGACCATACTTCTTTTTGAATCATGACAGTATCACAACGAATTTTTTTTCGTGTGATTGTTAAAAAATGTGAAAGGATCAAGATGCAATCAATGACAGTTATGAAATAACATAAAATCGAATATGAAAGTGTCTGACAATTGTCCGAATTGTCACATTCCTATGAAAACTAAGAATTAATGGAGTTTTAGAAATAAATGAAATAATTATCCATATTTGTCATACTAATCTATTTGAAAATGAAAATGCCTAAATTGTTGCTGAAACGTAAAGTAAATTTTTTCATTGACATAAAGATCTTTTCATCACTATATTGCATACGTTTCGAAACAAATGTTCTGAACAGATACAATTTTTAAAGTGCAAGGACTAGTATATGCTCTTTCAGTTGAAATGTGCAATTTCTGAACTTTAATTATAAATCTTGATCACGCATGAAATCTACGAAATACGGCATACGAAACTAATCCTTTAGAATCCATAAGTCTTAGATTGTATTTATCGATAGTAGATTCATATTTTTTTTAATTGTTTTTTGTTTTGTTTTTTGTTTTGTTTTTTGTTTTTTTTAACAATCAATATCATATTTATATCATCACAATAAAGAATAGCCAGTGTATGCCCCTACTAGCAAAAATCTATCTTTTACAAATGTTGGCATAATAAAGAAAAAAAATTACAATGCGTCTGACACTGATTTAAATACATCAATAAATTCATATTTAATATTTTCAGTAGTTATCCCATACTCTACAATTAATGAAATCCCTGATGCAAAAAAAAAAAAAACCCTGATTATTATATCCAATAGCTATAAATTGAATCAATAAAGGTGCCACAAATGAAGATCGACCATGTCTTTGGAGTGAAATATTTTTTGCAAAAACTACTTATTTTGAGAAAATATTAGTCTTATTTATGAAAATATAAAGAGTAAATGTATGCCCATATAAAAGTGTTCGAGAGAGAGAAATATATAAGAACATTTAGCCAGAATAAAAGTTAACAATGGGGGGGGGGTTGTCTCTTATAAATGTATTCGGTATTTAATCATATCAATAGTGTAATAAAAACCCTACAACAATAAAATAGACTATAACCTGAATGTTTGTATTATCATTATGCATGTGTTTGTTTAAAAATGTAGGACAATCGGGATATGATTTTTTCCAAATGTGGGACAATCGGGATTAAACCACAACGACTTTCCGTTTACATTGCATTGACACGGACTGACGAAGTAAATGGTAAGCTTTTGTTTTTTTATGTGAGCTCTTACTGATCGACAAATGTTTGGATTGTTTGGCAGTCGCGGTTCATAAGCTCCAGAAATCATTGAAGTCTTTCTATCGTGTCTACTGTGATGAAAAAAGAATAAAAAAAAACATGCAAACATTTTGCAGACTTTGATAATGATTCCAAAATGAAAGAAACTTTATTTAATTTTTATTTTAACGAGTATAGTGAATCATCTTTATGAGTTAGAATAATAAATACAGTATTTGATTTTTAAATGTTTGTAATTTTTCCTCCTATGTTCCCCATGAATCAAAATGGCGTCCGCAAACTGAAACGTTTAGGCTATAGCAAAGGAACATAACTCTGTATAGGACCTGATCGTAATAGCGCTTTCGCACGCGCGCGCGCTAGCGCGCATATCAGTAGGGCGGCCAAGCCAGATTTGCGCGTGACGGCAACCGTTGCTAAGAACGGCGCATTAATATCGAACGAAGTTCGCGTCGCCGTTACTAAGCATTTTTTCGAAACACATTCACAGCAGAAAAATACTAATAACAGCGATGCAAATTGATGGCATCGGATTTTCAAAGATTAAACAAACTCTTTAAGATTTTATGTCTCTAAATATACCCAAGATGTGATGTTTTATTCTGTAAATTTGTCGAAAATCAGCTGACAAAATGACAGCAGTACTCTTGACGTTCGACTCCCATGCCCCCATCCTCGCAAACAGGGGGATCGTTTTCAAAAATATTAAAAAGTGGTTCTGTAATTGTTTGATATGTTGTGGAGAATATATCCAAGTATTCAATTCTCAAATTTTATGAAAATCAGTTTCGATAATTTCGAAGAAATCGTCAATCGACCGAACGCTTCGACATCTGAAATTCACAAAGCAGAATATAAATTCGAATTTACCATTCTAGAAGGAAGGTTGTTTTAACCTTTTCATGAGCAAACATTTAAATTGTAAAAAATATCACCAGAATTCAACAGACCGAAGATTTTTCCAGCGACCTTCCTAATTTCCTCTGATCAAGTACAGAACTGCCACGCACAAAGGAAAAATGTCATTTTCTTGGATATGCCAGACAATACATCCACAATTTGAAATATACTCATTGTATCCGAGAAAAATACATATAAAAATTCCAATTTTGTTTTGTTTAATGCGCAGGAGCTTTCAATAATTGGAAAACAAAAGATACAAATATGTGATTTTTTTTTGCAAGGATCGAAGCCCTATATTTACTTTTTTACTCCAGATAGTTACTACAAAAGAAATAACTATCATAATTTGATGTGTCCATGACAGTTGAATTTAAATTCCTATATCATGAAGAAGAAATTTAATTGACCGATTCAACCTCTGCAAGAATTCACAAAAAAAAAATATTTATTTATTTTATTATCTCACTATATCTGCCATTGTCTAATATGAATTATGGCAATGCCATTGTGAGGACGCAGATGAAATATAATTTCAATGAATTAATATGAATCAAGGCAAAGCCTTTTTGTGCGAGCGGAGAGAAAATAAATATGATTTTAGACTATGACGATTTATCCTATCTTACAAAACTTTCTGTTTGGTGATTGGCAAAAAAAAAAAGGCAGTATAAGGCGAGTGGAAACACAGAGGCATTTATAAAACTGGTCTAGACCAGCAGATGAACATTTTAAGGGGGGGGGCTTAAAATATGGTTCTTTGTACGTTCCTGTTTTGGCGTTGACCGGCAAATATTAGATTAGGTTGAAGGGGGGGGGGGGATTCCAGTCAAATTTACAGAAAATACGAGCAAACACAAAAGGTGTATGAATTTGAAACTTTATATCAACGATCTAGTTTAAAGAGCTCAGCTAGAACTGGTCAGACCAAGGATTTATAAACAGACCAGCTGGTTATATTTCCTACATGTGATTTTTTTTATTTCAAGCCATTTTAATTTTGTTATAAAACGGTTAAATGAAAATGAATAACTCATTGCATATCGCCCAAAAGAAAAAAATCCATCTCGCCGATGTCAGATACAATCGTCCAAAGCCTGTTTCATAACATTTCAATAAAGAAAACCACTTTAATATCGGACATCAAAATTATAATTTTGGAGAAATGTTCGGATGCCTCCAAATATTATCGTAAAATCCGAGAAGTGTTCTGGATTGAGAAACTTAATAACGTGAAGCCATCCGGATTGAACACAAAATCGCCCATGGGAATACTTTGGCCGGTTTATTGACCTTTTTGAAAGCGTTTACGTCAAGCAAAATACGTCCATTAAAGGAAAATCTTACAACGTCAAAGTGACATTAAGAATTTGGCGCGATGACGTCAATGACGTCATAGAAGCACAGTAAACAAAATACTCAAACGAAGATGGCGGCTTTCCTAAAAAGATTCCGCGGTTACGCCGAGTTGTCGATGCTATTTCGTAATCTGCTTTACGAAAAATTATGTCAATAAATTTAACTTGTAAACAAAAATTGAGTATAACATATACGTATACTCGGAGTCGAAAAAAAAATTAAATGGCAATATTCAGCATCTCCGCAGTAACTCTGTCTGCGAGGGGACGAAAGTTTTTGAAAGCATAGTAGTACATTCTCATTCTTTGATTTAGCATATTTTCTCACTAAGGTAAGTGTATACGCGTTACCATAAGGGCGAGCTTCGCTCGCAAAGGCCCTTCGGGCCTTTGCAGCGAGCTCCGCTCGCTAATACCCAATTTTCACCATACATCATTGAATATTTTTTATTAAGTTAATAAGAATAAAATATGTCATACAATATGTGTTCTTGTTATTTTTTCCAGCATCATTTTAACCGTCTTTATCAGCCTTACGTACATTAGTTTTTTTTTTCTTGAAATCCAGAATCATCTACAGGAGAGGGGATATTATAGACAATTTCTAGATCGACAGCATGCACATCCCTCGTAAATGCGGGGAAACAATTCTCAATGTCACAAAACAATCAGTAAACATAAAACCGCAATGCTTAATTTTGAAACATAAATGACAGATAAGAAAAGATCAAGTGATGTCATCTTAATCTATACATTTTAATTCCTTGGACCTTGATGAAAACCAAGGAAAAGAGAACTCGGGCTAGAAAACTGTGGGCACAAACCATTAAAATTAAAAAAAGAATTTTATTGTTTTCTGAAGTATTTATATATTGTAAGATTAACATGTATCTTGATTATTCAATGAATTCAATTAAACTTTTAAATGTTTACTTTTTAAATTTCATTGGATGATGAAATGTCAGTTGTCGTATCAGGAATGTGTATCCCCCCCTTGCACCCACCCACCCCTCTCCCCTTTTACTTTCCTCGGAAAAATTAGCATTCAAAATGTAGAAGAGAGAGAAAACTTCCTTTTCGGCGTCGTCTATAGTGTTATCAGCAATATATCGTTTTATGGGATGATCTGGAGAAGGGGGTTAAAACTTACAAATGAAGTACAGTATAACATTAGTATTACAGGATTTTCCCTTCTAAATAATGTAAATGATTTTCCAATGTAACATCTGAAGACAAAATTCTTGCTCATTCCTTTACTTTAAAAGAGGGTGAAAGGGAGGGGGAGGGTCGGGAGAAAGGAAGGAGAGAGGGGGAGAGGGAGGGGGAAGAAGGAAGGGTGTGGGAGGGAGATAAGGGGGCGGAGAGAGAGGGTACCCAATGTCTGCTCCCCACCCCCATAAAAGGCAAGGATGAATGGGAGGGGGAGGAAGGAGGCAGCTGGAGGGAGGCAGAAGGGAGAGGTTAGGAGGTGGGAGAAGGGAGCGGGACAGGGGAGAGAAGTTAGTAGAAATCTACCCCCTATTCCCCCCCCCCCCCCCTTGAATACAATCACCCCCCCCCCCCCCTTTCTAAAAAAAAATCTGAAGCCTTCACCCCTCTACCTTGGATCCGCTTATTATTTACCTCCAAGGGAAAAAAATACCCAGCCTTATTTCTGGCAGAAAAAATATACTTCATGCTTTTAACAGCCCCAGCTGTGTTGACCTATTTGTACTAAATACTGTAAAAGATGACGTAAGTTATGACGCGTTGTAAACAGAACCAAAGGCAGCAGACATTTAGAAGTTTGTATTGGGATTTACACTGCATAGATTTCCTGTATATTCTACATGTAGATCTTATATATGTGGAGAGAAACCACATTCATTATTCGATCTACAGGTATCAAATCATCCTCGAAAGCAGAATGAAGTTCGGTAAGTCGCTGATCGCGCTGATATTTTTTTGTTTGTTTTTTTCTCCCAGCATAATGAGTTTATCCATGGATTTTTCTGAGTGAGCTGTCGATGAAAGAAAGTCCGCGAAACAAAGTTGTATGCTGACGTCACGTCGCATGCTGACGTCATGTTGTAATTTTCGTAGAGGATATTCGGACTAAACATGATATATGTTGGAAATGATGGTGCAATGTCAGTATTACGTGAAGCAAAGTACAAATCATACATTGGGACACTGGAGGAGTAAGCCAAACGAAGAATATTCAAAGGAGATCGAGAAATCTTGGTCATCGATGGGTTTCTTTCTGTCGTCAAGTGACATTGTCAAAAAAATAAGCTTGCGCTTCACGCCGATCAAATGGGCAATGGGGAGAATGACGTCATTGACCACGGTTTTGGAACCTATAGGTATAGCATAGAATTCATTTGAAAAACACGATTTTTCCTATATATATACACGTGTTACCTTGATGAGGACTACGTCCGCGCCTGCGGCGCGGACTGCGTCCTCTAATAAGATTCACAGTCCTTAATCATGTTAATTGTTTTCTGAAATGTAGACAGGTCTTGATCTCTTCCATCTTCTGTGAATAATCAATTTGTATGGTATTTTTGCACACTCACAATTCACAAAGAAGAATATCATGACAAAATGCACAATCTTCAAACCAATTTGATGTAGAATATGATATCAATATACTATAGTACAGAATTTCCAATCAATAATTCCTTTTAAATGCATGCCTTCCATATAATAAGCCACTGGGTGATTTTCAGACAGCAAGATTTCTTCTAACAAGTTTGACCTGAAAAAGTAATACATTTTCAATTAGTTTTAAGTCATTTATTATTTACTCATTTATTTATTTGTTTATTTTGATACAATTTCACTATTAAATGCATAGTCATAAACTGAAAAATTCAAAATGATTCATAAATTGTACTTAAATTGTATTAATCCTTTATAACTTAGTATTTGATTGTATATGTTATTCATTTAGCAATCATAAATTTATCACTGGAAAGAATAGTATTGATCAACACTCAACCAATGGAGTTCATGGAAAATAATTTTTAATGACTTGAACTACAAGATAATCAAATTATATTATGATATATTATCTATCTAGAAATTCATAGTTTAAATTACCCATGTTGCATTTTGCATGCATATGTGTGAATGTAAATGTGAGTAAACAGCTCCCCCCCCCCCCCCCCCCCCCCCCCCATCAATCCCTTTTCTCTTTTCACTTTATATTCTGAATAAAAAAAAATACATTTATAATATCATGTATACTTGTGAATGACATAATGTATTTATCTAAATACAAAAAAATTGGCTTAGGGCCCAATGAGTTGGGGGTGGGGGGGGGGGTGGGGGTAGGCTTGGTTGGTCAAAATAAAGGCACATAAATGAACTTAATAAACCGATCAGTTCAGTGATTGAAAACTATTACAAATCTTGGTAGTATTAGTAAAGTGTGTGTATGTATGTGTGTGAGAGAGAAAAGATATTTGTTTACAAATTTGTTTATTTACCTTGAGCTTGAGGAAAAAGTCGATGTTTTCAATGGTTCCTAGATTAATTTCGTCATCGAGGCATCAGCCTAGTATCCATTTCACTATAAAAACAAACAGCTAAACTGAAGAAAGTACATGTACTACATGTATGTTTGCGTCATCAAGTTTACATCACACCGACACTGCACTAGCACTGCACTGACATCGGTCTTCGTGAAGTCGGGTTGGACAAAAACAGCTTGAAATCTTCATTAATCTCTTCTTAATTGCAAATCCAAGGTTAGAAATGAGTTCACGAGATAAAAATCATCCAACAGCTATACTTTTTCATACATAAAATACTTTAAACTCCGAATAAAGTATATTCATTCATGTTTACAATGTGACACACGTTCAATGTGTATTGGGTGCAAAATCGTGATTCTGCGCATGCCGAAACGAAGCTAACACCAGCTGATTTCAAACGGGAATTATTTCAATATATGAAAAAGTGGTTCTGTAATTTTTTGATATTTGAAAGATGCCGATGTGAATGTCATTTTTTGAAAATATTATAAAAATCTGTGAGGGACCATTTTTTTGTACCTCATTTTTATTTTCCACTTTTTGGGGCATTTTTTCCCGGGAAAATTTAGCCAACTTCAATCATCGATTTAGTAATTAAAATGTCAGGTTTGTCTAAAATAAACTAATTGAGGGTAAAATATAAAGCTAAAAGCAAAAGTTCGTCGATATTTTACTTGCTGAAATAAAAAATTGTGCTGTCTAGAGCTTTCGGAAAAGGACCAAAATTCGGAGGTGTCCATATTTTCTCCGACGAGAAAGAGTGCGTCATGCATTCGCGGACTCACATTTTCCTTTTTACGCCGCACGTGCAAATCCGGCTTGGCCGCCCTACTGATATAACTACTAATAATATGAATTATGGCAAAGCCATTGCGAGGACGCAGATGAAATATAATTTCAATGAATTAATACCCAATTTTCACCATACATCACTGATTTTTTTTTTACTAAGTTAATAAGAATAAAATATGTCGTACAATATGTGTTCTTGTTATTTTTTCCAGCATCATTTTTACTGTCTTTATCAGCCTTACATTAGTTTTTTTTTTTCTTGAAATCCAGAATCATCTACAGGAGAGGGGATATTATAGACAATTTCTAGATCGACAGCATGCACATAACTCGTAAATGCGGGGAAACAATTCTCAATGTCACAAAACAATCAGTTAAACCATGAAATCGCAATGCTTAATTTTGAAACATAAATGACAGATAAGAAAAGATCAAGTGATGTCATCTTAATCTATACATTTTAATTCCTTGGACCTTGACGAAAACCAAGGAAAAGAGAACTCGGGCAAGAAAACTGTGGGCACAAACCATTAAAATTAAAAAAAGAATTTTTTTTTTTTACTGTTTTCTGAAGTATTTATATATTATATAAGATTAACATGTATCTTTATTATTCAATGAATTCAATTAAACTTTTAAATGTTTACTTTTTAAATTTCATTGGGTGATGAAATGTCAGTTGTCGTATCAGGAATATGTATCCCCCCTTGCACCCACCCACCCCTCTCCCCTTTTACTTTCACCGGAAAAATTAGCATTCAAAATGTAGAAGAGAGAGAAAACTTCCTTTTCGGCGCCGTCTATAGTGTTATCAGCAATATATCGTTTTATGGGATGATCTGGAAAAGGTGGTTAAAACTTACAAATTAAGTACAGTATAACATTAGTATTACAGGATTTTCCCTTCTAAATAATGTAAATGATTTTCCAATGTAATATCTGACTTCGAGACAAAATTCTTGCTCATTCCTTTACTTTAAAAGAGGGTGAAAGGGAGGGGGAGGGGCGGGAGGAAGGTGAGAGGGGGAGAGGGAGGGCAGGGAGGGAGCGAGGGGAAGAAGGAAGGGTGTGGGAGGGGAGATAAGGGGGCGGAGAGAGCGGGTACCCCATGTCTGCTCCCCACCCCCATAAAAGGCAAGGATGAATGGGAGGGGGAGGAAGGAGGCACCTGGAGGGAGGCAGAAGGGAGGGAGGGAGAGTTTAGGAGGTGGGAGAAGGGAGCGGGACAGGGGACAGGCGCGTAGCTGGCCCTGTTTGGAAGTGCAAGCCCGATATGGCAAGGGGTCTGGGGGCCCGACGGAGAACGAGTTCAGCAAATTTGAGTGGCTAAAAATACATTTTAAATGCACATTTTCAAACAAATTTTCTCAATAACTGTACTATCAAAAGCCACAAATTTTCAATAAAATCGGACCACTGGAACTCGTTAATCAGCTAGTATAAGGCACGGTCCATTTGATATTCTGGGGGAGGGGGCCTTTGGATTTTTTGTCGAAGCAAGATTATTTTTCTCGCCCCAGAGTGGAGCAAAATTATTTTTTCTTGCAAAGTTGGAGCAAGAATTTTTTTCAGATTTCAATTGGTAAATAGGTGAACAACTGAAGTTCTCCTTCAAAGCTTGCATATAAAATTATAATCTATGGTGACACATGCATCTATTAACAGTAGCACCTTTAAGGAAACCCTTTTTTCATTAACATGCATTCTTTTGATATTTTCAAATAAATAAATGAAATATGATATTTGGCCTAAAAGAAATAATGTTTTGATAGATAATTTTGGCAAGCTATTTTTCAAATATACTTTCATTGTTTTTCATCTATTTATTATTTATTTATTTATTTATTTTATTTTTTTTTTTTTTGTTTAATTTCATATTTTTATCACCGAATAATGTGCAAGCCCGGGCTTATTGGCTTACATGGCAGCTACGCGCCTGGGGGAGAGAAGGGGAGAAGTTAGTAGAAATCTACGTACCACTGTCCGCCCCCCCCCCCCCCCCCCTGAATACAATCAACCCTCCCCCCTTTCTAAAAAAAATCTGAAGCCTTCACCCCTCTACCTTGGATCCGCTTATGATTTACTACCTCCAAGGGAAAAAAATATCCAGCCTTATAAGTTATTTCTGACAGAAAAAATATACTTCATGCTTTTAACAGAGCCCCAGCTGTGTTGACCTATTTGTACTAAATACTGTCAATGATGACGTAAGTTGTGACGCGTTGTAAACAGAACCAAAGGCAGCAGACATTTAGAAGTTTGTGTTGGGATTTACACTGCATAGATTTCCTGTATATTCTACATGTAGATCTTATATATGTGGAGAGAAACCACATTATTCGATCTACAGGTATCAAAATATCAACTGCAAATCATCCTCGAAAGCAGAATGAAGTTCGGTAAGTCGCTGATCGCGCAGATATTTTTTTGTTTTTTTTTTCTCCCAGCATTATGAGTTTATCCATGGATTTTTCTGAGGGAGCTGTCGATGGAAGAAAGTCCGCGAAACAAAGTTGTATGCTGACGTCGCGTCGCATGCTGACGTCACGTTGTAATTTTCAAAGAAGACATTCGGACTAAACATGATATATGTTGGAAATGATGGTGCAATGTCAGTATTACGTGAAGCAAAGTACAAATCATACACTGAGACACTGGAGGAGTAAGCCAAACGAAGAATATTCAAAGGAGATCGAGAAATCTTGGTCCTCGATGGGTTTCATTCTGTCGTCAAGTGACATTGTCAAAAAAATAAGCTTGCGCTTCACGCCGATCAAATGGGCAATGGGGAGAATGACGTCATTGACCACGGTTTTGGAACCTATAGGTATAGCATAGAATTCAATTGAAAAACACCATTTTTCCTATATATATACACGTGTTACCTTGATGCGGACTGCGTCCTCTATAGTAGTCTTTCTAAAAATACGGTCAGAACACAGGCCGAAAGATGGCCTGGCAATTATTCGTATGTGCCTCTAAATTTTTTTTTAGTAACGCATACGCATACCCGATCTTTCCGCCTAGTATGGGTCAGAATAATCAACTTCACTTGAGAAAGATATTTTTCTTTCATGTTTTAAGTCTTCCTTTCAAAATTTCTTCATATTGATCTTGTGTTTGTGTCAGTTTTCATACCTGGTGGGAGGGTATATTTCAGAAAAAGTTCGGGACGTAAAACAAAATATTAAATTACTATGGCCTAATAATTCTTATAGAAAAAGGATATAACTATATATATAGCCTATATACCATATTACGGCTACTAATTAAGAAATAAGAGAGAATCAACACAGAGGTATAGGTATTAGCGTGACTCTGAGTCTGCCGACCCTCTCCAAACGCCCTGTCTTGCATGTACGTAACGTTTTGTATGGTGAAGGGGGTCACCCCGGGAGGGGTGACTTCACGATAATACCTTAACCTATGGTCCGTGTAACACTTACATGTAGTAATTAATTTCCAAACGTTAAGCCAAAAACCTAAACCTAAAATATCGATTTTTGAAATTTAGATTTTTGATTAAAATTTCAAAAATCTAAAATGTTTTGAACTTTTGAAAGGGGGAGGGCCACGAGACACCTAAATCGGCCCTCGATTTTTCTCTAGAAATAAATTTCATGTTGAATACTTTATATCTCTCATGAAAATACACGGATGTTAACCGCTTTTAATGAAAAGAAAAATATCACCAAACATAATGCCAGTCAATTGTAATGACGTCATGAAGTGACGTCATTTTGACGTTTTTGAAAAAATATGGCGAAAATTGCTTGGAATAGACCATTTTCGAGTTACAACTAATGACCGTTATAAACCTTCAATTTAGTCACTGCTATGATCACCTGCTTAGTTACGTCAAGTAGGGTTACTTCCGGTCTACCTTAGCAACGTCACATATTGTGACATCAACGGTGTAAAATCGATCTAATCTACTAAAAATTGAAAAACTACTTTTCTTTGAATATGGAAAATATTAAAATCGCTGCTTTTGTTTGTATTGACCATTAATTTGTTTATGTCATCAATGACAATGTAAATTATAAGTCATCGGATTTTACTTTTTTTTTTCCAGTAATTTCATATAGAGATAATTATTCTAATAAATATTGAAAAAGTGAAAAACAGGAAATTCTTTGAACGGAAAATATAAAAGTCTTACATAAAAAAATTAGAAAATGGTAACCCAACTGAATTTCTTTTTTAAAACATAACAATAATTGTGATTTAACACCCCCCCCCCCCCCTTTTAACGCCATTGCCTTTTTATGCAAATATATCCCCAAGAAATTGTCAGTAAATGAAAGGTTCTAAAATTTAAATGACATTAAGTATTTCTGAAGTAATATAAGCCGCTTTCTCATCTGAATGCATCAATTCAGTATGAAAATCGGTATTAACAGGGTTTTTTTTTGGGGGGGGGGGGGTTAAAACTATTTTGATAAATGGCAGCGTGTGCTATTGGTAACTTGAGAAAATAAGAAAGATACCAAAGATATGTCCCTGTACACCTGACGAAGGCATTAAAAAAAGATGTTCAAAATTAAAAAAAAAAATCTGAAAAACGGTACCTTGGAATAATGAAAAAACAAATTGTATATAGATAAAAAATAATACGTGGATCTAAAACATTTTTCCAAGGATGGGGTTCATCCTGGCTCTGAAGTTGAGAAATTGGGAGCGTAGAAATAGAATAATGACTGACATCTTGAGGAGGAGGGGAGTTTTGAGCCTCAACACCCGCGCGGGTGTAAACTTCACGCAAAATAAAATGTAAATCCTATGAGACTCAAAGTTCAAGTAAACGTTTTATTTGCCGTATTCACAGATAGACCTTCTTGTATCTATTTAGTCATTATCCTTGAACATACATTTAAATAAATACATCTGGCCTGCAAACTTAAAAATGAAAATTGTTCTCGCGAATCTCTAGGGGACGGAGTTCACCCCAGTCACGCTCATGGCCTGATCAATATTTTACAAACGAGGAATGGAAGGCCGATAGGAGGAGAGGGGGGGGGGGTCAGCCAGGTAAGGAAAATATACCAGTCCTGAGTCCGAGAAGATAATTATTTCAGACATTTTTTTTCATTCTGCATTCTTTTAGAATCTGCATGATCTTTTTCCGATTACAGAGTCACAGATACAATGTTACTGTGTATATCAATGCTGTCATGATATTTGATCGTCAGCAGGGTACACCTTCGGGGGAGGGGGTACCTCTTTCCCCTCCCACCCCTTACCTCCCCCTCCCCTCCCTTTTCACCCTTCCTTTACCCCCCTCCCGCCCCCTTTCTCCCTCCTCCCGCCCCCTTTCTTCTCTGTCCCTCTCTCCCGCCCCTTCCACCTCCCTTTCACCCTGTCCACCCCCTCACCTTCATAAGCTTTACCCGGCATCACGTCGTTGGCTGGTTGCCGGGGTACTGGGTAGATGCACAGGTCAAAATCAAACATTTAAACACCTGTCATATCAAATGCCTATCCCCATCTAACTGTCACAAACAATAAATTCAGTCACATACACCTAGCACCTGGACACGTGTCCAGAGTCTCTTGTTATGTCTCCTCGTAACCCCCCCCCCCCCCCTTTCCTGTCCATTCAGCTTTTACATAGAGCATCCCCTTTGACCGATACCTTTTGCTTGAATTTTTCCAACCCCAAATCATGTAAATGGTGCACATTTATGACGCTACAATGCCATTTGGTTGCGTAAATAGTTTATTTCTTAATCGTGATCACGTTATTTTTAGACTCAAATGTAAACCGGAAGTAGGGCATCTTGACAAAACGTCGAAGCGGAGTATAATATCCGAACGTGATCGGTAACTCGAAAATGGTCTATTGTGTCTTTTGTGGAGGAATTCAATGTGGCCGCATACGTTAACTGAGATAAAACGTTTATGACAAAAGGATATAATAATAATCTTTCACATATAATTTTTTCATCCTAGTTAATGCATGCGGCCATTGCTAATTTTATGGAAATGTGTAGTTTTTGCATCAGTTTCGCGGAATATGACCCATTTTGGTGTTTTCAATGGGCTGGAAGCTATTAATAAACGCAATATTTACGAAAAATAGATTCGTGATTCAGTAGAGAACGTTTCAAAATGTCAAATCACAGTTAAAAACTCAATGAAGTACAATGTTCCAAATTAGGGCAAATATCGGGCTTCGTGGCCCTACCCCTTTTACATTTTTGAGTCAAAACCGACATTTTCAAATATTCAAAACCGTTTTCGATCTTTCAATGTTTATATCCAGTTTGAAATATCAATTAAAGCAGTCCGTTCAGTTTACACTAAAACAATTCAAACTTTTGAAATATTTTACAGTAGAATTTCAGATATCAATATTTTAAGCAAAAACCAGTGACCCAAAGTATCAAAGTTTTAAAATGTTGTAAAAGAAGTCCCCCTTCCACCTCAAATAAAATGAATAAGTCGATCTTCTACTTCGTTAGTTGGTTGCACCGGATGAATGGGTATAAATTGAAACTCTTATAATTGTCGGTTGAAGTTCTAGATGCATCTTAGTCGTAAGACCAACATTTTTCCGACATAGCATATAATTATTATATATGTACTTGTCTCACCGAATTTTTTAAAAATCAAAAACATTTTAGAAATGTATCAGAAATTCATCTTCTGTTAAGACGTCGGAAAGAAAGAATCACTGACTCACTTACTTACCCTAGTCTAATTCGTCCATAGATTTAGGTGAGAAGATAATGAAAATAACATATACTAAAGTGAAAAAAAAATAATAATGAAATCAAATAAAAACGCCAATCTATTATCATACTAGAATTTTTTTTTACTCAATATCATACCAATATTCTAAGTACATGTAACCGCCAGGACAAATCAACAAGCCAGGGGCGTAGCCAGGTGTACGTCTCTACGCAATTTAAACGTCCACGTCGTTTTCGCAAAAAAAAAAGGTCTCGAGTGCCTCCCACGGCAGCGGCCAAAAAGAAGGGATATGGGATTTATGAAATGGTATTTGACGCGCCAACTACTGTTCAGAAAAAGCTCAAAGACACCCCAGAAACCACCGATTTTCAAGAATGAATTTTTCAAAATGTACTCATGTTTCATTCAAACTCAGTACAACGATCACTAACAAAGTGCGAGCAGTCGATTGGAAAGAACTCTCAATATCCATATATCATGTATATATAGGGACTCTCATGTTCACATCTCAAGTTTTCTTCATCTTAGATACGCCGCGTTCATCGTCGGCTGACATCGAATCATACGCTAAAATATCCCATCTAAATTCAGCTCAAATACGCTCCATGCAGAGGTCAGCAAATGTAAAAAGAAAAAGGTAGGGTTTATAGTCTCGTTCGCATTAGCCTCACGCGACTTCCACAAATGTGCTTCATTTAAAGTCATTTTTTCAAAATTTTCTCGGGGGAGCCCCCGAACCCCATTCAATGGGAGGGGTAACATATTTCCGTACTGTTCCTACTTGACCCCTTCATGTTTCACAAGTCATTCCCCATGCAAAAGTGTTTGTGCCCCCGGACAGCTGAATTGCCGCTGGGTCCAATCCTTCTTTAGACGTCCAGGCGTCATCGAAAACACCCTGGCTACGCCCTTGCCAGCAGTAAAAGTACAAAAATCTTTATTAACCAGATCGAGATAAACCCAAACTCGCTCTAGATATGTTTGAAATGGGATTGACCCTTTCTTTGTCACATATATATATATAAATTGAATGGAAAAATGGTCTAGGTATTCGAGAAGAAAAGGAGAAAATATGCTCCAGAGTGCACCATTTTATTCCATTTTTTTTTTTCAAAAATCAACCCCCTCCCGTACCCTGCCCCGCTCGGACTTCGTGCCTCGAATCGACCCTTTGGGTCGAAACACCTCCCTCCCCAATTGCCACTTTGGATCCGCCCCTGCTACATGAAGGAATTTTGAAAGAAAGTATATGCATAAACGCGTGGGAATCTGGGAGGTGATAGAACAGAATAAAATCAATTATGAATCCAAGAACAAGCCGAAAAACAAATGACATTCTGATGCGTATCCAGCGCCCCCTTTGCCGGGGATCATGGAGCGAATTATGCCGATATTTACTAAAAATGGATCAAATTTTTTGAGTCAGTACCAGAGATCGATGGACGCACCCTCCGCACTCCCCTGAATCAAGGACTTATAAACAGATCTAGTCTATTTAAGTAGTTTTTTTATCATTTATGTCATCATATTTTATTTCATAATTACAAATTGTTCAAAAGGAAAAAGAGGAATGATTCATTTCAATTTGAATGAGTCATCATCAAGTCAAAGCTCAAGCAGAAAAAATATACGAATGTCCTCTGTGTTTACATAGAAAATGAATTAACACAAACTCCTTTTTGTTTTAGAAAGGGTTGCGCGTCATGCGCTTTGATCCGGATTTGCATTCGCTTTTGTCTCCGTTCGTACTTTTATACTACTCTCTTATTTATTATCCAATCAAATGCCGCATAAGTTTGAAATGTACGAGTGGAGTGGGAAATGCGAAATAATGGGAAAATAAACAACTGATAATCCGCGTATCAATGAGTGTAATCACAGTTGTAAGTTACTGAAATATAGCGCCCGAAATATAGTCATTAAATTGATGAATTGAAATAAAATAATATGTTCATACAGATACAGATAAAACGTAATTTTTCGAATTTCCTCTGTAACTGTTTGGGAGCGAAAAAACTACTGCTGCATTCTTCTGATCTTTTACATGTTTAACTATGTGCGAAGGGGGTATTTGCAATACCGCAGTGTGTTTACAACCTCAATATCAGAAGCTTTCTGTGTATCTATTGTCTGCACTGTTCTTTTCTTAATAGTGCACTATCAAATTTACCGTCTCCTGCAAAACCCCTTTCGCACGGGGTTTCCCATTCTAAATCAGGGGCGCCCAACAGGGGATTTCCCCGAACTGGTTGCAACTGGTATGGTATATTCAAGAAGCTCTCGAAGGGCAGGAAGTACGTCATCGAAAGAAGTAACTCTTCAGATTAGAGAAAACAAAAGTGGAAGAACTTGCCATTTCAAGGTCAAGGCTGCAAGAAACCAGGTTAGTCTGCAAATCGTCAAAAAAGTTGGAAAATTCAAACCGGAAGTGGCTTTTTTTGCACAAGTTTAGAAGCAGAAGGGGTATTTTATAATTTTTTTTCATAATGTTCTTATTTTTTATTTGGAACCAAAAAAATCATGTATATACTTCGAATCACAACAAATATTCATGATTTTTCCCATGAGGTGTCAAAGTCATCTTCATTGGTGTCAACTGGTTTGAACTTGGGGGATCAGGAAAAACTTGAGGAATTGAGACAAAAATTAAGATATATATCTCATACTCTGATCAAGTTTTACAATATTTTTTAAGCAAAGATAAACAGAACAATGTTTCTGGTTCAGGAACTTAATATTGGCACCATTTAGACCCAATATTTGTGATTTTTTGGGCAAATTTGTAAATATATGTAGGTAAACCTACACACTGGTCATAGGCAACCATGATCATAAACATTATATTAATTTTTAATTTCTCTATGTTTGTATTTTGAATTTAAATTGAAAAATTATGTATGTATGCATCAGATCAGGAAGAATATTCTAAATTTATCCCATGAGATGTCAAAGCCATCTTCATTGGTGTGAAATGGTTGAAAGTTGGGGATCAGAGAAAAAAAATTAAAGATGAGAATATGTTTTTAATTTGTAAAATCGTTTATATTTACATTGAGGAGAATTTACCAACATTACTACTAGAACACTTTTGAAATTTGATGCTGTAATTGCTGAATAAGCAATGCTCATGACCAAATTATATGGTGTCTAATATTAAGCAAAAATGTAAAGAAATGTTCATGGGTGTATAATTCTGGTTCAAATTTTCCGAGAATCGCTTTGCGATTCACATACCTAGAACTACTGTTCTGTTTAGCTTTGCTTTATTAAGAAATGATTCTCTTACGTTTGGTGTTTATGGATGTATAATTCTGGTTGGTCACATGCAAATTTAAAGAACCGAGTACTGACAACTTTTTTATAAACAAAATATGTTTTTTTTTTTTGGCAAAGAGTTAAATATATATACTGGTCATACGCAGCTTGGATCAGAAACATATATATTTTTTAATTCTATGTTATTGTGTTTATTTATTTTTTGTAGGTTGTAATAATTTTTTTGTACTTTCGTATGTGTGCATCGATCTGACATCTGAAACTTACAGAAAGGTTATTTTCTAGATTTTTTTGAACACCCCCCTTATTGATTCTAGATATTTGATGTCCCATGAGAGCAAACTGTACAAAAACTTTCATGGTGCACTACACATGCATGTTTCAGATATTAAATCCACAACAGTGGTACATGGACTTGAAGCCAACTTAACTAACATAAATAAAATGTATAATGTTTCTTCTTTTATTTATTCAATTTGTCAACTTCTTGTTTTACATTTTGTATTCTATCATTAAGTTTTTCCATTTCAGTTTTTATTTTTTCATAAAATTTAAGTTTTTCTCTAAGTTCATCATTTTCTTTTTTCAGGTGCACAATTTCTTCATCTTTCTCGACACATTCCGGACACTTTTTTTCCTGAAATTAAGGTATACATGTGTATATATTACATATATTATGATATAATATTAGAAAAAAATGCATGAACAAAGAAAGCAATCATTCGAATCAATATGATCACTTGTAAAAGGAGCTAGGAGTGGAGTGACTATGGCCTCATAGGCGAGATAATTTCTTGTCTGTCACACTTGAAAAATTGCATAAACTAATGGGCAATAATTGAAAAGCATTATATGTATACATGCAAGATTTGTCTGAATGGACTATGAAATTCAGATATACACAAGAAATAATGACCCATAAAAGAAGTGAAATGATAATAACACATTGTATTGAGCATAATTGATGATACATTATAAGTTGAAATGTGAACAAAATTATTAGTCTGAAATATATCTTGTAAGATGTACAGGTTGTAGCTTATAACTAAAATTGTCAGTCGATAAACCTTAGTGTTAGTAATGTAGAGTAGAGTAAACAGCCCCTTAAACAATGTTTAGTTCTCTGATACATGTAGGTATTGCCAAGCGTAAACTTGATACATAGAAAAGAAAAACACACTTGCTTACATTAAAAAACACATACTTGCTTACTTCTCCAGCTTTATCACTTTAACAGATTTCCATGTTAATTCGCCCCAGATTTTTTTTTCAAGGAAATAGTTGAACTTTTTGTTATGTCCATAAGAGAACAAATCATTGTCAAATGGGTTAATTAGTCAAACAAGAAACTATACATAAAACTATAATTGAAAATTTTGAAAAAAAAAAATAGATGAGAAGGATAACTTCAGTGTTAACCCCTCTTATCCAACAAAACTGAAGAAAAATAAAAAACCCAGACAACTTCATTTCCTCACATCTTCATCCTCACTGAGCTGGTAATTATACAGACCCTTGTTTGGGTCTGTATACAATTCCCAAGCCCTTTCTTCCCATGGGTTGATGACATTTTCTGAATCTGACATCTCTAAATTAGGTAAATAAATAAAGTATAAATATGATTTTGAACATTCTAAAATATACGCCTTTAGAATTGATTAAAATGATCTGTTTTGGATTCAGTTAAAACATACTTACAATGGTGTAGTAACGTTGTAAAGTGAATCCAAAACAAATTATTTCAATCAGATTGTATGCCTAATATTATCTATGTAGACAGCAAAAAATGGTGCGAAAGACTCTTGACACTAAAATAAATTTAGAAATCAAATTTTCGAATCCCAACAGCTTCTTCTTCGGCATCCTCGGTACCCCTGGGCTATTTGTGTTTCGGGAGACAATCAGAACTTGCATTCACAAAAATAGTAATTAAATAAAAAAGAAAAAAAATCTGTGTGTATATATATATATTAAACTGGTTAAAAATTTTTTATAATCATGATAATCGTGTAATAAAAAAATTCAATAAATAAGGTATTTGTGAGCAATGTACCAGCAAGTTACAATTTCCTAATAATTAAGTTCCATTTATTATGTAAACTACATAGAGATCCAATATCAACATGATATACATGTAATTTGCACCCAAAGAATAGAAAATATAAAGCTTCATTTTGGAAAGTTGAGAAATTACTATCTACACGTAGACATAATTATTCAGAGCAATTTGATCGGTCATTGACTTAGGGGTTCTGTAGCCAAATGGTAATTAAGGCGTTGACAAGAAGGTATCTGTTTCAATGCCAGCAATAACCATTTACGATATATCTTACCAACACCTAAAATACTGAAAGGCCATTGGACAATCCATACCACATGAATGCCGTGTATATCTTATTTCTCACTCACATACGCCGTGAGACAAAAGAAAAAACACCACTATTGCAAATCTTTTACACTTAGATGAGATTCCCCTGTCTCAGTCGCAACGTCGTGATAGATTCTATTAATCCTGCTTCTCAAATTTATGCCATTTTGGATTAGCATTATATACATCAAAAAGAGTGAAGAATCATAAAGTTGGTTAGATATATTCATTACATAGTGTGTCGTTAACCTGATATACAATATATGGGGTTAGTAAATTTCATATGGAATTCGAGCTTTCCTCTCGTCCAATATAAAATTTACTAACCTCATATATCCTATACCAGGTAAACTACACACTCTATGTAAGTAATTGTATGGAATGATGTGCAGATGCATGTACATGTAGACAATACATCTTCTCCCTGACCTTGTAAATATTTTAGATATGTTTTTCCTTAAAAAAAACTATACAGAGCTTATGTTTACCATCAAATAAACAAATCAAACAGATTTTAAATAAACATGATGAAGCTTATTTATTTATTTCTGACTAAATTATCTTTTACATTCGGCACAAATTCCAATGGTTGATGCCATATTGGATCTCTATGTCATTTACAAATGAAACTAATATTAAGTATTTGTAACAGCTTGATCTTTCTATTATTCTATATACATGTATATAATCTTTGCTCAATATTTATTTAGGCCAAGAGAATAAAACATGGAACATAGCATGCGACTTAAACAAATCTGCAGAATTTGCGCTGAAAGAATTCCTCTCAATGCCAAAAGTTACGACAAATTAAAGTACAGTAATGAAATTTGGGTCCTATTATCAATTAATTGCGAAACTGATAATCCAGATATACATCCGTCAAGAATATGTAACAAGTGCAGGATCAATGTTGCAAGAAAATGTGTAGATAAAATGAAGCCTATAGATTTTGTGTCCCATAGTTCTTCGTGTGTTGTTTGCGAACCACCCAGAAAAAGAGGCAGGCCCAAGAAATATAATGATTCCTGTAGTTCTAGTAGTTCTGTGTCTTTTGAAAAAAAGGTGGTGGAAGATCCTGATGATTTTGTAAGTCCAGATGGGGACTCTGAATTTCATAATGTGATTATACATAGTTTGAATCCAGAAAGGTTTAAGGAAGGTGATGTTTCTCAGGCATATCTTTGCACAATTTGTAGGGCGATTCCGTGCATTCCTATTGTTACTAAATGTAATCATATTTTTTGTAAAGAATGTATTACTGGCTGGTTGAGTAGGTCTTCTGCCTGCCCTGTGTGTAGGGATATAGTAGACATTTCAGAAATTTCTTCTTTAAGTGGACAGTTACTCCAGATTTTTGAATCATTGACTCTAAATTGTACTCATTGCTGTAATTTTTTTAAGATAAATGACCTTGAAGGGCATGAAACAGTATGCAAATTTGCTAAGGCCAAGCCTATTTATGATATTACAACCAAAGCTAAAGTTTTTCGTCTGCCCCTGTCAGAGGTCTCTGCAAAGCATGCCAGACATAAAAGATTAAAACCAATCATTTCAAGTGTTGACAATTTTTGTAAGGAGAGTTGTGAAAGTAAGACAGATGTTCTTTTTTTCATGCTAAAAGACAATTTAAAATCAATGGGCGATTCAAGGTGGAAAGAGATAGATAACATTTGGTCTTCGGGACAAAGTCAAAATTCTTTGACACCTGAGCAGTGTTTAGCACTTCGTGTAGATTTGCTTCAGTCAAAGGGTCAATATAGGTCACAATATGATTTTTTGAAATTTTATAATATTAATTCTCTTGTTTCGCCAAGTGCAGTTGATGCAGCTGAGCCATCTTTTTATCCTTTTGCAGCAGATTTTAACATTAGTGATAACGAAAATCATATATTGTATAAATCAGTACCAAAGGTAAATTCAGAGCCTTTAAGCATCACATCAGATTTTTCTACTCTTTTCCCTGAAATGCCTCTTCCTAATTGTCTTGGTGTAAGATGGAAATATCATGAAGCTCTTGCATCTAGTTTGGTTGACCTTGATGCTGAAATTTGTACTGGTCTCAAGTTGCATGGCCTTTTTGGAAACAAAGATGTAATTTTACATACTACAGTAAAAGATGGATGTGACGGCATGGGGGATATATCGGTGTATAAAGAAAAAAGTCATAAGTTTTTACCGGATAAGGCATTTCGATATTCTTTCTGTATTTTGAAAATTCAAGCAAGCATTGGCGAAAACATTTTTGATATTTTTGTAGAAAACGCTCCAAACAGTGTTAGAACTAATAGACCTTTACTTGAGGCAATTTCTGATGAAAACAATAGATGTTCGAATATTTTATGTGTTTCTCCAATAGAAAAAGAAAGGGATTTGATGAAGGGAAATTTTTTGAATGTTCAAACTAAAAATGGATTATTCAAGCACAAAATAATGTTTTTCAATACTATGGTAGATGAAAAGAGAGACAGAGCTGATTCTGGTCTTGAAGGTAGTGGATCTAAATTTTTATGCACTCTATGTTATGCTGAACGCTCCTCTGTTTCACAAAATCTTGGATCTTTTGAAATTTCTCGGTCAGTCAAAGAGACATCTCGCATTGCTGAGCATATGAGAGTGAATCCAAATAATTTAAGTGAAAGTGAATTGAAAAAAATTTGTAAAGGTGTAAAGAATGCTCCTGTATCTTTTGTAGAGCCAATTGAAAAGGGCATTGACGCAACCCATATGGACATCAATATGGGGAATTTTTTTAAGAAAATCATTGTAAGAGAAGTTGCATGTGTCACAAAATGGGAGGAATCTGCTGATGTCAAGTTTCTTATCAAAAATGCAGAGTCTAAACTAGATATTCATTTCAAGTCTCAATTTGGTATTAATCCTGAATTAATGATGCCGGGCAATTATGCTAGAACATTATTTTCATCAGATCCATCTATTGTTTGTTCTTTAGTCAAAGATTGTACAAGAAAAGAAATTTTGTCGGAATTGTTCACAAAATTTTGTTCTTTACGAAAAATTTATCGATGCAATAACCCGTTGAAAGATTTTCCTCAAGAGGTTCATTGTTACAAGGCAAATGCTGTAGCTTTTGGGATATATTTACGAGACAATTTTCCTTATGTTCATTTTTCAAATTATGTCCACAAACTTATTGAACATGTACAACAAATTATTGAAGACCCAAGGGCTCCAGGGTCAGTAGGCATGTTTAGTAGTGAAGGGAATGAGGCCGGTAATAAGTTGTTCAGGCATTTTAGGAAAAACCTGTCATCCAGAAACTCTACTTTGAATAGTTTAAAAGATGTTTTGAAACTCCATTGGTTGTATTCATCTAAGCATTTAAGTAATTTGGCTGAGATTGAACATAAGCAACATAAATGTTCACTCTGTTGTGAAAAGGGTCACAACAGAAGAAATTGTCCACTACTCCAAATGAACGAGGCAAAATGATCAAGTCTTACAATTATTAGGTTTATAATAGCACTGACTCTTCTCTCCTTATTGTTAATTCTTCTTACAATTCTTAGTGCATATACATGTAAAAAAAACTAACATTATCAATTATGTTTAAGGTATATAATCATAAATTCTCAAGAACAAGCATAACATACTAGATTTACAATGATAGCAGCTGAAAATACCAAAATCATACCACATGATATCTCCTTTGAAGACTTATTTAAAATTTTATTGTTTTCATAAATTACAGAAATCTTTTTACTTTTCATTAGCAGATATATACAATCAAAATTAGTAATATACAGTAAACCTGCCTTTGAAAAAGAGTTCTTGAAAACTTCAATGTATTATGTAATTTTTTCTCAGAAAACACCAAAGTGTGCAAAATCATTAATTAATTAGCTCATTAACTAATAATGTGTGTTCTCACACATTATTAATGAATGGGGCTAATTAATTGATGAGTTTGCACCCTTTGGAAAACACTACTAATATTTCATTTAACATATCAATTGTACAAATGGAGATCTGGCTGACCTCTCGTCCATTTAAACAGTATTAAAATTATCTCGGTAATCTTCGGCAGTATCTCGATGGTTTACGTGGCTTAAGCAACGGTCCGCATGTTTATCTTTGATAATACAAATGTCGTATGAAGTATACTTAGGTAAAAATATGCCGTGATTCTAACTATATAATACGCTTCATATTTATATATATGCACAACCAATGTAATTCCATGAGATGTTACTATTGAAAGAAACGTGTTGCAATTCGTGTATTAACACTTGTGACGTCACAATGATCTAAAGAAACATGCCGCGACGGCTGTTCTAACCTACAAACTGAGCCGCGGTGATCTGAATTTTAATGTCACCTTGTTACCTAGAAAACGCGATTTCAGAAAACAAGAATGAAATAGACAACTATGGTGCATATATATAGAATAAATGTCATAATTTGTGTTTTGTTACGGGTATACAACACACAGCAAGTGCATTTATCGCATGAAATGCGCTAACGCGCATTACATGTACGATAAATGCACTTGCTGTGTGTTGTATACCCGTAACAAAACACAAATTAAGACACTTATTCTCTATTTGTACAACGGATACCTTTATTAGCAAACATTGCATACCACCCAAAGGTCAAGGTCATGACAGGCTCCTGTTTATAAAAATATATATCGCAAAAAGTGAGGTTTACTGTATATTGAATTTTGATATCGTTTGTTTTAAACATGTTAAATGCAAAAGAAGTTAATATATAAGAATAAAAGAGGAATTCCAACTTTTTGTAAGTGCATGGTATATCATGTGATATAAAACTTATAGGTGAAGTGGAATTAAGATACTATTGAATAAAGCTTGTATTTTGTCAAGTAGTAAACAATTTGCTGTGTTTGAGATGAAGAATATCTTACAAATATTTAAGATGAATTTTATGATATGATTGCTTAATTATACTTTGTCATTAAACTGAGAACAGAATTTAAAAATCTACATTCACTTTTCTCTTTCTCTTTTGCTTACAGTCAGAGCATGTAAATTTACCATGCACAGATTGGTGCAAAACACCTGCACAAAACTGATGGATCCACCTTTTACATTTGGCTTCACATTGAATCCATGCTAGAGGAGTGGTCTCAGATGACAATACAATGTTGCATTGCTCCTGAAGGTCGCATGAACCCGGAATCATTTGTTTGCTTGTGTATACATAGAAGAGCTTTTGGTACCCTCCACATACCAACAAGCAATCATCATCGATAACAATGCATGAATGACCACAACAACTAAATACTGGATCAATCATAATTGAGTCAAAGGACATTTCATTGTAATTCAGTATGTGCACAGTGTTTGTACCAAATATTTTATCATCAGTTGTACCACCAATGATGAAAATGTACGGTCCAAGTACAACAGAGGAATGATAGGAAATGCCTGTTGTAGGAGCCGATGTTGCTATAACACTTTCAACAACAAACCCCTGCCCTGGATAATTGGTAAGCAGAGGAAAGCTGTCCAGTGTATATCTGAATGATTTTTCTTCAGATTTAAACATTCCACCAATCATAACTAAGGACTGCAAACCCTTTCTGTCAATTAGAGCAGTAGAGTGAAATGCCCTGGGTGGTGAAGTTACTGACAAAAGCTGCCATGACAAGTTACTGTGATTGAATATATAAAATTTGTCATCATTTGTAACATGCGAAAAGTCAGTGGAAGAAACATTTTGAAAATTCATCCCCCCAAATAAAACTATGCTATCTGCAAATAATGTGAAGCTATGGCCACTTCTGCCAAGAGGAGTTGCTCCAGTCATGTGGCGCATAGACATCCCAGAACTTTCCTGGATTATTTCAACTTGTATTCTATCATAAGACAAAGACAAATGAAGAGCTATCAGTTCATTACAAAAATTGAAATTGTTCAAGTTGAGTCCTCCCCAAACATATATAATATTGTCAATAAATACTGCAGAACTTCCTTGCAAGGGAGGGAACTTGGCTCCTGACAGCTTGGGCATTAATATATCTGCTATGGAAATGTCATCTTTCGAAACATCTGTTTTTAGAATATAAATATTAGATGCATCACACCATGAAGACTCGTGTGTTCTGGAGCTCCCTCCAAAAAAGAGTATATCAGAATTTGGCAGTTTTAAGCTCACATGACCCTCTGCGGGGTATATTTCTTTCATATCAATGTTTGATTTATGAAGTTTTCTTGTAAGTTTTTTATTTGGATCTGCTTCATACTGCTTTAAAGGCAATGCATTAAACATGCGGTACAAACTCATTATGGCATGCAAAAACTATTAGAATACAACATAATTTACCACCACCAGAAACAGCAAGCATAAATGAAAGTATAAAAAAAAGTATGTTTGATAGAAAGATATTTGTAATTGCCATTCCATATGTGCATTGTTTTATATAATATTGTAAGGGGCATTTACCAATCTTTGTTATTGTGTTTGTGCCAATAAATATTGACTATTGTCTATATATTTTTCAAACCAAATGTATTTAAAATCAAGATTTAAAAATATAATATTGAAGATCTTATGCCTTACTGTATATTTGATTACGTCTTAGAAAAAACAGAAAAGATATATAAAGGATCTCAAATGAATTTTCATTTCATACGATGTATTATGAAACAAGTTGTGTGTTTTATATCCCCAAGCCTTGGTGAGGGGATATTAAATGCACAACGAGTTTCATAATACATCGTATGATATGAAAATTCATTTGAGATTCTTTTTATCACATGATATTGCCTAAAAATGTGTGTTTCTAACGTGAAATCAACGTTTCCGAGAACTATAGAGGCGAACCACACCGTGATCTAGAAGTTGTCTGCTACGCCATGAGAAGTAGTGTCCCCATTGTATAGATATTCTGTGCGTAAGAAAAAAGTATTTCAATTTTGAATAGTATTTTAATGCAGGAATTAATTCAACAACAACAATTTTAATCATTGATAATATTGACTCCAGGTCTGAATTTAACAGTTGACCGATATTTGAAAGGTCACATTTGTCAAGGTTTATATGATTAGGTTCCAAACTTGACCAATCGCATTCAAGCAGAGCGATATGTAATGTGTTATCATATCATATATTTATGAAATGGCTTTATGAAACTGCATAACAGGTGTATCATGTGATAAATATATATATTTATATCTAGTCATGCGAACAGTATTCGGTTCCTTTGTTTCACGAGACTCCTGTTTACAGTATGTATACTAGTACAATAAAATACACTTTATTGCCAAATCTTGGGCCCCAAAGGACAATGTATATACATCCATTGCAGTTCATGTATTATAAGAAACTTATGTGTCATCTGCATGGTCCCCCCCCCCCCCCACTCAATTCCAGGGTCTCACGTAAAAAGGAATCGAATGCTCTTATTAGTATAAATAAAAAGTCATGCATGTTTTCATAATACAATATATCATGCTGAGACAGTCTCTGTCTCTGATCTTATCCCCCCCCCCCATTACGGGGGTAGATACACCCCCCCCCCTTAATTATCTGCACCTTCCATATATGAGCTATATGAGAATACTGTTCTAAAATCATAAGATAAAAAGATCAATAATAGATACTCACCGGTGCCGGCTAAGCTAAGTTGAATTGTTGACCTGGCTGTGGTTGACCGGAAGTTCGAGTTATCGTTCTTGGGGAAAACCGGAAGTTAGAGTTATCGTACGTGGAGAAAAAAATCGGCTGGAGTTATCGTACGTGTAAAAAAAATCGTTAGAGTTGTCTTTCGTTGGTGGAGACGGTTTACATAGAGTAAATTTGATAGTGTAGTGTTGGGCAATCGGAAACTAAATCATAATCGATAATCGGAAGGGTATAATCGATTATTAATCGATTATAATCGAAAAATTCGAATAATTCCTATCTTTTTAATTTACCATCCATAATTATTTGAAATTAGGACCAAATAATTAAAAATTTGAGTGTTCTACTTTGTGTACATCATCTTAAAGCAGGGATCACCCTAGGCCGCGATTTTGCGATATTCTCGCATTTTTTACTCAAATATCGCATTTTTGCTACTCTGTCGCGCTAAAAAATCGCGTACCTCCTTTGCATAAATCGCACTTAGATTGATACAATGCGACAGAACAAATGTTTCGTCTTTAATTTTCAAAATTGTAAGCCGATTATTCGAATTCCGCGTGGGACATCACGTACGTATTTATGAAAACTCGGCAGGTATTGCCGACTCTGTATATATACATATGATACCCAATCTTTTCCCCGAAATTCCCGTTTCTCGTACTAACGTTTGTATGCGGGCATTTTTTCCGTAGATTCGAGCATTAAGTTTTCTAGCGGTTGTCTGCAGTACGTGCTCTCTTGTCATTATAATACCAAAGACTCAATAGAGTATGAAATATTTCAATGCATTCTCGGTATTGACTTTTGTTTGCATAGAAAATGACCAGAAAAGAAAATTACTATATATAGTATACATACAAACACAGTTGAAACACTTTCATAGTATGGTGCACGCGAGTAGACCGACTATGTACTCGAAACCTGTCGGCTTGTGGCCAGTACTCAGCAATAACTACGGGTTAGTATCTTCAATGACTTGTAAACAGTTTATAAGTCCTTGAAATCGTCAATGTGAACAATAGTTATACAAATTCCTTAAAGATATTTACAATGCGTGAATTTTAAGTCTTGACGTACACCCCAATGACCCCATACTTGCAGATTAGACGTTTCCGTAAAATGACTTGTCACGACGCGCTGAAATCCGTTGGAACATTAAAAAAAAACACATTCACATGACAATGTAATTTCCTGTGAATGAATAGATACTTCATATTTTACCAGCGACTGTTAATGAGGCAAGGCCGACATTTTTCTCTAAAGTTGTGAAAAAAAGTCTCGTCAGCGACAAATTATAGCGGTGTATAAGAAACAAAGAATTAATCTTATTTGACCTCATTTGTCATTTAAAATGGCATTCAAACAATGGAAAAAATTCCATGGCGATTCTCATATTCAAATAATGTGTTGCTAGATGTGGACTCCATGGAAATAAAGGGAAGCGGAAGTTTAATTTCTATTTCACTTTTTTTTTCATTCAAAATCTCATTGAAATCGAAAAAATCTCATTGCTTTTTAGCAAATGAGATTTTTATCTCATTACTCTGCAGGGCTAGGGTGATCCCTGTTAAAGAGTTTATTTTACACCTTTACATTGCCTCTACAAGGTTATGAACATCACTGATGAGACAAATTAATTTTCATATGACTATATGCCATGATACATGTACACCCTACACCCCCCCCCCCCCCCCCCCCCCCCGATGACATTTCTTTTTTATCTATTATATATTGATAAATGTTTTATATAAATACAATTGTTAAAGTAAATTTGACTGATATAATACTATGAAAAATTACTTGATGCAAGAAAAGTTAGAACGTAGTCCACGAAACGCCTGGGTTAAATAGGGTTCGGGGCAGAGGAAATTAGGAAATTCGGTGTTGGAACCACAATATCAATTCAATTATGTAAGTAATCCAGGGAGGAATATTAGTTTTTAAAGGTGTTATTGTTATGTTTGTTCTCGGGAGGGTCATGTAACCTGCACTTGCATCCGTCAATAACTTTCGCATTGCACGATTTCTAAAACCAAAATACCGAAACGGACAGAAACATACGGAAAATTTGGAAATCGGCGATGTCGGCGACAATCGAGTTTGATTTTCAACATCGATTAGTAACATCGGTGGCCATTCAGCGACCGACAATCGATTGTCGGCGATAATCGTTACATCACTACAGTCATATTTTAGCAGATCGGAGATATCCCACTCCCCACCGAAAGGGTGGAATTCGAGTGGGGAATTTTAGCATCTTCACTCAGTCAGTGGCAATCCACTCCCCACTCACCACGGTGTCACCCAGCTCACCTGTACAGGTGTTAAACAATCTCTTTGATCCTAACCGCGCACAGGTAACATCGCCAGTCTACTTTTGTTGTTCACCATCTTTGTTGATCGAATATTCCTGGTAGTGAATCGGGGAAGTTAAATGTTTTTTCTAAGTTAGTATCAAAAGTTTTCAGAATGAACTAGGCCAAAAAAAAAAAAAAAGAATTGGTTCGTAGGACGCATTCGATTTTTTTTTCAACCAAAATAACGTAAGAAAGTAATCGTAAATTCCGGAATTCGGCAAGGTACCAAATCGAAACACAGGTAAAAAAAAAATTCCCGTTTTCCAGCTAATAACCGTCTGGCTTCACCTTTCCACCTGTCAATCATTGTAAGGGAGATAGTATGGAGTGTTATTTTAACACTACCGTGGATACCCCTGTGTAGAATTTATGCAACGATATTGATTTTTTAAAACTAAAATAGATAGTCCGAAGTGGGTGTATTCCATGTCGTGGCATTAAACGATCGATTTGACCAACACGTCTTAATTAGGCCTCGCCAAAATATCAAATTATAAAAAGCATTATGTCGGTTTCGTCTTCATTTTTTAATGACCAGTCGTTGATAAAACTATTGTACGACTCAAAATTATCAAATGATGAGCCGATCAAACATAGATTTATCCTCTATAAATTACTGAACATGAAAAACGGAGGCTTGGCATAGAATTTTATGCCAATAAAAACGACCGTTTACTTCCCATCCGTATCATTCAATCCCGATCCAAAGATTATCGCGGCCGATAAGTACAAAGCAGTGAAGCTCCCGGAACAGAGGACCCCCCCCCTTCCCCAGATATAGATTGCCAAGAAATTCGCAGTCCCAAATATCCAACATCTTCAAGAAAAGCGATGTCATCCGCGAAATTCCAATCCAGACTAGCAAAGACGTCGATCTGGCAAGACAGTTGACATGGAGGGAGCCCTGACCTAGTGGCTTACGGAAACCGTATCAAGAGAAATCCCCCTATCAGCCCTGTTCTGACAGAGAAGGCGACAGATCAACGAGCCTAACTTCTCCACAACCAATGTCCGACTAGAGGGACAGAAGTCCTGGGATAACATCGAATTCAAGAAAATTTACGGAATAAGGACGCCGATGACGGAGCAGGCACTACGTTGAAAACATAGCTATAAACGTAAAATATTGATTTTCTCTATGACATTCTTTTGTATTCTTGTTCTGTGCATGAGATTTAAATCTCTAACGTCCACTTATATCTTATCTAAATGTACATGTACTTGTGTATGCGTTCGTCCGTAAAATTTTCATGTCATTTCAAGTGGTCATTCATTGAATACAAAAAGTAATAAATCTGGGCAGAAACATCAATCACACGCCTAGAAAACAAATTATCGGCATCAAAGATGTCAACAGATTCCAATTTGCAGTTGTTCTGAAAATGTTTAATGAAAAAAAAAAACTGCATGCCGCATATGATTTGAAAAAATTAGGCCTGAGAACCAACTTTTTTTTGCTTGGCCTTATTCTTCTGCCCTTTTTTTCGGGTGAATTACAATGAACACCAGTAAATCATGGTAACTGAGATTTGACATTTTTTTTCCTTTTATTAAGATTATTTGTGCGATGTTTCCTCTGTTTGCAATTGTCTTTTAAATGCTAATAAACTTTATTTACTTTATTTTGGCCAGACGACTCAGATTCATTTTGGCCAGACCGACAACTAAAATTTTCAAACTGAGAGTGTGCATGAATTTAAAACACCATATAAATGGTACTGGCACGACCGGTCAGTAAAATTGAAGTCAAAAAGGTTTTGTTCCCGTATTGGCTTTTGATGTGCAACACACTGACAAGTTTTTAAAATGGAATCGGAATCGCACTCTGTATTTTTTTTTTCATTTCTTTTCTCTCTCTTTGAAAATAACGATAATTGTTCGATAAGCCGGGAAATACAACAGTAATAAATCATGATGACAATTTTCTGCAAAAGAAAAAAAAAATAAGGTGTAAACTTACGGATTTATGAAGAAGTCTACAGTGGTCATATTGGTCCTATTACACCTCCCCCCCCCCCTTCTCGTCTATTAGAAATATATCGGTGACGTGCTCACACCTGTAACCCGCTCGGGCAGTTCACCTCGTTTTACCTGGCGGCATGTCGGTAGCATATCAGAGAGAAGCCCCGGTTACTTTACCCCTAACATGCTTAGTCCTCTGCAGGTTGAAAAGAAAGGAGAGGGATCTATTTTAAAGATGTGAAGATTATAAAAACTGCAAGGAATCATTCTGTGATAAATGTTGCGCTCATTAATTTTTATATAAAGCTTTTGTAAATTACATACGGTCCAATATATACATTAATCATTAAATAAAATTTTGTTACGTACATTCAAATTACTTACTCTTATATATGAAATAGAAATATTCTTTTTTTATACCCCAAACGGATGAGACGATGATTCTTTTTAATTTATTGAAAGCTGATCTCTTTCCTGAGTTTCCTCCGTCTCAATTCGGACGACCAAATGATAATTATATTACCTTTAAATCGAAAATATGTTCCCTCTCTCTTTGTCATATTTTTCATGCATTTTGTTTTTGGGGTAGGGTCACACTTAAAAAAAAAAGTTAACTTGTGATTGTAGTTCGTTAGATCGTCAATGAAGAAATACATACTTTGATATTTTTTTTTTGGGGGGGGGACTCCAAATATAATATTAGAGCGATTATGAAACTTGAGTCAGAAGCATGTTTTGGAAGGGAAGGAGGCCAGAAGGGGGCTCTTGTAATTTCCATCTCTCTATTTTTTTTTTTTTTTTTGCTTAGAACAGCAGAAATCCAAGGGAGCCCGGAGGTGGACCGAGATCTATAAAAATGTGCGATTATTATATTTCTTTAAGTCATACAAATATGATCGTTGTTTCCAATATTCTCTTCTTTTTTCCTTGTGCAGATCGAATCATGTTACATGTATAATTTCCATTTAGCATTGTGTTATGCAAAAGGAAGATGCCATAAAAAGAATGTTATCATGCGCGGATATACACGCAGACGGGGTAAGGACCGACACCCCCCCCCCCCCCCCCCCTTACGCCCTCTCCCTACAACAATCACCATCTTTATCTGTGGTCCGATTCATATTAAAAGGGAGTAACGACCAAATGAAAAGCAGAGATAAAGCGGAAAGTTTTCTAAATCAAGATTTACTAATATATCGGGAGGGGGGGGATCGATTTAAATTCATCGTTAATTTTGGTACCATATCTTAAAAAAAGTATACTACCAGCAAAAAAAAAAAAAATAAAGCTCTACAATAAATACGCAAAAATAAGATTTTTAACATACATGAATTTATTCCTTAAAAATGATCTTTAATCCCCCTTTCTTTCTATTCTATCTGTAGATAATACCCGGCGATGTTTTTACGCTCGGGTGAATTCACACCTGGTAATGCGGTACCTTTTAGGTACTTTGCATGTTTTATTGACAGGTGTGTATACTTGTCAAATCACCTTTGTTAATTGGGTAATAACCGTACATGTATGAAAGCGTAGGCATAGAAAACTGTCTTTGAACGAGTTACACTCTGATTAAAAGACAAGGTCGTCTATTTTTCCGTTATTAGAAAAGTGTTGGTCCTTCTGTTGGAAGCGGACATTCCCCTCGCACGGCAGAAATAATAAGTCATTGTTTCAATATATAGAAACTTCTATACATTCGAGATGAATTGTGAAAAATCCCGGCCAGTGAATTATGAAATATATCGGCCAGCGTATTGTTTCCTGATGTCTACTGGTCGCTGACAAGTTCCCGTTTAAGAAAATAAGACAAACGTACGTCCAAAATTTATACAAAAGTCATATATTTTGAAATTATCCATCGGTCATAAAAGAAAAACACATTCGGAAAAAAAAAACGGAGCAAACTGTCAAAAAAAAAATTTAAAACGATCACAAACAACAGATTTTGAATGAAATTCACACAGAAATATATTCATATGAAAACTTTTTTTTATTTCGGAATTTTTAGTACGTATCTACATGTCGTTAACCGCCCTTTTTATTTCATGCATATTTGAAATACTCGGAAAAACGATTGTTTAAGCAATTGAACGTGAAATATATCAGGACTTTCTTTTAAATTCTGTACATGTATGAATGACTCAATGAGCTCACATACAAGCAAATCCTCAAGTTTTTGATCCATAAAATATTGCTATTGCAAGTTTAAATCTGTTGCTTAGAAATATTTTCCCATTCATTTTCCTTCAATGTCTCTAAAATCAACCTGGACGTTATATCAGGGGACGTTATATCAGGTGAGATCAATCGTGTATTCAAATAAACAATGATATACATGTACGCTTGTACAGGTGCAAATCCAGGTGAGTGGGGGATCCTGGTGGGGAGTGGGGAGTGGGAGTTCACTCAGGTAAACGGGTGGATTTCGAGTGGGAGTCATTTCAGTGGGGAGTGGGATATCTCCAATCTGCTAAATTACCACTGTATTTCTTAATATTTTCAATGACCGTCTCACAACTTATCTCTTATGCAGTAGCTCACTACAATTTGTGTTAGTGCGCCGAGACATAGGTCTAAAGATACAATCATTCGTATCCGGAGCCACTGCCTTTTGTCTAAGCACAACCTGAGCATGCTGAGGTTGCGCTTACTGTCCGCACGGCTCACTTCAGATAGTGGATAAACGTGATTTTGATGACTTTGTCATGCAAAAATTAAGATGAAATATATATCACTGAATAGATCTCGCTAAGTCGTAAATTTTGGTATATGTTACATGGTGGAGGGTTTATGCAATCAAACTACAGTTTTTGTATACAGACAATATAAATTTCAGATGGGACGTTTTCAAATGTTAAATTTCAATGTTAAATTTCAGCCTGACGTCGCCAAGTTTAACATTGAGCCTATGGAGAGCGTCACAACGTCACGGGAAAAATTCGCATAGGAAATGCCCATCTAAAATTTGTTTTGTCTATATTAATTTTGATTGCTTGCACTGATTCTGATATAACTTATTCCAAAATTTACAACTAAGCGAGATCTACTGAATGATTTCAATTTTATCTAAAGGTTTGCATGATGAAATAGTCAAAATCACTTTTATCCAATTTCTGAAGTGAGCCGCGCGAACAGTAGACAAAAAGTAAAGAAGCTCCACAGTTTCCATTGAAATTAGCTTTTTTAGAGGCACATATGAATAATTGCCAGGCGATCTTTCAGCCTATGCATTGGTTATTTGGTTTAAGATTTGTGCATGCATCTGTTTACATGTACTATGCTGTTTTTTGGCCGGATTTCAAAGCAATTCCGGTCTATAGATTGACGATGTCAGTCTGTCCGTCTGCCGTCAACATTTTGGTTAAAGTTTCTGGTTGAGGCAAAATCTAAGGAACTATATGCAGTAGAAACTTTATACACATGTATTATACATGAAGGTTACCCATGACAAGACCTTTCAATTTATGCCCTAACATTTGACCTAGTGACCTTGACCTTGAACTTTGACCTAGTTAAAGATTTTGGTTAAAGTTCTTGGTTTAAGCAAAATTTAAGGAACTGTATGCAGTAGAAACCTTATATTATACATTTAGGTTGCCCATGACGAGTCCTATCAATTTATGCCGTAACATTGGACCTAGTGACCTTGACCTTGGACTTTGACCTAGTTAAAGACTTTGGTTAAAGTTCCTGGTTTAAGCAAAATCTAAGGAACTGTATACAGTAGAAACTTTATATTATACATGTAGGTTGCCTCTGACAAGACCTCTCAATGTATGCTGTAATATTTGACTTAGTGACCTTGACCCAGTTGGTGACAAAAACATACTTTGCAATCCGGCCATACCGTCTTTAGCGGTGTTTTATTACTACATGCACAACGCTTTCGAGCGTATTAGTAAAAAACAGCATAGTAAATAGACCTGTGCATGAATGACTCATTGATCTTAATAAATTTCAAAGCAGGTTAAACTTTTGTCCAGAGAAGCTACTTGGGAGAACATTTGTAGTATATTGATTTATCCATACTCTACGATGTCATTTTTATGTAAAATATAGTAAAAGTTAAGGTATATATAACTTTGGTTTCATTTTCAGTTTTGAATTATCCTTCATATGTTTTTACCAGGAGAAAGCAAGAAATGCATAAGTGTTTGAATCACCAGTAATCTATATAATACATGATCCCCACTGATACCTGAAGATAGCCACTAGGCACAAGGTTTATAGACATGGATGTCGTGGAGGACATGGACAAAGAAAATATCACAACAATGTCTAAGGTGATTTTTCACGTACTACATGACTTTTTGTAATACTTATCTTTATATATTAAAGACAGTATCATTTGCTTAGTTCATGTTCCCAGTACATGTAGGTAAGACCTGTTACATGATTTGTGTTCAAAATGTTTTCATTTCGTCATTAATGAAGTGCATCATGTCTCGACACATTGCTAAATAGCACATTATGTCAATGTGTTAGGGTACTTCATAGTGCATTCATTGTTCATCCTACATTATCACACATGTAACTGTTGTATGATGTAGCATACCATAGACCTTCAAGTTCAACTAAGTGTTGTTCTCTGATGAATATTTGGCAAATTTCGTCATGAAAGTCTTGGGTAGACTTGAAGTTGTCCACAGAAAATACATCATTGAACATGTTGAAGTGGTCAATAGTTCAAACTAAGTATATTTGGGCACTATACATTTTGTATTTTTAAAAAGCAAATGTTTGGCAGGCTATCGAGTCATGAGATATTTTAACTGTTTTACTAAACTTGTATTTGTTCAACTTGTATATTACATGATATGTTTGTAAACAATTTATTTAGTATCTGTTAAAGTCTAGCTTATAAATATTGTAATTTCTACACTAGCACATTCTACAAGTTCATTCCATGTATACATATGACATCTGCAGCAACATATTACCATGAATAAAGCATTCTACATGTTATACAGTCTTCAAATCACTGATGATGACATGTAAAATTTCTTAAAACCTTATCACACATTACAGACTGCCAATGTAACGGAGTCGAGTGGCACACCAAAGAGGTTTCCACTGAAGAATGTCAGTATGAACGAGGCCAACAGTCGACTAACGTCATGTTACAGTCCACTTACACCTCTCATGATGAAAACACCTGTCAACCAGAGGAAGGCATTCAAGTAAGATCTTTTACCTTCATCTTATTTTGTTTACATCATACATGCACACCTTGTATTTACACATCACGGGGGATAATCTCCATTTCCTTATTTGGGAATCATACCTTCATTTGGACTTAACCATTTAAACAATTTCGGCACGCATGGTCTCCGATTTTCATGAAATTTCACACATAAGTAGGGACCAATGAAAAAAGGAAAATTTGACAAAATTTTTATTTCTAGGTCATCTGGTTACCATGGCAACGGCTTTTAAAGTTGAGAAAATGGCAAAATTTAGCTAATTTGAAGCTCTATAATTTGGTCTATATACGACATTAATGGAAGATTTTTTATGCATCCTAATAATTAGGACGTAAAAACTTACTAGTAGTGTCTGATAGTGTAAAAAAGGCTGGTTACCATGACAACATAATTAGCTAATTTTGATATATTGATTTCAAAATGCTGTTTGTATTTTCCAATTTTTCTTCTCTCTTGATGGGTATATAATAAGGAAATAGGGTTTATAATATATATGAGGAAATTCAAGATAAACCCACTTGTTGCTATGTACATAAGTTACCTTGGCAACGGTAAGTATGGTCTATAATATTACTTATTTTGAAACTTCAGAGTCATTTAAAAAAAAATTTGCATCATGATGAACAGATAAAAATTGCTCTTTCAAAAACCGTGAAAATGTTATGGGAATCATATGTTACCATGGCAACCATTTTTTATTATTTTCATAAAACAGTAATCATTAATCCCATGAAGTTCAAATTCAATATCAACAAAGATCAAGTAAGCCGCTATCAAAATACAATAAAAAAGTTTCAAATAAGTAATGGTTGCTATAGTAATTTGGCCATACATTATAAAAATAAGCATTTTTTGTTGTTTTTCGAAGCCTTTTCCTCAAAAAGCAATTCAGACTTACACAACCTTTCTTACATATACGATAAAGCAAAGCTTGAACTTTATTTTAGATTTTAAAAAATTCAGATCACTTAACTTTTGATGCCCATATCCAAGGACTCAAAGTGGGCCTATTTGCAATTTTACACAATCGTCCCCATAGTAACAGGCTATTTCATGAATATTTAAAAAGAAAAATTTTTCATGTAATGAAAGACCTACTTGAATACATTGATTAATTTTCATCACTTTGAATTAAAATTCAATGATCTAGTAAAGAAAAGGACTCTAAATATTGTCCAAAAGTGCTTTCATTTTTGCGATTTGAGGTCATGTTGCCATTGCAACGAACAAAAACTTTATCCCAATGTGAATGCTTATGTTTTATCTGTATAAAAAAACTTGTAATTGAATCATTAAATCTAGAAAAAATGCCAAAAACACTATTTTGATAGGGTGCCTGTGTTGTTGCTATAGAAACATATAGATAAGACCATAAATCCAACATTATTATTACTTAACTTGAAAGAGCAATGACAGTGTGTGAAATTGACTTTCAAAGTTTTATAGACATTCGGTCTACAGTGTTTTTGGTTCCTATAGACCACAGCAAGTTCCTGTAGACCAAAATAGCCCCTCCCCCCTCCTGTATAATCTAATATTTCAAGGAATTTCATTTTAATGTGTCAAAAAATGACATACCGGAAAATTCACATGATTCACATTCAAAACGGTACCTTCAAAACTACCAAGCCTTTGACCTTGAAACTTTAACAAAAATGGAAGATTCTAAAATACCGGTTTGATAGTACTACATTATTTCAATGCAATACAATTAAATGGAATCTTCTATTTTATGAAGGGGCCACAATTGAAAATGATGTTACAAAGGTAATATGTGACTTTGTTCATGTTGATGTTGGAATTTCCTATAGACAAGTTGGTCTATGACTTTTGGCATTGCTATAGACCGGTCCAATTTATTGTAGACAATGGCCATCGGGCCACCGTTAATTTCTCACACTGCAATGATAGGGTACTGATAATTAATCAGTGTTTCTTTTAGATTATGCTGCATAAATGATGTATGTGACTTCACAAACGCCCAAAAATGCATTTTCTTGGTATTCAAAGTCTGTTTCCATGGCAACCGGATGTGATATTAAGAAAATTTTAAACAAATTTTTGTTTTTGGGTCAGACTCAACCTTGTGTATAAATTTTATCAAATTCTGAGAAATGCGTGCCATGCATCCTTCATAAAAGTGCAAAATAGCTATTAAATGTAATCTATGTTGTAAGGTAAACATTTTCAAATAAATTTACAAAATTAACATAATTTCTGATTTACTTTTATAATTAGGTTGAAGGGCCCATTACCAATATACCGCGACAGTGATCAGAGTGAGCCATCTCAGCTCTTGCAGAAAAATCTTATGAAAAAACATGCTAAGGAGACCATCAAACACACAAAGGAGGTATAAGTATGACAATTTCAAATTGTGTAGTTTTATGGTATACATTCAAACATTACAAGGGCCTCGGATAAACTTATGACAAGCAACATGCACAGGGATTGCAATAAGAAGCTACACCTGGCAAAATGTTGCCGTCTCAATTGACAGAAATTGATGGTTTGAATTACATGCATTCTGTATTTACTCGGAAAAAGTGCAAACACAAAAAGATCTGCATCAAATTCCTAAATCACCACCTCAAATAAATCTTAATATACCGTATATTGGGAATTTTTCCCGTGTGTCTAATTTTCGCTAAGTTAGCGAGCATCATCAAATCGTGAAAATTGGACATAGCGAAAAAAAGACACAAACTAACGCTTCTAAAGAGGTTCAGTTATATGTTACTGTCCCGAAGTACAATGTCATGTATTAGTGAGTATTCGTCTGATTAAGATAATTATGATTATTATAATTGATGTTTACAAATAATAGGTATTATAATTAATTAATTTAATTACCTTGTATAAACATGGTAAATCAAACAATCACCGATATGAATGTCGGCTTTTATTTTTAACCACCTATTGTTGTTCTGTATGACATTTAGCGTTTTGGTTATACGTGTATCTCTCACAAGAAACTAAATCTAAACAATAAGTTGGGGGTTAAAGTCCTTTTTCGGACCACAATTGTCAAACCTATATGACTTCTTGCATGGGAAACCAGAAATGATAGGCAATGGCTTTAAAGAAGCCGACATCTTCTATGCTTTAAACAAGTGAAATGTATGATGTACATTTTTGTACATTTGTATTATTGTACACTATTAGTTATTAGGTTTGTTACTGACCTTACACGGAAATCTGTCGGGTTGATAAAGCCCATAGAAGGCGAGGCGCTTGCGCCGAGCCTTCTATGGGCTTTATCAACCCGACAGATTTCCGTGTAAGGTCAGTAACAAACCTAATAACTGATTTGTTTTGTCGAGGACCATTTTGACATGGTGATTCCTACTGTCCTCCTGCTTTACCAAGCAATAGTGCTGTAAAGTTTTACCCAGTTTTGCTAATTGTCGGCCATTGCCTTACAAATTTTTGAAACTGACTTTCCACAAGAATTTGTCGGGCAGTCACATGACCAAATTCAAGCATTCCCATTGGGTCAAACTAGTCCGAGGCAAAACAAATATACATGTACGTAGATACGTAAATCCAGCAGAAAAACATTCGCAGTTATATGATCGTATTTCATTTCAAATTAAATAAATCTTTGTACAATTTTTAGCTCACCTCGACGAAGTTGAGAGAGCTTATGCTATACCCCCGCACGTCCGCGTCCGGTTAAGAAGTTTGGGGTAACTCAGTATTTAGCAAAGTACTGATGCTACATTAACCAAACTTGCACAAGTGATTCATCTTTGGATGCTGAGGTGAACCCATGCATCGGATGCAGCATCTGACCTACATTTTTGGCTTGAGTGACTTGGTTAAGAAGTTTGGGGTAGCTCAGTATCTGACAAAGTACTAATGCTACAGTAACCAAACTTGGACAAGTGATTCATCTTTGGATGCTGAGGTGAACCCATGCATCGGATGCTGCATCTGACCTACATTTTACGCTTGATTGACTTGGTTAAGAAGTTTGGGGTAGCTCAGTATCTGACAAAGTACTAATGCTACAGTAACCAAACTTGGACAAGTGATTCATCTTTGGATGCTGAGGTGAACCCATGCATCGGATGCTGCATCTGACCTACATTTAACGCTTGAGTGACTTGGTTAAGAAGTTTGGGGTAGCTCAGTATCTGACAAAGTACTAATGCTACTGTAACCAAACTGGCACAAGTGATTCATCTTTGGATGCTGAGGTGAATCCATGCATCGGATGCAGCATCTGGCCTACATTTTACACTTGAGTGACTTGGTTAAGAAGTTTGGGGTAGCTCAGTATCTGTCAAAGTACTAATGCTACTGTAACCAAACTTGCACAAGTGATTCATCTTTGGATGCTGAGGTGAACCCATGCATCGGATGCAGCATCTGACCTACATTTTACACTTGAGTGACTTGGTTAAGAAGTTTGGGGTAGCTCAGTTTCTGAGAAAGTACTAATGCTACAGTAACCAAACTTGGACAAGTGATTCATCTTTGGATGCTGAGATGAACCCATGCATCGGATGCTGCATCTGACCTACATTTTACGTTTGAGTGACTTGGTTAAGAAGTTTGAGGTAGCTCAGTATCTGACAAAGTACTAATGCTATAGTAACCAAACTTGCACAAGTGATTCATCTTGGGATACTGAGAGGAACCCATGCATTGGATGCAGCATCTGACCTAGTTTTTCCACTTGAGTGATTTTGCTTTAAAAGCCAATATTGAGCAAAGTTTAAGTGCTACATACACCAAACTTTCATATTGGATGTATCTTTGATCAAACTTTCATAAAATGACCTTGACCTTTTTTTTCCGCTTGAGGGATTTTTGCCTTTAAAAGCCAATATTGAGCAAAGTATAAGTGCTACATGTACCAAATTTGCATATTGGATGTATCTTTGATCAAACTTTCATAAATGACCTTGACCTACTTTTTCCGCTTGAGTGATTTTGCCTTTATAAGCCAATATTGTGCAAAGTTTAAGTGCTACAAATACCAAACTTGCATATTGGATGTATCTTAGATCAAACTTTCATAAAATGACCTTAACCTACTTTTTCCACTTGAGTGATTTTGCCTTTAAAAGCCAATATTGAGCAAAGTATAAGTGCTACATGTTCCAAACTTGCATATTGGATGTATCATTGATCCTTTTTCCGCTTGAATGATTTTGTCTTTAAAAGCCAATATACATGTACTTAGAAATATGTTTGAATTGAATTTTGCTGCCACGAGGTGAGCTTCGTAATCTGTGATTACCTATGTTTAATTTTTGGTATTTATAGATTAGCGAAAATTAGACTAAGTGAAAAAAAAGACACACCATTTTAGGGGCATTTTTGCGAAATTTACCCGACGCAAAAATTACCCGATATACGGTATACACAGCCAATGTAGTTCCCTGAGATGAAACTATTAAAACGAATGTGTTGCATTTCGCATGTAAATGCTTGTGAAGGCACAATGCATAAGCTCCAAGAAATATGCTGCGACGACTGTTTTAACCTGCAAACTGAAGCCACGATGACCTTATTTTTAACGTCACTTTTTTACCTGTAAAACGCGATTTCAGAAAACAAGTATGAAACTGACAATTGTGGTGCATATGTATACAATAAATGTCATAATTTGTGTTTTCTTACGGGTATTCAACACGTAACAAGTGCATTTATCATATTATTACATGTATGGTATTTCCACTTGTTACGTGTTGCATAACCGTGACAAAACACAAATTTAGACACTTATTCTAAAATTGAAAACCCTGCATGTACCGTTTCTTGATCAGTTTAAATGATTTCTGTTATTTCTATTGATGGAAGAGCTACATTGTAATCATGTGAGAACATATAATTATAAACAGCTGTCTGATGTTCTATTTTTCCTTTCAGACAATATGTAGTAAAATTATTCATTTCAAACGTATAAATAAAAAAAAAATCACTACAATTTTGTTAAGTATCATCTTCATCTACATGTTTGTCATTAATAGTGTAGTAGGAAAAGACCCTACCTTTTTTCGAAATTGAAAATGAGTTAAGGATCTCGCACCCTAATTGAGTACTTTCAGTTATAATTTATACAAATTTTAATAGTTTACCGGCAAGTACCGATGATGTAATATTCCAGCATCTTCAGGGTTACAGAGTAAAACACTGTATGAGATGAGTAATCCCTCATTTGAGCTTGAATAGTATATAAAGTATTCTCAAGAATATAACAATTTTTCTATTTTACATGTATGTTTATCATTGAAAATTCATTAGGGCTTGAATACCTTAAACATATTAAAGTTTTACGTGCAGATTTTATATTTCTATTTTATATTTTTCATAATTTTATGTTCATGTTTATAGATGTATGAAAATCAGCTGTCTGAAAAAGATTCAATCATCAAAGAATTACAAGAAAAATTGGCTGCAGCAGAAAGTGTTTCCATGGAGACGGACACAGTTACTGTCCCTGAAACCACATCAACGGAAATTAGTGAAACGGAACTAGTAATGTCATCATCAGAAACCATGGTAACAGAAAGAGATACTGATGAAGCTATTGATACTGACGTTAATTCTTCTCCCCCGTTAAATCTAAATAAACAGCTGGTTGCAGAGGAAGTTGAGGTTACGGCTGTTTCCGTCACCAGTTCTGTAGAATGTGAGGAGGATCTTGACGTAGGGGATGAGTGTAGTACAGACAAGGACGGTGACGATGAAGACCATCTACTGCCCTCTGACTTGGAGTTAGACAAGTTTGTGGCAGAAATCCTCGATACTTGTGTCCAATCCATCAAAGATGACCAGGTAAGGTTCATACTCACATGATTGTATATTAACCAACAACCTTGTATTGAATTTGCAGATACAGCTGACACTCGTTATCTCAAACTCAGTTATCTCGAAATTCTGTTTATCTCGAAGGCGAGCGACAGTCCCATCTTTTTTCCTTCATATTCTAACTGATTTGACTTCGGATAACTCAAAATCGCTTATCTCGATATTTCGCTTATCTCGAAGTAATTTCGAAGTCCAAAGTCATTTTCCTCTGTATTTTATACTCGTTAAGTCGAAGTCCTAATGTTTGTATAAACAAACCAATTAACGTACCAAATAATAGTGAAATTGCATGGTAAACAAATAATTATAGGTACTGGTTGACTGATTCGCCGTTGTTTGATCGACCGTGACATCAAAATTAATTAAGGGGGATAACAGTTAATTATTATAATATCATTGCAGAAACAATGATATGTGCTTGTTTCATTCATTAAAATTGCATTGTTTGTTATGTTGAAATTCTTATGAGAAGCGACGGCTAAAAAAAATAAACAAACCAATACAACCCCCTCCCCCCCCCCCCCCAAAAAAAAATAAATTATCAAGATGTATCGTAACTGAAATAAAGCAATTTGAGCAACAATGATTATACTGATGATCTACAAAATAATCCATACATAAAATTCCGTACACTGAGAGGAAGATGATTAAACTTCATTACATGCGAGTAAATTTAAGTGAAGAATGAAGACATGTATACGACATTGAAATCTAGCAGACGAAAAATTGGATATCATACGAACAAATGTCTTCATTGTACTTTGATGACACAATGATCTAAAACTCTTGAAGGTAAACGGCTTATGACAGATTGATAAGACAACCAAACTGGTATTACATCAGGGCTGAGGCGATCGGCGCAGAAAGGGGGGGGGGGTCACACAACGAATAAAAATACCTGACGTTCTCAATGCGCATTTTCGAAAAATTTCAGTATTAAGAATACGTTTATGGCACTTCTAGAATAATTTCTATGTTGTTAAGTAAACATTTCATTGTAAGCACGAGTAGCCTTTTAAACTCCGATATCTATTGTATAAAATACAATAGCAAAACGATTCTTTTAGCCTTATCGGTGGTACAATACATCCCAAAATATACCGTAAATTTGACTAACATTTATCTCGAACTCCGCTTATGTCGAAGTATTTTCAGTGGGCCCATGGACTTCAAGATAACGAGTGTCAGCTGTATAAGTGTGTGTACATTTGTAGATATTATGTATATTGGAAAATTCTTATATAAAATTTGATGAGGATTGCTATTACATGTACATGTATTTGGACTTGCATGTACATTTTTATTAGCTCGCCGGGACGAAAAAGTCCGGAGAGCTTATGCCATACCTTCGTCGTTGTCGTTGTCCGTAGACAAAACTTTAACCTGGGCTATATCTCTTGAGCTATAAGATTGATAAAAGGAAGGGCTTTGATATTTCACATGTAGATACCTTGTAACGAGACCTTTCATTTGAGACAATGACCTTTGACCTAGTGACCTTGACCTTGGACTTTGACCTACTTTTCAAAAACTTTAACCTGCTTTCTGACAAAAACCTGTATAGGCGAGCTATGTAATCTTTGATTACCCTATGTTTAACTTAATTCAATTCTCATGATTTTCAAGTTATATCTTTCTTTTAATTTAAATCTCGTCTTTTACTTACAAGTAGTTGAGTAATGAAAGATTAAATGTATTTTTGAAGATCTATTTTCTATGAAGTATTATATGTTTAACAAATTAATACAAGTGTATGCTGTTGGCATATTGAAAATTTATAAACTCATGTGCATATAAGTGAGGAGTAATAGAAGTTCAAATACCAGTTGAAAATTCTAAACATATACAGATTTTAATTATAACTTGCAGATTTTAAAGGTCTGTGTTTCCTTTACATGATTCAGTTTTCTAAACTTTCAGAAAGAAATGGAGCAAAATAGAACAAAGATACGCACACCAGACATATCTCTACAACAGTCAGATCAGAGTGTCGCTAACAAGGAAGATAACTCTGTATCTGAAGTCAATTCCATATCACAAACTATTGATCATAGCTATTGTAGACTTTGCAAAAAAGATGATACAGGCATGGGTAAGAACGATAATGATGTTCACAGCATTTCAGATGCATGTGTAAAGTCTGAACAGGAGAAATCATCAACAGAAGCTGAGGGAAAATCTATTCTTGTCAAGAGTATAGTGGATTTAGTGAACTCTGACCTAGTATGTGCATCTGAAGTTACGTGCCCATCTGAAGATTTGGACTCGTCAATGCGGCGCTGCAGCAAGTGTGAAGGACAAACTTCATCTGTAGAGATGCAAGATACTTCTTGTTCACCATTGAGGTTTACAGGATGTGAAGATGAGCTGTTAACACCTTGTGGGGTAGTGGAACCTGAAATGAATCAGAAACATTTGAAAGATACTTCTTGTTCCCCATGTAGAAATCCCACTACAAATCAAGGCTGTATGGTAGAACCTTGTTTAAAAGATGCAGACACGAGTATGAAACATTTAGTATACTCTGACGCTATGAACTCGCCAATGAGGATTCTAGGTTGTGATCAGGGGACGTTAGCCGTTTGGGACACGAAAGATGCCGATACTAGCACTTTCCTCATACAACTGAATGATATGGCAAATTCTCCGGTGAAATTCCCAGGAATCGATCAAAGCACAATGGCATTATGGGAAACCCAAGATGCGGACACAAGCATGGAACAAGTACAAATGAAGAATGCGTTTTCATCTCCGATTAAAATTGAAATGGAAGAAACAGGGACTATGGCATCATGGGAAACACAAGATGCAAACACAAGTATGGAACAGATACAAACGATAGATGTCTCCTCTTCCCCGATGAAATTCCTGACGCAGGAGCAGGGCGTTATGGTAGAGACGGACGTGGTGGACGCCGACACCAGTATGCTACAGGTAGAACAGATTGACGCTGGGTCTATGGCTGTACCAGTGTCAGAGGAGAGGTACACGATGACTGATCATGGGGCATCTGTTAGCAAGGAGACAGCTATGACACCCATTAAGATCTCACATAAATCTGGCCAGAACAGGTATGGAGTGATATCATATGAAATATAATTTGTTGAAACTGAGATAGATATTTTAGTGTAATCATGATAATACATGTATAATTGAAATGTATAAACAAAGTTACATCAACTCCTGTGATTTCAAATTTTTCCCATTTAATTTTGTTCATAATTGTTAGATGATAATCTAATACAGAGTATTTAAAGTAGTTATGAACCCTGACCAATCAAATGAATCCTCTTGAAATAAATGCACATACACTAGTAATGGTTTTATTTGTGTTTGTAGGATGACGTTACAAGATATCAGAAGCCAACATCCCCGTGTTGTGGCCAATCACATCGATACCCTTACTCTGGAGTTACAGCGACTCAAAAAAGAAAACCATGGCCTCAAGTCTGGTTCAGAGACTGTGTCAGAACCTGAGAAAAGGAAACCATCAACCGGTCACTCGATTGAACATAAACCAGAAAAAACCAAATTGGCAACATCAAGGCTGCCTGTCGTTAAGGTATCTTAGCTCTGTATTGTGTTATAACAGATCATGTTACTTTTAGATAAAACATACACAAATCTGATGCAAATGAGGTACATGTATGCATGAGTAAAAATGGTAATGATGGTAATAGTAAATGATGATGTGGCTAGAACGAAATCATATACAGTGATAACTGCTACAAGATCATTGCCATCTTTTAGCCACCAGTTTCCTGTGGCTGTACAAGCATTGATCAGATCAGGCATTGATCAGATGCATTTTCCATTATTTAGCAACTGTATTCAGTCAAACATGACTGATGACCACAATTTTCTGTAAAAAATGTCAAATTCCTTGTTTTGGCGGTAGATCATTTTCATAAAGAGCTTCACTAACAGATGTAATGATTTTTGAAAAAAAAGAGACATAAGAGATGGATAATCTCGATATACGTGTACGTGTATAGTTATTTCATCTGTATTCTGTAAGAAATCTTAAAAATTTAAAGATATTCACAAGACCTACATGTACATGTAAAAATCATTTAACGATGTCTATGGTATGATATTCAGAGACCAGAAAAGCCTGTAGTACAGAAGAAATCCTCTGTGGAGGATACCAAACTGAGGCAGCAGATACAGGACTGGAAGAAGAAATGTGACAGTCTGGAGGTAGAATTGAAGGCTGCCAAGAAATCTTTTGCGGAAAAGAGTAAACTAGTATGTTACAACAATATTCATGCAGTGTTCTCCCCGGGCCCTTTTAGCGTGGCGGCCCCGCCACGCTATCGAGATTTACCGCCACGCTATCGGGATTAGCACCATGCTATATTTTACGGCCGCCATGCTATATTTTTTTCCCTAAAAATTGGTGTATTAACTATTTTGTGTACTCCTTTGCATTGATTAATTGATTTAACCGCCGCATTCCCAGTTAATTATCCCTGGCTGTATACAATCTGAGGTGTTAAACGTCTTGTAGCCTCCCCGCAAGCTTTATTTACCTGAGCTGAGAACGTGTCTGGCTTCTACGGCGCACGTCAATCTATCTGAGTCGGACATTTAAAATAACTGCGTTGTCAAAGTCTATCGAGTGACCAACAAAAGACGACCATTCTTTAACGTAGTTCATGAAAACGTTTTCATCTACATGTATAATCGCTAGATCGTGTTGACCGGCACGTGTCATATAGTTACAGCGTGACGGGAAATAGAAATATGTTAAAGCAGATGTCATTAAAATATGTTTTTAATCAGTCTTACTGTTCGACGTATAACCCGACCTCGCCGTCTTTGTCATACAAAATAATTGCCGCTTTTACGAGATAAGAAAGATGTGATCTTGCTCGCACAAAATCATTTTACTTTGAATAAATAACGAGTCGGTATGTCCATATTTTTTTTTTCAAATACGCTTGAATCTAGTTAATAAGAAGTTTAGACGGTTGGGTGAAATTAATCATCAAAACAAAACATGGTGCACGGACCATCGTTTTATTGATGAGTCTGAGCGTGATATAGAAGGCTTTGTATACTATATTTGACGACATATAAAATAGATCTTGATTTCTTGGGGGAGGGAGGGGCAGGTTTGCTCCATACTGTGGGCAAAGTAGAACAATTGTCAGCTTTCTTTGCCAAAGATTACCACAAACATTATTGAAATGGCTAGTATGGAGAGGGGGGGGGGTAAATGTTTCCATCTTTGGACCCAATTTTTCAAGTAGGAATTTGTATAAAGATAATTTTCAACCTTTTTTTTGAAAAGGTGAAACATGCCCTTTCTCTGGACCAAAAATTCAGAACTAAAGGTTAGACTCCCTTTTCACAACACACTTAGATTCACTAATAAAATTGATTAGGAAGGACAGAGAACATGCACCATAGTCCCATTAATTTGCAAAATGACCCATTGAAAACTTAGTACTTTTTTTAAAAGAAATGGCCCATTGATATTTTAGAAATTATGGAAAATGGCCCATTCACAGAATTTCCTTTCAACATGTCCAAATCAGTGTAATATGCTAAATTCTTACACTAAGCTACCAGGAGTTATGGTCATGAGACAGTCTCAAGATAATTTTCTTAAAAGGCCCAAAACTAATTGGGTTTTAAAACTGTCATGAATCTCTCTTTACAAATAGAACACATGAATGATCTCACTGTCTGAGTTTTAATGATAATTGGTATGTAGATAAGAATGTAGTATTATTAACACATTTATTTCATTATCAAAATTATTTTGAGCAGTGTAGTAATAAAGCAACGACACATGAAACAGTATGCAATGACGCAACGCGCAATGACGCATCCAAACACAAGGTGCACTGCGAAGATTTAGCACCATGCTATCTGAAATTTCTGGGGAGAACACTGATTCATGTACGTCTGTTTACGAAGTCATCACACAAAATTTAAGTGTGTGTTTTGAAATTAGATTATTTTGTTTTGAGAGACATAATAGAGTCTGATATTTAGGTTCTTTATCATGTGTATAATTTATATATCGTAAGTTTGGATTTTTCTATAAAATAGAAAAATTGTGATTTTTGTTTTAAAGAGAAACCAGGTAAGTTTTGTAATTCTAATATTTTGGTTATAATTCTCTTAATTTTTGAAAGTGTTACTATAAGGAATAGGACAGTTTTGACAGCACTTGAAATTCTGATTAAAATTTTAACAGACTGGAGATAAGCATGCTGAGAAGGCGATTGAGAAAGTGACTGAGATAGAGAAACTTAAGACGGACTATGAAACAGAGCTACAAATTCTGAGAGTTACACTGATGTCGTCACAGGAGAGTAATCTGAAGGTATATTTACATGAACTAATGAAATAGTCAATATCTGCAAAAATAAAGCCTGTGTTTGTGAAACACGAATGCCCCCGGTGGCATCTTTTGTTAGTATAAACACTATTTTCTGTTAAGTACATGTATGTGAGGTCACTGGTTAAAAAGGTCAAAGGTCAAGGTCACGAGGTCAAAAATTTTGGTATCAATGGAAAAGTCTTGTCACAAGGAATATGCATGTGAAATATGAAAGCCCTATCACTTACCATTCAAAAGTTATGCCCAATGTTAAAGTTTTTTAAAAGTAGGTCAAAGGTCAAGGTCATGAGGTAAAAAATGTTGGTATCAATGGAAAGGTCTTGTCACAAGGAATACACATGTGAAATATGAAAGCCCTATCACTTCCCATTCAAAAGTTATGTCCAATGTTAAAGTTTTTCGGACAAACAGACAGACAGACAAACAGACGGACTGGCCAAAAACTATATGCCCCCGAATCTTTGATTCCGGGGGCATAAAAATTAGGTTGTCCAATAGGCCATATCAAGGATTCTCTAAATTCCTTATGGAACTGATTTTCTAAATGTTTAATTGATCTGCTTACTGGTGCAAATGTACATGTAGTAGTAAGAAAATATTGATTCTAGAGAATTTTCAATTTCAAAGAATGTGATATTCTTTTTCCTTGGATTATTTGTCTTAAGGTATCCATTGTACAAATAAATATCAAGTGTATTTTATAGTTGGAATCATGGCATATTTTTACCTAAATATACCTAGTACAACATAAATAATGGTTTCTATCATCAAAGGTCAGCATGCCGACCGTCGCTCAAGCCACGGAAACTATCGAGACACTGCCGAAGATTACCGAGATGATTTTAACACTGTTTAAATGGACGAGACGTCCGCGAGATCTTCATTTGTACATTGGATACGTTAAACCATGAACATGTACACAATATCTTATACAAGTAACACATGCTACTTATCAGCTTGAAGTATCTGTCAAGAGTTGAAGGATTTTGATTGTGATTATTTCATTTATACATGTACATGATGTTGATTTTATTTCTATGTTAATTACATATATTTTCAGATGGAGGAGTTATATCAGAGTACTTCAGCCGACCTGAGAGACTCAACAAACCAAATACAGATATTACAAACTAGCATAGAAAAACTACAAAATGGTAATTATTTACATGTTTTTATTATATGGTTGACAGATTTGCATGTTATTATACAATGTATCTATATCTACTTGTTCATCATAGAATATTACATGTACATTTGCTAATGGACAAAAGATAGCATCTCAAACAATACCCAGCCACACTCAAAGCTATAAGCTAAAATCAACTTTTAAAAACTCCATTGAGCTGTTCTCAGAAGACTCCATATGTTGCTGAATCAGATGCGTTTTATGTTGAAAAGAATAATAGAATCTAGCATTACTTTGAGTTCTGGACAGAAAAATTTCAGTCGAGGTTGGGATTGATAAACAAGTCCTAACTGAGACAGTAGCTGAGGTTTGGATGTTGCAACTGACTTGTATTTTACACATCCTAAGACCCGACATCACAAGATTTGACGTAACTTTTAACCGTGATGTCTGATTTATGAAGTTATAATTAGAAATGACGGCAAAAGAAGTGATGTCGGGTCTTGGAGTGTCTAAAATGCAAGTCTACCGGTATTATGAAGAAGGTCTATTAACACCAGAAATAAAAAAAAAATGTTCAAGCTTGATGCAGGTGAAAACTTTGTTTACTAAGAACACTGCGAACTTAGTAACTTTTAAGTTTTTCAATTACAACAACTTCCTTACAGCCTTACAAGAGGCCGAAAAGGATAGAATTGCTCAGTCAGACCGAATTCAGGACATGGCGGAGAATGACAGAGCTGCATTCCTGGAAATTCAGACACTGAATGCTGTTATAAAGACTCAGGACCAGCATCTTAAGGAATTCACCGATAAGTATGTACACTAGGTTATAAAGTTGATAGTTTATATGATGTACATTGTATCTTCTTTTCCTTTCATTATGCACCATTTGTACAGAACATAGATAAAGCTGAGATTAGAGATGGGTCTTTCAAAAGAAAACAACAGATGTTTGGTAAAATTATTCACTGGTTTTGATGTAAGATCTTGAAATATTTAGACCCTCTGCACACAATATTTGTGAGGAAAATACATGAGTATAGGAATAACACAATTCATACGTGCATGTTTGAATTGTTATCAAAGCAGAGTCCTGATATGCATGCACATAAAACAATTTTAGTTTGTGCTGAATTTTCATGCATCGGCTGAATTTTCATGCATCGGTCAGAGATAAGGATGAAAAATATTTGTTACGTTAAATTTCACATGTGCATGTACAAATGTACATGTATATATTAAGCCAATAATAGTTGCATAAAGTGATAATATTCTATGGTAACTATGTACCTGATTCATACATGTACATGTATTTGCAGTGTACATATATTTTATCTTTCTCTTTAGGTTTTCACAAAATGAAGAAAAAAGAAAAATTGCAGATGAAAGAGTCAAAGCACTAGAAGAGAAAATAACAGAGTAAGGAGATGATCTAGTTCTAAGTAGCCATGCTTAATTAATCAAAAACATTAGATTTCCAATGTACATGTATTAACCTCCACTCATTATTTGACAGACCTCTAATTTCTATGAAAGTTTTCATTACATGTATGTAAGACTATAAAATAATAAGAAAAGCAGAATTTTATTGTGAATTAATGTTTCACATGATAAATCCTTGCTACATATATGCCAGATTTTTGGCCGGTTTCAAAGCAATTCCGTTCTATAGATTGACGAAGGTCGTCTGTCAGTCTGTCCGTCTGCTGTCAACATTTTGGTTAAAGTCTCTGGTTGAGGCAAAATCTAAGGAACTATATGCAGTAGAAATTTTATATTAGACATGAAGCTTGCACATCACAAGACCTTTTAATATGAACATTAATTTTCAGTAAGTAGTTACATTTATTTGATATTCTACAGGCAAGAAGAGAAAGAAAAGACCCAAGCAATCAGAATCAGACACCTTCAAGATGAAATTGCTGAGTAAGAATTTTTCTTTAAATAGTAAAGGGATCAGACATTAATGCATATTAAAATTATTGTAGGTTGAAATTGGAGGATTAGAACCTGAGATTTTTTATTACTTATTTAGTTGAAAATTCATTTGGGAAGTTGAAATCTATCAATGGCATGCATTGCATTCACAAGACAAATACTTTATATTTCAAATACATTTGACCTAGTGACCTTGAGTTCTGACCTTGCAATAGGGAATTCAATGTAAATGGATGTATCTCACATTATAAAAAGACTTGGTGAGAAAGTTCATACTGTAAAGGTGTGTAATTTGTAAGAATAGTACTAAGTTTGCATGTGTATTCCTTTATTCCTTCATGATAATGTTTGAATAGTGATAAGATCTTCATGTATTCTTAGACAAGAAGTTTATCCGTATTAATCTGAAATCAATTTTAAGACATTATGACTTTCAACTTTTTAAAAAAAATAGAGTTGTATTAGTTTTATTCCACAGTGTTTCACGTATTTATGTAATTAATTCATAATCATACATTGTTTGAAATCCTTATCAAACAATGTACATTTTATACTCTTATACACGTATATACATACTGTATACCTTGAATTTCACAGGTATAAAATAGGCGTTGTGAATCTACAGAGAACTCTAGATTTTAGAGAAGAGGAAATAGATAGGAATGAGAAAGAACTGTTCAACTTTAGAGAAGGTTTTGTAGATCTGGAGAGTGAGATGGAGAAAGTCTTAGCTGAAAACACAGAACTTAGGGTAAAACCAAAAAATTTGGATTTGTATTTAAAATTGAGCCAAAAATTTTGATATTTTATTTAAATTTATCCTTGAATCTGTTTTTTGCATGGATCCTTCATTCATTTGTAAGATGAAAATTGTGATGTCAAGAAAACAAATGTCATTTGACATTTATTATCATAGAGAATGTAACATCAAAATAAAGAAAACAGTTAGGGTGTTTTAAGCTTTCCTGATAGATATTCTATTTAGTGTACATATAAATACCATTAATTAGCCAAGGTTAAGTTGTAGGTTTGTTATCATCAAAAACTCATATACATGTATGTACATATAATTTGAATTTAACCCTTTTATACAGGAGTGCAGTGCAATTATGCAAGGAAAGTTTCAGGAACTGAAGTAAGTGATAAAAACATCTTAATCTAGGGTCTAAGTACAATCACAGGATATAAAATATTGCTAATTCAAGTCATGTGGAAAACATTGGGGAAAGAGTCAAGAAACATCTCAAAGAAAACTCTGAGAAATGTCATGTACATGTACAAGATTTGCAATAAAAAAAAAAAGAAATTCATAGATGCAGTAATTAGTTGTTAAAGAATTTTTATCTATTCTTCCAATGATTTGTTAATTTTTTCAAAATTTAAAGTACTTTTTGCATCTGTTTCTTCTTGAATGTGCAAAATGGTCAACTACTAAAATTGCTACTAGTATGTCCATTTAAGAAGTACAATTCATTTTGCCCAGTAACGTCTGCGTAAAAGTACATGTATCTTTTGCCAGGCAGAAGTGCAGGAAGGTTTTCTGCTCAGTTTATTAGGGGAAAAAATGAAAATGATGATTAATTTGTATGTCTGTAGATCTTCCTATCAGAGGTTACAGAGTGAGATGGAGGTTTACCAGGCCTCGGCCAGAAGGAGGTGGGAGGGGAAGGAAGTCGAGGAATCAGCAGCCAGGGAGGAACTTGAAAATCTTGCTCAGAAAATGCAGGCTGTCCTAGCTAACCTGAAGGAAGGAATAGGTGAAGGCACTCCAGAGAAGGTACGTGTGGTGAATTGGATTGTTGAAAATTAGTAAGTTTCAATGGTTTGTTTTGTCTTGGAAAATCAATGGTTTGTTTCACCTGAAATTTAGATGTTTTAAAAAAAATTACCACTGTTGTGAAAATCTGTTGATTAATTGTAAGTTCTTGAAAAGTAAATAAGTTACAGAAATTCAGTCCAAGTCTTGGTCAAAGGCATGATTTTCATTTTCTGAATTCCTTTAACAAAATGAATTTTTGTTCAAGAGTGAAGTGTTTGTTTACAATGTATGTCTATAAATGTATTGAACATGGTCCTTAAAAGTTTTCTTGCACTCAGTTTATTTTGATTAAACTTAGTTAAGGGGACAAGGACTTTAAGGGCTGATTTTCATGAAATATTTCAAGAAATATGAGAAATCTTAGGTTTTTATCAATGAAACAACCCATATCTAAATTTTTTCTACCTTTTGCATCTTATTATGAATGAGTTGATAATTTTTCAACAGGAAATTTCACTCAGCAAGAAAGTGCACGGAAAGACAGACAGACAAAAATCATCCCTTGTATCAGAGATTCTTAGTGCAGCTCATAACCAAACGGAAAACACAGAGTCCGATCAGTCCAACGATAGTACATCTGAACTCATATCACCCACAGTGGTCAATGACGCTATTGATAACTCAACAAAGAAAACTTTTGTGTCATGCTTCAGGAAAACTGAATCGTCCAAATCCTCAACGAATTCTACCTCAGTACAAAAGGCAGCATGTGACGAACCCATAGATTTGTCTGTATTTTCCAGTAGGAGGAACGTTAACAATATTGAACAGTGCTCTGATGTGCGGAACAATTTTGTTGCGACAGATGAAAGCCGTCTCTCTAGTGCATTTGAAGTTGTACGTGAAAGTGCTTTTAAGCCAAAACTTGGACCCATAATGTCAAATTCTGCATGTTCAAACAATAATGACACACACAGTGTCTCAGATAGGAATATTGAGGAAAGTTTGAGTTCACTAGAAGTTTCTGTGGAAGGAGCAAGTCTGGCTGATTACATTGTTAGCATAAAAGAAATGTTTGTGGAGATTGTAAGGGTGGCTAACATGTTTGAAACTGCTACACAATTATCCATTGGTGATCTGAAAGAAGAAAAGTAAGATATTCATTACACATAAATTCTTTGAAAATTTTAGCATATGAAAATTTTCTGAATTATTTCATAGACACAAGGTTAACTAGTATAATGCCTGTTTATTTGTAGAAGCTACATTTACACGTATATGGTAGCTTGTAATATTAAGAATTTTAAGGAATTTATTTCGACCTTGATGGCAAAATCAATCTGCATGCATGATATTTTTATGGAACTCAGTTCATGATTGAATGCAGGCACAGACTCCCTATGCTTAGGGCATATTGTATTAACAATTGCAATTATTTATATGCCACAGTCGTTTTCAAAATCTGCTTGTTTATCAAACATAAAAAAATCTTTCATCTGCTTACAAGAAGGTAACAGATTCAAGAATATATATGTGTACAATTGTCCATATTTCTGTTTCAGTGAGGGCCTGAGAGATCAGTTAAAGGACTTAAAGAAGAAAGTGTGTTACCTGAAAGCCGAGTTAGACGTAAAGAGGAATGATGTCCTAGAAGGGAGAGAACAAGTGACGCAGCTAGAAGAAAGTGTCCAGAGAATGGCAGATAACATGATGAGATTCAGTAATCAGGAATCTGTTATAAAGGTACTTAACTACATGTATCATCATTCTGTGCTCATAGTCATAATTTAAGATAGACCAATTTCTGATTTTGTGAAAATGCAGCTCAATATGTCTGAGCTGGCATACTTTGGTCTTGTCCACTGTTACAAACACAATTTTATCGTTGCATTACAATGAAAAAATGCGGGAAAAGTTATCATATCAGACATTAAGAACTCTGTAATGTAGATTGGCAAGTGATCTATTGACAGAAATATGGCTAAATGTCATAAGAATATTGATTTCTCTTTAATCTTACATGTGTCAACTTTTACATTTAAAAAGTATTATTATTAAATAAAGATTAATGTCAGAAACAAGTGTTACTGTTAATTATTGATATAACCACACAAAAATGCAAAATGAAAATTTGGATTTTTTTTCACACTGACTCAAGTCCTTATGTATGTACATACATGTAATTGATGTTGAGCCATCAGTACATGTATTTATTTATGTTGCCATTTCAGAGCTTAACAACGGAAGTAACCTCACTAAAGAGGAAGTTGGCCAGTCTGGAGGGAGATAAGGCAGTCCTGGAGAACCATGTTAGAGAACTGACGTCACATAATGGGTGTACGAGGGATGATGCTCAGCTTAGATCTCAGATACTCGCTCTCACTCGAAAGGTGAGACAAGATATGCTCTACCGGATAACCATAATTTTTTGCAAGGGACTAATTTTTATGAGAGATTTTTAAATGCAAAAAAACATAAAGCCTGTGTTTGTGAAACACGTATGCACCCGGTGGCATCTTTGTTAATATAAGCACTATTTTCTGTTAAGTACATGTATGTGTAAGGTCAAGGTCAGGGTCACTTGGTTAAATTTTTTGGTATCGATGGAAAAATCTTGTCACAAGGAATACACATGTGAAACATGAAAGCCCTATTACTTACCATTCAAAAGTTATGTCCAATGTTAAAGTTTTTGAAAAGTAGGTCAAAGGTCAAGGTCATGAGGTCCAAAATTTTGGTATCAATGGAAAGGTCTTGTCAGAAGGAATACACATGTGAAATATCAAAGCCCTAATACTTTCCATTCAAAAGTTATGCCCAATGTTAAAGTTTTTGAAAAGTAGGTCAAAGGTCAAGGTCACGAGGTCAAAAATGTTGGTATCAATGGAAAGGTCTTGTCACAAGGAATACACATGTGAAATATGAAAGCCCTATCACCTCCCATACAAAAGTTATGTCCAATGTTAAAGTTTTTTTGGACAAACAGACAGACGGACAAACAGACGGACAGTCCAAAAACTATATGCCCCCGAATCTTTGATTCCGGGGGCATAAAAAATGATTTTGCAAAATAATTGTATTTTAAAATGTCTCATAGATTGGTATATCAGTTTCCTTTAGTTCTTTTTGTGCATGTATCATTCTTCAGTTATCCTGATAAAATGTAAGGAGGATTTAATTGATTGTATTCTTTGGAAAGAACTTACTTTAAACTTAAGTTATAACAGGTAACAAACATTAAAACATAATACTGTTATTTTGAATTGCAAAAAATTACGCTCATGAAAGTAAAGGCCCTCTATTTCATCCTTTTGTGGAATTTGATATTGACGAACAATTCTGGTTATTCCGTATTAGGGTAACAGGGTCCAATAAGTTGTAACATTAAAAATAGTTCAGCAATTTATAGCATAACTTACAATCCAAATCACAGCTAAATTTGTGTACAAGTGATGTACATGTGGTGCCAATTATATACATGTAGGTCAAACCAATATGAAGTCGACAGATGGACATACAAATATGACAGCAATACATGAAGTACCAATGAGACGTTTATATTTTATGTTTTAGAATCACAAGCTGAGGGAGAAGTTGATCCATCAACAGGAATACTTTGAAGACATGGAGAGTAAGGCAGCTGCTAGGGTACGTCATATTGTATCAGGCCATATCTATAAAATGGTCCTGCCAGAAATGACGGGTATATACATGTAGGGATTCCCATGTCTGTCCTTCTGTCATATACAGTATACTTCTCAAAACAAGTTTCAAATTACATTGCTCTCTATAATTTCTAATCAATGTGCAATCTTTTCAATACAAATGCAGTATAATGTAAATTATTGATTAAAAAATTGATCATCAGACAGGGTAGGGAAAACGTACCCTTAGGCGACAGAAATTAATTTTTAGTTTTAAGGATGATATTTTATCAAAATAGGGTAGGAGGAGGGAATAAAAATAAATAAGTAAATTTCAACATTTCATGTTTTGTGCCACGATCACGATCTTTAAATTCTGCTTGTTGATCATGTTTTCAAAGCCGCATTCTCTAAAACACTTGCATGATAAAAATTAAATGAGAATGAAAAATAATAATCAGTAGTTTGGATGAGCGGAAGAAAAAAATGTACAACAGTTCACTTTATTTTATTTTTTTTTTTTGCTATTGTGGTAAAGTTAGGGTCAGCGGAACTGTAAAACTAAGAATTAAATTTCTGTCGCCTTAAAGAAATAAATCTGTCCATTATTTTCTAAAAACTTGTCCTCCTGGAAACCACGAACCATTTGCAAAGAAGTGATGTTTTTAAAAATGCCTGACTTTGATTTTAACTCATTCGTTTTGGCAATTGATCAAACTGGCTAAGAAGCTATGTCATTGCGACAAGGGCATATTATTTCGAAGAATTTGTATTGATGTTGAAATAGAAGAAATGATTCATAGCAATTCTTACTTGATTTGTACTTTATCTCTCTTTATCTTATATCTTTTTTTCATGACAGATGAAAACGCTTCAGGAGAACTGGAAAAAAGCGGATGAGGAAGTATACCGCTTTGATGAACTTGTGGAAAGAATCAGAGAGGTATGGCAAATATATAATCCTACACCTCTATGAGGGAGGATTGGTGATTTCTCAACCTGAAGGTACAAATTTTGCAAGTCCATGACGAAATTTTTACATGAGGGTTGAGATCTAGCCATCCCTCCCTTACGTTGGTGTTTGATTCTTTTTCTTTCAAGTCATTGACCAGGAAAAACAACTTACAGTGTCTGTTAAAATCACCTCTATGCTGTCTTCCATAATGTTGCTTTGGTAGTGATTTGCGATGATGTCACAGGGTGAGATTGATGACATCAGAGGGTGAGATCAATTAATCTCACCCAAGTAAAATTTTTGAGTTCTCAGTCTCAAGTGGGAGAATATTAGAATCTTACACCACCATGAGGGAGGGATGGTGAAATCTCAACCGGAGTATACAAAATATTGCAGTTAAAGTTATCAGTCTCGGGTGGGATGGATCAATTTCCCACTCTCAATGATATCTTTCCATCCGGAACTCAAAATGGTGTTTGATTCTATTATTCTATCATCTCCCACAACTTTTAGAAACAGCAACAACAAATGATTCTTATATTTTTAGTAAATACATTGTATATGTAACAAGAAACACTCAATGCATCCATATACAACTATAACTTTGTAGTTAATGTATATCGACTGTTTCTTGTTACATGTATTTAGTATGCATGTATAGACTTTCCTAATGAGGACTTTACTTCATTCTTATATTTTAACCTGGTCATTTTCAGACTTTGGAGAGGAATTCAGCTTTCCTGGAGTGTAACCAAGAATTAAAGGAAATGTTACACATGATTGATGGACAGTCCGACTTCCCAAGCTCCAAGGCTCCTCTACAACCAATCAAAACCGCTATATTTTAAAACTTGATTAATTTTTTACATGTATAATGTCTCTTTGCTGTAGAATGTGTACTGGTACTTTTGACTTTTTTTTTTCTTCTGAAAATTTGATTGATTTGCCAATATTAAAACATGCCATTAAATACAAAGGAGAGAAAAGTAATTTGCTTTTTAGCTCACCTGAGCCAACGGCTCAAGTGAGCTATTGTCATAGTGTTGCGTCTGTCGTCCGGCGTCCGGCGTCGTCCGGCGTCCGTCGTCGTAAGCTTTTCACATTTTAAACTTCTTCTCCAGAATGGCTGAAGGGATTTTGATGAAACTTGGTAGGTATGAAGTACTCATGGTCCCCTACAAGTGTTGTTGTTTTTCGTCCGGATCCGTCAACAGGTGGCGCCACCACAGCCAATAGTAGGTCACGGGGGGTACCCTCCTATGACAAACTTCTTCTTCAGAACCGAAGCATGTATCGACAAACCGAAAGCATCAGGATGATCTAGAGAGATGTCTTAAGAAGTGTTGTTATTTTTGGTTCCACTTCGAAGTCAAATTTTTGACGCGTTTTTGACGTCTTTTCGGACTTAGTCAGAAATGCACATTTTTGCACTATTTCTTTAAATAACTCAATAAGTGTATGATTTTACACACTCATTTACTGTATATTTATCATATTTAACTTACTTAATGCTTTGATATGTATTTTAGGCTTAAATTTTATTTTTTTGATTTTTTATGAATTTTTTTCTTATGTAAAAAGGAAGGGGGGGGGGTGATTTTCATACATTTTCTGCTTCTTTTCTATAACCACTCTTCAGATTGTCATGACATTTTGTAGATATGAGGTACTCATGCATGGTACCCTACAAGTGAAAGAATTTTGTCAAGATATCCACTTTTAGATTTTTAAGGAATATTTTTTAAGATTGTACATAGGTATAATGTATGTTTTCCATGCCCAATGGACCCATGGGGATTGGCTTCAAACCCCGACGGGATCCCGACAAAAAATTTTTTCCCTTTTTAGCTCACCTGAGCCAACGGCTCAAGTGAGCTATTGTCATAGTGTTGCGTCTGTCGTCCGGCGTCGTCGTCGTCCGGCGTCCGGCGTCGTAAACTTTTCACATTTTAAACTTCTTCTCCAGAATGGCTGAAGGGATTTTGATGAAACTTGGTAGGTATGAAGTACTCATGGTCCCCTACAAGTGTTGTTGTTTTTCGTCCGGATCCGTCATTAGGTGGCGCCACCACAGCCAATAGTAGGTCACGGGGGGTACCCTCCTATGACAAACTTCTTCTTCAGAACCGAAGCATGTATCGACAAACCGAAAGCATCAGGATGATCTAGAGAGATGTCTTAAGAAGTGTTGTTATTTTTGGTTCCACTTCGAAGTCAAATTTTTGACGCGTTTTTGACGTCTTTTCGGACTTAGTCAGAAATGCACATTTTTGCACTATTTCTTTAAATAACTCAATAAGTGTATGATTTTACACACTCATTTACTGTATATTTATCATATTTAACTTACTTAATGCTTTGACATGTATTTTAGGCTTAAATTTTATTTTTTTGATTTTTTATGAATTTTTTTCTTATGTAAAAAGGAAGGGGGGGTTGATTTTCATACATTTTCTGCTTCTTTTCTATAACCACTCTTCAGATTGTCATGACATTTTGTAGATATGAGGTACTCATGCATGGTACCCTACAAGTGAAAGAATTTTGTCAAGATATCCACTTTTAGATTTTTAAGGAATATTTTTGGCCTAGGACATCTTTGACATGCATAAAAACGAAAGAAAAAAGGGGGTCATGCATACCTTTTCTGCAAAATTCACTTGTTTAATGACCCCTCCTTCCGAATTGAAAATTTGCTAATTTTTATATATTTTCAAATCGATCTATTGATTACATAAAAGGCAAAATCATGTTCAAAACTCAATTTCTACACACAGCAGGGAATCATACATTGATTTAATTTGCTATTTTTAAATTTTCAATAGTTATGACCAATGAGATGACACCTTTTATTCAGCCCGGTTCACCAGTCAAAAGGGAAGGGATTCCCTGCTAAAATGATTAACTGTAGTTACACCTTCTAGGTCAGAGACAACCAAATCATTTTCCATAGGCCGTAATGTTAACGAAATGCCTTATAACGTCTATACTAACATTGCTGGCCATACATGTTATATACCGATTTGTTCATTGATTCAAGCTTTATACGAAACTAAATTAAGAAATATAGCATGACCTGCTCTTTTTCGCACTATTTGCGTCACAAGGTACCCCCGCAGAGAATTTTCAAATTTTCCCGCGCCCGTCCCCTTTAGCGGATCGGGAGCTAGGGAAATATCCGGGTATCAACATTTTAATTGCACTTATTTTTTACCTATATATATCATATTCAAACAATATACCAAAAGAAAATAGAATTGATAGCCAATCACATCTTCTGTCACATTTAAAATAACAGGCCCCCTCACCCTACAGGTTTTTCTCCAATCAGAGCCGGCCTTTTAGTGGTCTCTGACCTATAACTGTAACTGTAAACAAAGTCGCTGTACTTTAGATTTGATCCGTTTAATTCCTCCACAACCCTTTAGTACTGCGATACATTTCTGGAGATACAGTGCAAACGGAATAGATTTTTATTTAATGTGCATTATACTTGGAACACTTTCATAATGGTTATCATTCATGTACTTGGAACACTTGCATATACTTGTTATCATGTATAAAGTTTGCTCGAATTTCCTCTGTCTTAGACTCTCTTAGATGAAGTAATTTACGGACTGATTTCTTGAAGAAACGTCGAATGAGTAATCTCTTCCTCTGGATCATGAGGTTTGATACACCCTACACTGCTTTTTGGAAAACAAATTGGCCCAATTTCTGCACAATTCACTTGAATTGATAAATATTGGATTAAAACGATTTTAACTGTACGTTTCATGTATTTGAGATGAAATCAATACTATTCAAAAGCATTCTTAGATTTCAGTATACTTTAATATGAATAAAGGCAAAACCGAAAAATCTTTGTTTTTTATGCCCCTGGAATAAAAGATTCGGGAGCATTTAGTTTTTGGCCTGTCCGTCTGTCTGTTTGTCTGTCTGTTTTCCGAAAAACTTTAACATTGGGCATAACTTTGAATGGAAGCTGGTGATAGTCTTAGAGGTTTCATATTTCACATGTGTATTCCTTGTGACAATACCTTTCCATTGGTACCAAAATTTTGACCTCGTGACCATAACCTTGACCTTTGACGTACTTTTCAAAAACTTAAACATTGCGCATAACTTTTGATTGGTTAGTGATAGGGCTTTCATATTTTACATGTGTATACCTTGTGACAAGATATTTCCATAGATACCAATATTACGCTGACCCTGACCTCTCACATACTTAACAGAAAATGGCGTTTATACTAACAAAGATGCCGCCGGGGGCATTCTCGTTTCACAAACACAGCCTGTCAGGCTTTATAATTTCTGGCATGCTAGCTATCAATAATGAAAGGTATGGTCGTTCAGTTTTAAATAAACTTAATTTATGAAATCATTTCATTGTTTTATTCTTTTTTTCTGCTGCACATTAAAGTGGGATTTTACAATATGATTTTATTTTTGATGTTGCATAATTGAACTATACTAGTTGGGCATATGACTTAAAAAAAGTTATTGTTTTGAAATGTGACTATTTTTTTAAAGGTTGTCTGAAAAAAAACTTCTCTGCATCCGGCAAAAATCTTTTTAGAAAGGTTGTGGGCTAAAATCCCGGTACTGGCACTATCAGTATTCAATAGCAGTATGTCAATTAGAGCGTGCATGGGTATCAGGTGAGCGTTGTGCCCCCTGGGGCTCTTGTTATAAAATGATTTTTTTTGTATCGCAGTGATTGGGAAAGACAGGGCCATGCACCTTAGTCTCATTAATTTGAAAAATGGCCCATTGAAATCTCAGTACTTTTTGTACTTTCTTAAGGGATGGCCCAATGAATTTCTTAAAAATCATGAAAAATTGCCCATTCACAAAATCTCCATCCCTTCCACTGGTATCAGATGTAGTACAATTTTGGAAGATGTAGAATTTAGTGATCACCAATGTTGTTTTGGCTATGTATGCTGTTGACAAAACCATTTTATTGTTGGGCCAGAGTAATTTAATACTTTGTTTTACGTCCGAAACTTTTCTGTAAGGTACCCTCCCGCCAGGCATTCAACACACAAATACAAGATCAATATGAAGAAATTTTGAAAGGAAGACTGAAAACATAAAACAAAAATATCTTTCTGAAGTGGAGTGGATAATTCTGACTTTATTTTTAGAAAAACTAATATTATCTACTGATATAAATGATGGTATAGGCATTTTATGGTATTCAAGATTATAAACTGATATTTTCTATCCGAAAAATTGCATGTTTGTATGTATTTATTTCTGAGGAATTCTAAAAGGTACCCACCAGCGGACGTAAAACAAAATATGTAATTATTATGGCCTTATGACTTAATTTAATAATCAGGTAATTCTTCTTGTAATATCATAAGCTGTCTCCACATCTGTGTTACAGGGATATAGACTTAACTGTGGGTCATTCATACTCTCAACAAACGATCATCTTCACACAAATAATTTCAATGATTTTAAAGGTCAAGGTCACATGAACTGTCTTAAGTTTAACCTTGTTAGCAGGATATACATGTAGACCATAGCATCTTCTCTAGGATCTTCATCTACTTGCCAATAAGGAATCACAAACCCAAAATGATTTTAAATGTCAAGGTCACAGCCAAACTTTTCATTTGTCAAGGTCAGAGCTAAGGTCAAGGTCAGGTCACAGCCAAACTTTTAATTGTTGGCAGGATAAAGACAAAATTGTTAGCCTTTACAATCTTGATACATGTAATTGCCATCAAAGGAACTACCTAGGGGAAGAGCAAGAATTTTTCTTACCTTTCAGGTAAAAGTTCAAGGTCACAGCTCGATAGCAGTATATGAAAAGAATTTATCTTCAATTTTACCTTTCTCTTGCATATTGCAATTTTATCTGAAATTTAAAAACTTTTTTGACAAATTTGGTGACTTAAATTGCTCTTTGTCAGACACTATGGTTAGAAGCATTTAAAAGTAGATTGAGCTACAAGGTATTGAAAGTCTTAAGTGTTTACCATGTTTTGTTTTTGTAAAATATTACTATATATACACGTACATGTATGTATAGATATATTTCATGGTTTTATCATTTTAATGAAAATCAACATGTGAATGTTTAGTATCTTCTTATTTATCTTTTTGTTTTAGATTTATAACCATGTGTAGACAATTTTATGAAAAGTAGTATTTTTAAGGTCAGGGAATGGATGATGTGAATACAAGGTTACAATTATATTAAAATGATTTTTCACATGTGAAATGAAAATGTGTGTTTATTAGTAAATATCAATGCAAAATCTAAATAACTATAATCAAAGAAAGATTTAAATAACTAACAACGAAACTTCGAAAATCTGCAGAAACACAATATGAAGTATACATTTACAATGTATCTCACCACTTTGATTAGATAGGAATGTCACTGAACTTTAATGTAAACTGTATAACACATGGAGCTGTATATTTGATTTTGTGTTTCCAAGAAACAAAATGTAAAACAATGAGACATATTTCTAGCCAAAAAAAAAAAACAGGTAAGAAAAAAAAGATGTTTCTAAAATTTCTTAAACATTAAACTACATCCTGTCAATAAGAATGGATTTAGTATGTTATTAGACTGACTTAATTAATATGATAATTAAGTATATGAGCATGCAAATTAAAGAAAAATAAAAAGATTCAGAATAAATTTTGCTTTTATTATAATGTCCTTTATAGTTTCTTAGTACATGTAAATGTAATAAAATAAAACAGGGCAAGAACAATGTTCATTTCAAATAAAAATATGGTACGTATTTCATTTTTAAGTAAAACACCGTACATCTGTCTGGTAGTCACTTTTTTTGCATAAATCACTATACCTTGATTTATATGCCTTTTACTTCCATCAAACTAGCTTGATGAGACTCGATACTCAATCAGGGTCAAGGTCATGGCCAAAAAGGCGACCGATTTGTTTATGAGCAGTTAATTTTTGTGCCTACATGCATATCCAGGGAACCTGCATCTGGCTGCAATGTCATCCAGCAGAAATCAATGTCTGTTTACATATTTTGTGTCTTGATATGGTAAGAGTTACATGCACATAATCTGCGTAACCACATCTTTGCCAATCAAGTAGAAAAAGACTGAAGCCGACTCCAGTTTATCTCCATCCATGTTTTAATACGGAGTCGGATGTTATTCGCTTGTTGGTCTTTTTGTGGACATGCTGACTTGTGATCAGAGAAGATGAAGGAAGATATTATAATAATGTGTCAAACAGTGTTTGTTGTAGGTTTGTCATTAACTTGCTCTTCTTTTATTGTCCCCTCGCTACATATATTATAATACATTTAGCAGAGGGATCTAGTAATGCAGTCGTTTGCATGTAAGTGGGAGGGTGTGTGTTTGTCACAGTCTAGAGGGCCCCCTTTTTTATCAGATCTTGATCAAACTTTATACACTTATTGCTTATGACAGGTGGAGGGACCCGATTAATTTCCAAGGTCAAGTTCACAGATTGGAAATGATCAGAATCATTGTATACAGCATAGAGTACACACTTTTAATTGGATCTTAGCCTAGAGTGCACACTTTTAATTGGATCTTGGCCAAACTTAATATGATAAGAGGAAGGACCCTAATGATTTTCAAGGTCATTGGTTAAAAGCCAAGGTGTCAGATTCGAAATGGTCCTAATCCTTGTACACAGCCTAAAGCACACAGTTTTGATATCGAACAAACTTCATACATGTACAATTACAGTGTATGACAACAGGAAGAACCCTATTGATTTTCAAGGTCGTGGGACAATAGTCAAGGGCACAAATTGAAACAAGTTAAAAGTCATGTTTGTAAAACATTAATGCCCCCCTACCCCTTCTGTGATTAAAGTCCGTCACAACTTTATACTTGATTTTCATTTGATGTGTCTGTACACAAAATTTCATTTCAATATGTGAATCCACTCCAGAGGTATTGAGCGGAAACTGTTGTCGTGGTCCGACCGACGGACCGATAGACAGAAAGTCAGACAGCGGCAAAGCAATATGTCCCCTCTTCTTCAAAGGGGGCATAAAAATTTTTGATTGAACCCAAATATGAACTTGACCTAGATTTTTATTTGATGTGTCTGAAAACAAAATTTCATTTCAATATGTAAAACCACTCAAGAGATATTGAACGGAAACCCTGAAATTTGGGTATTTTTCGAAGTGCAAGGGGCATAACTCTGTCAAAATTTTGTTCATCGGACCTAAATATGAACTTGACCTAGGAGATTTTCATTTGATGTGTCTGTATGCAAAATTTCATTTCAATATGTAACTCCACTCAAGAGATATTGAACAGAAACCCTGAAGTTTTGGTATTTTTCACAGTGCAAGGGTCATAACTCTGTCCAAATTTTTTTGATCAGACCTAAATATGAACTTGACCTAGATTTTCATATGATGTGTCTGTATACAAAATTTCATTTCTATATGTAACTCCACTCAAGAGATATTGAACGGAAACCCTGAAATTTGGGTATTTTTCGAAGTGCAAGGGGCATTACTCTGTCAAAATTTTGTTGATTGGACCCAAATATGAACTTGACCTAGATTTTTGTTTGATGTGTCTGTATACAAAATTTCATTTCAATATGTAACTCCACTCGAGAGATATTGAACGGAAACCCTGAAATTTTGGTTTTTTTCGAAGTGCAAGGGGCATAACTCTGTCAAAATTTTGTTGATTGGACCCAAATATACACTTGACCTAGATTTTCATTTGATGTGTCTGTATACAAAATTTCATTTCAATATGTAACTCCACTCAAGAGATATTGAACAGAAACCCTGAAATTTTGGTATTTTTCGTAGTGCAAGGGGCATAACTCTGTCAAAATTTTGTTGATTGGACCCAAATATGAACTTGACCTAGATTTTTGTTTGATGTGTCTGTATACAAAATTTCATTTCAATATGTAACTCCACTCGAGAGATATTGAACGGAAACCCTGAAATTTTGGTTTTTTTCGAAGTGCAAGGGGCATAACTCTGTCAAAATTTTGTTGATTGGACCCAAATATACACTTGACCTAGATTTTCATTTGATGTGTCTGTATACAAAATTTCATTTCAATATGTAACTCCACTCAAGAGATATTGAACAGAAACCCTGAAATTTTGGTATTTTTCGTAGTGCAAGGGGCATAACTCTGTCAAAACTTTTTTGATCCGACCCAAATATGAACTTGACCTAGATTTTTGTTTGATGTGTCTGTATACAAAATTTCATTTCAATATGTAACTCCACTCAAGAGATATGGAACGGAAACCCTGAAATTTGGGTATTTTTCCAAATGCAAGGGGCATAACTCTGTCAAAATTTTTTTGATCGGACCCAAATATGAACTTGACCTAGATTTTTGTTTGATGTGTCTGTATACAAAATTTCATTTCAATATGTGAATCCATTCCAGAGATATTGAACAGAAACCCTGAAATTTGGGTATTTTTCGAAATGCAAGGGGCATAACTCTGTCAAAATTTTTTTGATCGGACCCAAATATGAACTTGACCTAGATTTTTGTTTGATGTGTCTGTATACAAAATTTCATTTCAATATGTAACTCCATTCAAGAGATATTGAACGGAAACCCTGAAATTTTGGTATTTTTCGATAGGCAAGGGGCATAACTCTGTCAAAATTTTTTTGATCGGACCCAAATATGAACTTGACCTAGATTTTTGTTTGATGTGTCTGTATACAAAATTTCATTTCAATATGTAACCCCATTCTAGAGATATTGAACGGAAACCCTGAAATTTTGGTATTTTTTCGAAATGCAAGGGGCATAACTCTGTCAAAATTTTTTTGATCGGACCCAAATATGAACTTGACCTAGATTTTTGTTTGATGTGTCTGTATACAAAATTTCATTTCAATATGTAACTCCATTCAAGAGATATTGAACGGAAACCCTGAAATTTGGGTATTTTTCGAAATGCAAGGGGCGTAACTCTGTCAAAATTTTTTTGATCGGACCCAAATATGAACTTGACCTAGATTTTTGTTTGATGTGTCTGAAAACAAAATTTCATTTCAATATGTAACTCCATTCAAGAGATATTGAACGGAAACCCTGAAATTTGGGTATTTTTCAAAATGCAAGGGGCATAACTCTGTCAAAATTTTTTTGATCGGACCCAAATATGAACTTGACCTAGATTTTTGTTTGATGTGTCTGTATACAAAATTTCATTTCAATATGTGAATCCATTCCAGAGATATTGAACGGAAACTGATGTCGCGGACCGACCGACAGACCGACAGACCGACAGACCGACATACCGACAGACCGACAGACCGACAGACCGACCGACAGCGGCAAACCTATATGTCCCCTCTTCTTCGAAGGGGGGCATAATTAGTGCATCACGTGATAAATCCTTGATTCCATTGGTTGAGCACGCGGGTACTGAGAGAATAGTGCCTGGTGATCGGGCACAATTGCTTTTTGCTTTACAACGTTACGTCACTTAAAGAGAAACGTGCTATAGCCTATAAGTGTCGCCACTTCATCGTAAAACATCTGAATAGCTAAGTTGGTCCTTTTGAATTTGCTATCAAGGTCATGTGATGTACTAAACCTATTAATGCCTGTTTGTGTGGGTACTATTATCTCATAGTGCTGCTTTTGTAAAGAGAAATGCTCGAGCACTAGTGAGGGCACTATTACACAGGAGCTCGATGCCAACAACCCTCAATGACACACGCCCCTTCCATCTCTTTCTAGTCAAAGTCTGGTATAAGGAAAGTAGGGACGGATATTCTTGTGGGTCGTTGGCATCGAGCTCCTGTGAGAGAATAGTACCGTTTTAAACATGTATTAATAGGTAAATAATCAATATCCTTGTTAATAGCTTTGTTTTAATCTTGATCAAACTTCATACACTTATTGCTTATGTCAAGAGAAAGGACCTTATTGATTTTCAAGGTCATAGGTGTAAGGTCGAGATGTTTCAGTTGGTCAAAATCCTCAAATACACTCTAGCGGTGTCAAATGCCAACTGATCATTATAAAACTACACACTTTCAATGCTAGTATCATAAGGAAGAAGCCTGTTCATCATCAGTTATTGGTTTTTAGCTCACCTCACGAAGTGAGATAGACCGAGAACAGGCCAAAATTTTATTCTTGAGTTGGTAAAATACCAATTCAAAAATAAAATTTTGGCCTGTTCTCTGTCTAGAAGTGAGAGGGAGCTTATGCTATTACCCTGTCGTCGGCGTCTGCGTCCGCGTCCGCGTCCGCACTAGTATGTTTTAAAAGAAGTTTTATTTCTCTATTATAAGTGCTAGGAAGTTCAAACTTGCACAGATGATGCGTCTTTAAGAGTAGATCACAAATCTACGTTCAAATGTAGGTCATGACCTATATTTTCCGCTTGAGTGCACATGTTAGGAAGATTTGGTTATCAATGTTAAGAAGTTTTATTTCTCTATTATATATTATAAGTGCTAGGAAGTTCAAACTTGCACAGATGATGCGTCTTTATGAGTAGATCACGAATCTACGTTCAAATGTAGGTCATGACCTATATTTTCCGCTTGAGTGTACATGTAAGGAAGATTTCGGTATCAATGTTAAGAAGTTTTATTTCTCTATTATAAGTGCTAGGAAGTTCAAACTTGCACAGATGATGCGTCTTTAAGAGTAGATCACGAATCTACGTTCAAATGTAGGTCATGACCTATATTTTCCGCTTGAATGCACATGTTAGGAAGATTTGGGTATCAATGTTAAGAAGTTTTATTTCTCTATTATAAGTGCTAGGAAGTTCAAACTTGCACAGATGATGCGTCTTTATGAGTAGATCACGAATCTACGTTCAAATGTAGGTCATGACCTATATTTTCCGCTTGAGTGCACATGTTAGGAAAATTTTGGTATCAATAGAGTACACCCATTCATGCAAAATTTGGGTCAATAAATGAAATACTCTACTTCCCTATTCTATTTTTTTTTTTTTTTTGTAGTATCATTTTTGTTGGTTCTCAGTAGGACAGGTTTTCAAATTCAAAACTGTGTATTCTTTGACTCCTGCCATGATAGAATGCTGCCATGAGGTGAGCTTTGTAATCTTTGATTACACTATGTTTAGAAATTGGTATTTGTTGAAGGTCACTGCCTACTTGTATATGTATATGAGTACATTTACATCCATGTATTGTGAGGGTATGCTACACTTTGCATTTCTTAGTATTATTCTTCAAAATTTGTATCTTCGATATTGTGGACACTCTAGAGGTCAAAGTTTCCATTGATCTTCATTAAACTTTACATGTCATTTTACAATAACTTTAGATTTTCAAGGTCAGGGATCGATAAATTCAAGGTCACAATGGGCAATTATTTAAAGATCTTTTGGACATTATCGAGGTCACAGTTTATTTCAGATATTCAACAAACTTAGAATTTTGAGTTGTTTATTCAAACGTTTGGTCTGACAAGGCTCATAGGTCAAGGTCAAATGTTGTTACACCAGTTTACCAAGGAAACTCATCAAACTTTGCATATGCATTGCCAAAGGTGTGATTACAACGTCCATTGAATTTCAAGGTCAGGAGTTAAAGTTCATGGTCACATTTGACAATCACAGGCAAAAGTAGATGGGGGGGGGGGGGGCTTACCAACGTTTTTTTTTATTCCATAGAACAGCTAAATAATTTTATAAACAATCCCAGCACACTTAAAAGTAGCTTCAATATTTCGTCCGTCTCACACGTTACACGTTATTTCTATATTCGTTTATATTTTAAAAATAATCGAATAGAAATAACGTTTGAGACGGGCGAAATATTGAGGCTAATTTAAAAGTTGCATGTCATAATTTTTGATCGAAGGTGAAGGCGCATCCCGACATTTCATGCGTAGATTTTTTTTAAAATCCTGTCTTCGAGAGAATAAAGCCTCTGTTTGAGAAACACGAATGCCCCCGGTGGCATCTTTGATAGTATAAACACCATCTTCTGTTGAGTACATGTATGTGAAAGGTCAAGGTCAGGGTCACTGGGTTAAAATTTTTTGGTATCAATGGAAAAATCTTGTGACAAGGAATACACATGTGAAATATCAAAGCCCTAGTAGGTCAAGGTCACAAGGTCAAATATTTTGGTATCAATGGAAAGATCTTGTGACAATGAATACACATGTGAAATATGAAAGCCCTATCACTAACTATTCAAAAGTTATGCCCAATGTTAAAGTTTTTGAAGAGTATGTCAAAGGACAAGGTCACGAGGTCAAATATGTTGGTATCAATGGTAAGGTCTTGTCACAAGGAATACACATGCGAAATGTGAAAGCCCTATCACCTCCCATTAAACTGTTATGCCCAATGTTAAAGTTTTTTTGAAAAGTAGGTCAAATGTCAAGATCAAGGTCTCGAGGTCCAAAATTTTGGTATCAATGGAAAGGTCTTGTCACAAGGAATACATATGTGAAATAGGAAAGCCCTATCACTTACCTTTCAAAATAAATACCTAATGTTAAAGTTTTTGAAAAGAAGGTCAAAGGTCAAGTTCACATGGTCAAATATTTTGTATCAATGGAAAGGTCTTGTCACAAGAAATACACATATGAAATATGAAAGCCCTATCACCTCCCATTCAAAAGTTATGTCCAATGTTCAAGTTTTTCGGACAAACAGACAGGCAAACAGACGGACAGGCCAAAAACTATATGTCCCCGAATCTTTGATTCCGGGGGCATAAAAATGCTCCATCTCTGCTATCAGAGAGCTAGCAGCCGTTGGGCACAAGAAAAAAAATTAAATTCATGCACCATATATACATGCTCTCAAAAATCAGATTGCGACGTACTTCTTACGTATGTCTCCTCTTGACAACATGCACCACCAATGCCCTGGAGGACTTATGAATAGCGATAAAGATCCTTATTCGATTTACTTTGCATGAACCATTCACCTTTTATGTAAGGAGATTTTACGTTGGCATTTTTTTATCATAGTGTACTCGATTTGCAAGAACCTTCCACCTTTTTATGTAACGAGATTTTCAGACGGCATTTAAATACTACTGGGAGATTATAAATTTGCATGAACCATTCACCTTTTTATGTAACGAGATTTTAAAGTGGCATTTAGTTGACCGGGACCAGTTGTACTTTTCACAGAATATCAGTTAATCCGGCCGGAACCTTTCATATAAACGGATTGTCAAATAACATAACAATCATTTAAAAGTACATTTCCAATCATTGGAATCACAATGGATTTATATACACGATGCAATAAATATAAATGTTTTAAAAAATTTTTTTGGAGAAGATTGATTTAAATATCTTTCTGTATTGAACTTTTCATTCTTTTAATGTAGTTTGAAAACTACTACAAAACAATGACCGGTAGTTTCTGAAATTCGTGCCTTGAAGAATGTCACTTGCCTATACCTCTCCTCCTATACTATACTATACTATACTTGTTACGATTTGTTTAACCATTGATCATAATTTTGTATACACCATGTCAGTTCGCCCGTCTGTTTATCAATTATCCGCGCCACTATGATGACTAGAAAAAAGTGAAAAGTGACGTCGGAAATTGAAAACAATTACATGTCCACTTTGGAGAGATGACCATTTTAAAGATTTTAGTTCAAAAAGTCAAAGGTCAAGATGAACGTGAACTGCATTTCTTACAAATCGCGCTTAACACAAGGAGTCGACATAGCGATTTTGGGGACCAAATGTAAAGGGGAAACTTGGCGTGTATGGAGAGCAGTGTTTCGGTCGAATCCGCGCTATATACTGTAAACGTGGCGGTAATTTTCGCGATTTTGGTGAGTGGAATTATTTTCACGAAAATAACCCCACGTGAATTTTACAAAGACTAAAGGAAGTACTTCCGATTTCGCCATAGTTAACCCCACGAGTACTGTTGCAATAAATGTCATTTCGCAAAAATCCCCCCCCCCCCCTAGCGAAAGTAACCACGTTTTCTTAACGCAAGTCATTCATAAAAGAGACCCACCTAGTTGAAAAATCACTGACATGTGCATGAAACAAAGATTTTTTTTCCTGACTGATCGAGGATTGTACTTGTAAGTCTATCTATTTTTGAGTCCACTTCACAAATGTCTTTTATCCACAAGAATAAAGGAGAAACCCTACTATTGGTTTCGGGGTCAGAAGGAAAGGGTCAAGGTCAAATTTGGCATTAATATTGACTCATAAATGCGTTTATCTATATATAGAAAGTATAACAAAACCAACAGCAATACTAAAACAAGATCTATCACTAACCAAGCGCGGACAGGTCTGCTGTCCGCGGGGCTCACTTTGGAAACTTAATTAGATAAACGAGATTTTGACTCACTACTTTATCATGTAAAAAATTCAATGAAATTGACTGAAGACCATTCTCGACAATAGTCGTAAATTTTGGTTTAAGTTATACGATAGTCAGTGCACGCAATCAAACTTTGTTTTAGATGGGTCATTTCCCATGCTACATGTAAAAAGTCAGCGACGTCATCCTGAAAACCACGTACAGGAGGCCGAAAAAATGTCACTGATTTGATAAAATGTTATGCACATAAATGCCTCTGTTGTTTCTTTATATTTACATACATAGAAACAAAAGAGGCATGTATGTGCATAACATTTTTTCCATTTAACTTCTTAAAATGACTTTTTTTTTCGGCCTCCTGTGTTGAAAACGTCACAGTCCCATCTAAAAAGTAACTTCTCTATACAATATAATTATATATAAACCCACTGCCACACAACACATACCAAAATTTCAGATTAAGTGAGAACTATTCCATGATATTCAATTTTATTAAACATTTTGCGCGACAAAGTAATCTCAAAATCGCGTATATCGGGTTTGACAAGAAGGGGGGGGGTTACCAAAACCAAGGACTTATAAACAGTTTAATATGAATCAAGGCAAAGCCTTTTTGTGCGAGCGGAGAGAAAATAGATATGATTATATATAATAAAAAAATCTTTCTTTTTATTTTGACTATGATGGTTTATATAATTATCTTATCTTACAAAACTTTCTGTTTGATGATTGCCAAAAAAGGTAGTATAAGGCGAGTGGAAACACGGAAGCATTTGTAAAATTGATCTAGACCAGCAGATGAACATTTTAAGGGGGGGGGGGGGGGGCTTAAAATATGGTTCTTTAAAAATGTGGTTCTTTAAAAATGTGGTTCTTTATAATTCATTTTTATTTTGTAAGAATAATGTTAAGGCTAGCTGAAAATAAATTACTTAAGAACATAAGAAAAAACAAACATATTCCGACTTCTGACAGTACAAAACCACCCGAGACGAGAAAAGCAATCAGAGCGAAACGTCTCGTTTAAAACCGGAAATGTCGGCTTTCCCGTGGTTACGCCGCCTTGTTGATGCTTTATCGTTACCTGATTTACGAAAAATATTTTCAATAAATTTAACTTATAAACAAAAATTGAGTAGAACATATATACGTCTTCTTGGAGTCGAAAAAAAATGTTTAAATGGCAATATCCAGCATCTCCGCAGCAACTCTGTCTGCGAGGGGACGAAAGTTTTTGAAAGCATAGTAGTACATTCTCATTCTTTGATTCAGCATATTTTCTCAATAAAATATGTGTATACGCGTTACCATAAGGGCGAGCTTCGCTCGCTATAAGTTCTTGCCAAAACTGCTGAATTTTTTTTTGTGTATTTTACATCAAAACCGTAAACTGGAACCTCACCTCCCATGGAAACATGTCTTAGGTCAAATAAAACAAAATTAATTATGGTTAAAACGTATAAAATCACGAATGTCCGGGTTAGCTGCTTCCTACAGAAACTGGGAGAGTCGAAGTATCCCTTGCACGAGCTGACCAATAATTGCAAGCAGGCGGAGTGTTCGATTACAGATCAAGTTACATCAATATTATTTCGTTTTGTTAGAGTAAGTTTTATCTCGTATTCATTTGTTCTGATATAAAAAGAATCGAACCGTTCATCCAATAATTTCTGTGGGTACAAGACGCGCTCATTACAGTAGTCTTTTAAGCTCTTGATCGAATTTACTCTGTCGTTTTTTGTGCTGGCAAAAAACTAGTCACAGGAGCCTGAATTTTCATTCATTAATAGATAATGTTACGTACACAGGCACTTGTTTAGTGTTCCCTCCCCTCTATCATACCCCCTCCCTAACACGAAGGTTTACATCTTTTTGAATTGACATCATGGACATACAGGTTGGGGAAAACTTCAAATGGAACTATTATAGCTTAAGGCCTAAAAAAATAATATGTTTGTTTCCCATAACATGCTGAAATAAAATAGGGTAGGTCGGTCGGAATTTTTTTTTTTTTTTTGGATTTTTTTTTATCTACTTTTGTAGCGTTGTAAGGCTTGTTTAGAATAATATACAATGGCGTAGCTCTGCCTTAAAAAGTGGAGAGGCACAACATCCCAAAATTTGTAACAAGCAAAAAAAAGGGGGGGGGGAGGAAGAGAATAAAGAAAAAATATGGGAGTTTCATGTTCTGTATGCACAAATTTTAACATTTCTGGTGCAAATTATTGACTTATTAGAAAACACTTTCTATACCCTCTATCATGAACAAGTATACGTAATAATATGCTATATAGTTTGAGTTAAATGTCTTCATGTACATTGATAAAGTATTAAGGATGGATCAGAATAGCTAAATTATTCAGGAAGTCTATAACACCCTGTTAGAGCGCACATAGGGGGTTTCGGCTATGAGTGAACAGGGGTTTCGGTTTTGAAGCGGAGATCAGACAACAATTGTGAGTAGAAATTAAGTTTTCTTCATTTCTATCCGTTTTACAGTGATAAAGTATAGTGCACAGAAGGAGAGGATTATATAGTGACCTATTGATGACGTTGAAGCCATTCAAATAGTTTTAGATACTTCAAACACTCCGGTACAATATCGGCGACTGGAAAATTTGGCCGCGTGTCGCTACACAAAACTAAAAAAATCTCTTATTACAATGGATTTCTGTACAAGTTTCTTGGACTACAAAGACCATAAATATATTTCAAACATTATGGATACAAAAACTCTCCTTAAATGCTTTGAATAGTGAAATTTTACCAAGAAACTCTATGTGTAACACGGGGTTTCGGTATCACGTTTGACATGGGGTTTCGGTTCGAAATAAAAATTGCATCATAAATTGAATTAAATCGCGATGACACATAAATGTAGTGCTGTATCTGGACCTCAATCTCGCCTCTAAGACGATAGAAATGTACTGGAGTGAATAGCGAGAAAGAACACTTCTTTCTCTCTGTTCTGTCCAGCACAGAGAGACCCTGTGGCTTCACACAGAGGGGCACTGTCAGTACGGCAATGTCGCCACTAGGACGAATGCAACATAAGGCCCTGCCAAATGACTCTAGATAGAATTTGTATGTCATATCCATTAAATCGACAGTATGTCAGTATGTCCAATAATTACTTGCGTAAAATGTTTATTGATTATGAACACATAATATAGTAATTGATGCTAATAATTTAATGTAAGTTTTTTATGCAACAAAAACATAATTGAAAATCAGTATTTTCTTTTGAAATAGAAGCTTGGCAAAAAGACTGACAAAAGAAACAGAGGGGAAAAACGTTGTTTTCGTAAACATTTTTACAATAACAAACTCATGAACGTAAACTATTACTACGCCAATGACATTTAGCACACAAATCGTATTCATGAAACATCCCCGCCCCTCCTTCTTCCCAGCAACTGCTACACAATTTCACGAAACTTGAAAGGAACAAGTCCCAGCCAAAAGGTTCTCTTCTAAGTGTGTGTTGTTCGAGGCGATCAGTCAATATACATTGTCGCAGAAGGATCTGCATGATTGGCTAACTTCTCCTTCGCCACCACTGCACAGATCATATTGAACCACAGAGACTCCATGCAAGGACTTCTTATTTCCATTAAATCATTCAAGAACCCCTCCCCCTTTCCATTAGGCTAAAAGATTAATCAATCTAAGATTTTTTTTTTATTTCCCTGAACTGCACCTATAGATATTGTTATCCACCTAGACGGGACGAGGACGAGTGTCACAGGCTCCTGTGGCAAGTGTTGTATAATCATTATGGTTTTGAAATAGGTGCGCAGTCTTAATTAAATGTATGTCCTAATCCATGACAATGGCACTCTAGGAGGTTGGTTGTAGTGAGGTTTAACATGCCTGTCCAGTGTTGATTTCCACTACAATACCCTTACCAACACGTTAAAAATATCTCTTTCATGGTCAACATATACGGTAACTTAATTAGATTAGATTGTAACATGTAAGCTAAGCCAATCACAGGCTCTCAGATTGATCATGCATATTATAAACTTGACAAATGTTCACTGGAGATGGGGGTCAAACTCGGGACTTTCTGCAGGCTTGGCGAGTGTCCTACCAATTGAGCCGCCGTGGTAACTAGATGCCATTTAGGGTGATTGGAATGTATTTAAAAGCTTTTATATGAATAAGAAGGGGTTTTGCTGACGCTCTGTCCCTTCTTATTCATGTAGAAACTTCACAATACCTTCTAACCTATATGGAGATAACCTTATATGTATTGTTCTAGATGAAGTGTCGAAACCCCGTCGGACACCTGAATTGAAACCCCGGTGGACACATGCATTAATCCACTCAAAAGTATTATTTAATGAAGAAATATACTTTCTTAGTGAGTAAATTTACGGTGATTTGACTTGGATACTTAAATTGGACATAATAAAACCCCATCAAGCAACATGAACTTTCTAGCAGTGAAGAAAATGAACCAAAAGGTTTTTTTTTTTTTTTTTTTTTTTTTTTTTTTTTTTTTTTTATGGGATGGATCTGTGACGTCACAGTAACGCCATGGACGTATTTTTTTTACGAGCGAGTAAACAAAGAATTTTTTAGATTATTTAGGCCGATTTGGACAAAAGAAGTGTGGAAAAAACAAATTAAACTGCTATTTGACTCACAGCGGGATAAAGGAAATATGTAAAAGAAACACCGAGGCAGTGATTACGGATTACAAAATAAGAATAAAATGTTGATGCATGGAGACAAGGAATGAACAAGAAGTGAAACTTCCCGACACTTTGAGCTTTCGAAATAAGGTACTGTACATATTCAATTGATGAATCCAGATAAGAGAAAATCTATTGATACATTCTTTAAAGCCCCCGTAAAAATGAACACTAGAAAATCTTCTCAAACAGTAAGCAGCGATAAAGATAAAGAAAACGATATCCTCGCTCTCATTAGACAAGATCTCCGAGATGTTAAAGAAAGGCTAGACCAAACAGTTAAGAGAGATGAGATCGAACTCTTAATCAATCAGATCGTTAAGACTTTTGTAAATGAGTGTAAGAAGGACATCGAAGAAGAGGTGAAAACCCGAGTTCAACAATTTCAGTCCTCATACAATAACGAAATTCAAAATCTCAAAGAGAAAATTCAAGCAATAAATCTGGAGAACGAAAATCTGTTGACTAAACTGAACAGATGTGAACACGAGAATGCCGCCTTGAAACAGAGAGTCAAAGAAAACGAGGGTAAGATAACGAAAGCACTGATCCAAAGCAACCACAACGAGCAGTATTCCAGAAAAACTAACATCAAAATAATTGGATTAAAAGAAGAGAGATCAGAAAACACAAAAGAAGTCGTCAAGAAAGTTTTTTTAGAAAAGGGCGGAATAGAAGTCGAGGACAACGAAATTACTGCAGTGCATAGAATCCCAGGGAGAAGGGAAGACCATCGTCCAATTTTAATCAAATTTCGGAACACCGACGCCAAGTCAAAAGTCATGCGGAAAAGAAGAATGATAAAGGAAGCAGGCGGGGGAATAAGGCTAGTAGATGATGTCACCAAGATGAACACAGAACTCATTACGAGACTCAAGAATCACGATAAAATATCAGGCGCTTGGTACTTCAATAGCTACGTGTACGGTCAACATGGAAACAAAAGAATTCGCTTTGATATCTTTGACGATATCAACAGTAAAATAGCAATGTCAGTTTAACTTTAAGAAAGTTCTTATATATCTTAAGCTCTGTAATCTGTAACTTCTGCTGGAGATAGGTTGTAAGACTTTGATTACTCCTTTTTTTTTTTTTCCTTTTTTAATTTTAATTATGTATGTTTGTGAATCCTTTTTACTTTACTTATTGTCGATGTATGAATGTGGTATGAATGGAACGCCAATGGAATATCAATACACAAAATTGCCTTATGCCTACAGATAAACTGAAAGTTGTTTCTGTCAATTGTAGAGGATTAGGGGACCAGAAAAAGAGAAAGGATGTCTTCCGATTTTTACGTGATAAAAAGGCTTCTATTTACTGCTTACAAGATACCCACTTCACAAATAAATCGGAAAAAGTTATCCGTATGCAATGGGGCTACGAAGTATTCTCGAGTTATGGGTCTAGTGACTCAAGGGGGGTTACGATATTGCTTAATAATAATTTCGAATACAAAGTGGTCGACTGTATAAAAGATCAGAGTGGAAACTACATTATTCTTAACATAACTGTGGAAAACAAATATTCCCTCTTAATTGTTAATTTGTACGGTCCAAATCTAGATTCTCCTAATTTTTATAAAGAAATTAAGGAAAAAATAAAAGATAGTGATTATGAACATTGTATTATGTGTGGAGATTTTAATCTAGTCTTGGATTACGACAAAGATTGCCATAATTACACGAGACAAAATAATGTAAAGGCCTCAGACGAAGTAAAGTCAATGTGTAATGAATTATCAATATGTGATCCCTGGAGGATACAAAACCCAATATTAAAGAGATACACATGGTCCCGTAAAAATCCAACTAAACGAGCTAGGCTCGATTTTTTCCTTATATCTACGCCCCTTTTAACAATGTTGGACAGAACTGATATTGAACCGGGATACCGCACAGATCACTCTATAATCACACTAGAAATTAAAATTTCGAACTTTATAAATGGAAAAGGTTTTTGGAAATTTAACAATTCGCTATTGTATGATAAATTATATGTGGAGAAGGTAAAAAATGTAATTCGCCATACGAAATATGAATACGCTCTACCAGTGTACAACTTCGGGAACCTCGATCAGATTGATAATGCAGAGTTGCAATTTAGTATAAGTGACCAGCTTTTCTTCGAAACGCTTCTTATGAAAATAAGATCCATGACGATACCATATGCAGCAAAGGAAAAAAGACGAAGGTCGCACGAAAAGTCTGAATTGGAACATGATATAAAACAAATACATGAAATGATAGACAGAAACGAAAATATCCAGAGTAACATCCAAGAAAGATTGGAAGAACTTGAACAAAAATTAGAAAGAATTAGGAAGAAGGAACTAGATTCTATGATTATTAGAAGTAGATGCAAATGGATAGAACAAGGTGAAAAGCCTACCAAATACTTTTTGTCTTTGGAAAAAAGAAACTTTATTAACAAAAATATGGTGAAGTTAACAAAACCAGATGGCTCTGTTGTTACCGAACAGAAGGAGATTCTAAATGAAATTAAAAGATTTTATGAATCACTTTACCAATGTAGAGATGACTCGTTAGAATCAGTAAATATAGAGAATCTTTTACGTAACAGTAACGTGAATAAAATCTCTAATCAAGACAACATAGATTTAGAAAAGCCAATATCCATTGAAGAAGTTTCACAAGCTGTTAAATGTTTAAAAAGAGATAAAAGTCCAGGACCCGATGGCTACACAGCAGAGTTTTTCAAATTTTTCTGGCTTGACTTAAAACATTTACTTTATAGATCAGTCATAGAGGGCTTTCAAAGGGAAGAACTATCAATAACCCAAAGAATGGGGATTATCTCAATCCTTCCAAAGGGAAATAAATCACGAGAATATCTTAAGAATTGGCGACCAATATCTCTATTGAATATAACATACAAGATAATCTCACATTGTCTTGCATCAAGAATGAAAAAGGTCCTTCCATATCTTATAAATGAAAACCAAACTGGTTTCATTAAAAACAGATACATTGGAGAGAACACAAGAGTCCTCTATGATGTCATGAACGAATTGGAAAATCAAAACAGAGAAGGTCTTTTCGTCATGATTGATTTTGAAAAAGCCTTTGACTCTATATCCTGGAGATTTATGAATCAAGTATTGAAATTCTTTAAGTTTGGTCCCAATTTCATAAAGTATATTAATTGTCTGAACAACAAATTTAGGCTGTGTACAATTCAACACGGTGTTTCTTCTCCCTTCTTTACAATTGGCAGAGGCTGCAGACAAGGTGATCCTATTTCCCCTTATATTTTTATACTATGTGTTGAAATACTAGGTATACTTTTTCGAGAGCATAAGGAAATTAAAGGCATAACGATTAATAACAAAGAAATTAAGATAAGTCAATATGCTGATGAGACTGGTCTATTCTTAGATGGTACACAAAACTCACTGAAACATTCACTTTCCTTATTAGAACAATTTGCAAAATTTTCAGGTCTTAAACCAAATATTGACAAATGCAGGTGTGTTTGGTTAGGCTCAAAGAAACATAGCAACATTAAATTATGCACTAACACTCCTCTTGTATGGTCAGATGAACCTTTTGCTTATCTAGGCATCATTTTCAGTATAAAACTTCATGAAATGGTTGAACTTAATTATCAAGAAAAACTCTTAGAAATAAAGAGACTAATTTCGAGTTGGTCAAAAAGAATTTTAAGTCCAATTGGAAAAATTATAGTTATTAAAACAATACTTATATCTCGTCTAACTCACTTATTTATAACCCTTCCAAATCCAGACAGTTCTACTTTAAAAGAGCTCGAAAGAAATCTTTTTAAATTTTTGTGGAATAATAAAAATGATAGAATATCAAGAAAACAGATGTTCCTTAAGTATGAGAAAGGTGGATTAAGAATGATTAATATTCAAGCCTTTAGTAAATCTTTAAAACTAAGCTGGATAAAACGTTTACTGACAAGAGAATCAGTTCTGAATGATCTATTCAAAATATCATCATCAAAGGAAATAGATGAAATTTATAAATATGGCCCAGATTATTTGAAGACTTTAGTAAACTTAACACAAAATGACTTCTGGAAAGATATCCTTAATATTCTTTATGAATTTAGAATGCTTCTCTTCAGAAAAAATGACAATGACAAAGATAGTAACTTTATATATCAAGAAATTTGGTATAATTCTAATGTTAAAATCAGCCAAGAAGTCTTTACATATAGACTTTGGATTAGCAAAGGTATTACCTCTATTTATCATTTAATTAGTGACAGTGGTATGCTCATGTCGTATCAAGAATTTTGTGAAAAATATGATTTCAATCCACCTTTTACTCTTTTCTATGGCTTAAAAAATGCCATTTTAGAAAAATGGCCCTGTCTTCGAACAGACAGCTTTGAAATAATGTTACCTAATTACAATGAGTACATAGAAATAATAATTAAGAATAAAGATAAACATGTTTCAGTCTATGATATATTTCTGTGTTCATCTCAATCTAATCAAGAGTACATAGACAAGTGGTGTTTAGATATGAATGTTGATAAAGAAGAAGTTTGTCATGATTATATCAATAGCTTACCTTTCCGTATCACAAAAGATACAAAACTATGTTGGTTTCAGTACCGATTGTTACATCGCATAATTCCAACTAACATTCTTTTGCACAGAATGAGAATAAAAGACACAACATTGTGTTCTTTCTGTAATGCTGATGAGGAAACTTTATTACACCTGTTTTATTCTTGTAATATTGTACAGGATTTCTGGAAAGATTTCTCAGAACTCATTACAGGACACACAGACGTCTCATTAGGTCTTGAAAAAGAGACGATAATCTTTGGGAAACAATATAGAAAACACAACGACTGTATCAATCTCTTACTGTTACTAGCTAAGCAATTCATCTTTACGCAAAAGCTTAAAAACAGTTCCATCAATATTAATTCGTTTATGTTTTCATTGAAATACTATTTTGATTTGGAAAAACGTATATATGCAAAAAATGGGAAAACACTAAAGTTTAAAGATAGGTAGGAAATGTTTAATGATGTTTTATCATAAGTATCATCCATTGGTGGAATGAATGTGTATGAGTGTGTGAATGTGTCTTTTATGTTGTAAATATCAAATTATGCTTTGTAAATTACTCAATAAAAAAAAATGAACCAAAATGTTGAGGCGACGTTGAAAATCGTCCAATCGGCAAAACTGTACCGAAGTGTTTGGGAGAACCTGACCGCATAGAGACAATTTGAAGTGATGGGTAGGTTACAAATGATTGCCTCCACTCCGTCTGCATGTCCATTTTTGAAAAACTGGATTTGTGTAGTCATAAATAAAACTTAAACTCACCACGTCCGTCTACCGCTCGCTTCGAAACCGTAACCCCTGTTGACACATAGCTGAAACCCCCTACGTGCGCTCTAACAGGGTGTATAAAGAACTGGCGAGAGGTAGCGATCCAAAGAAAAATTTTGAAAATTGACCGAATCCCCCCCCCCCCCACTTTTCAAAGTGGGGGGGCATGTGCCCCCACTGCCCCCCTTCTCCTACGCCCTTGAATATATTAAATGTGATTTAAAGGTATCATTGAATCATGACCTACAAATAAGTGTTGTCTGTCAAATACATGGAGAAATCATCAGTAAACACAGACATGTTAAACCACGTGGAAAGAAGGGAGAGGTCATTTTGTGTCTGTAACCGATAGCAAACAGCAAAATGTTTATAAATGTTACTGAGCATTTTAAAACTGGCCTCCCAAGCATGGTGACCTTGAATCTGCATTTTTATTATATATACAGAATCCAATGTTTTTTTTTCCTAAAAGTGACCATAACCTTTGACCTGTTTACCCAAAATCAAAAGGCTTCTCCTGATTATAAGCATATCGCCAAGTTTGACCTTTGATCTTTCCCTCAAAATGGATTGGCTTACTTCCATATTGATCCCTATATTGTCGAGTTACCATATATTCTAATGCAATGTCTCACATTAGAGCCGAATTTCATAGGTTGTTCCCTCCTCGGGTACGGCCATAAAATTAGAACATACTCGCTGTTAATAGGAATGCGGTAACTTGCATTTGACGTTAAGTTTGTAGCCGATAAGTGCTGATTTTACGGTACAAACATCTGTGTTTTTTTTTCTGGTTCCAGTAACGTGTGGCAAAAAAGACTCAGTTTGCGACCATAAGATAAGCATTTACCGACCGCAAACATACATTGTAACGTCATTAAGACTGACATGGAGGCGCGTGGTCAATAGCTCGTATTTAAATTTTATTTACAGCCGTGAACATGTCGAGATGTAATCGTTCTATTGTACAACTTTAACATACGTTGCCGTAAAATGAATAACGCACTGTATAGTTACCGAAATATTTATCACGTACCTTATATTAGGACAGTTTTTTTTAAACAGATTTTACAGGACAACTAAATTTCCTTTTGAACAGATTCAATTTTCATATTAACCTGCAATAAAAATTGAGATACGACGAATATTTTTTATGAAAGTAAGCGGCGATTTTACCCTAAGTAGGAGGTGAGAAATCGAAGGTCGCCAGCTGAGTTAATGAGAACCCTGATTCAGACTGTATGTTTTTATAAAAATCAGAGAGTACAAACATTGTCAGGCGTTAATCCTTTTATGGGGAAAAAGGAAGCCAGCCCGGTAGCGCCATATAATATAAAGTAGCGTTTCGAGCGAGAAATTATAGATTACTTCGTATTTTTACAAAATTTAAAAAAGTGGAAGAATAAAAAGAATGGTTTTGCAATAGATAATGTTAAAAGGCAGGTAAAATTACGCCAAAATCGGTAGATTTAACATTTCTGGCATGCATTTCATAAAGCGCGACGATCATAAAATTGGCGCGAAAAACCTATAAATGCAACTAAAAATCGAGAAAAAAACGTTAGGGTCGGCGGCTTTGAATAGGGTCGGTCGGGTGATGGGAAACAAAGGTATTTTTTCTTTTGGCCTAATCGGGCTATAATAGCTAGATCAAGCTATTGCTTACTTACATTTGTCAGTACAAAATTAATCTAAAATGAGAATTTTTGAAAAATGTTCACTGATTCCATTTGTAATCAATATATATTAAAACTTTTCACAAGAAACCTATATTCAAATACGGACCAATGATGAGCAACAAGATTTTATAAATATGAAAAGTTTGAGGTTCCTGATCTCCTTATCTGTTGACATTTCTACAGGGGTTTCTATATAAAAATTGTAGTATTTCATCAGTACTAGTGCGACTTGTAAACAAAATTTTAAGATCATAAATTTTTCATTTTTTTCTTAAGAAAAAAATAGTTTTATGATAGCTAAATGGAGCTATTATAGCCCGATCGAACTATTATAGCTCGATCTGAAGTATTCCCAAACCTGACATAGAGTCTGTTATCATATTTCCAGTGCTATTTCTCACAATGTTTCCAACAAATTACGATGCTTGGTCTATATACATCAACAGAAAGCTTAAATATTGTTCTTTAGTCCGACATAAAAAGTTTTACCCACGATGTTCGCTTTGCACTGTATTTGCTTGCTTTTGTTCTGGTCCCTTCTGACGTCGTCCTAAATCAACCTGAATTTCCAGTATCCCAAGAACCCAATATAGATGCTGGCATCTGATTGGCTTTTGATGAAATATATATAAGCATCTAAAAGGAAAGTGCATGTGACAAATATCATACGAAAATAGACATGCTTCATCATCAATAGCCAATCAGATGCTAAGAATCTATATTTAGGGGATAAACATACTGTGTTTTGTTGTTCCGACAGGTATATGTTGGATATACTGTTGGAAACACAGTTACACTGACTCGGGGCTAAATGTCCCATTTAACGTATGTTTCCAACAGTATATCCAACATATACCTGTCGGAACCACAAAACACAGTACGTTTATCCCTATTCTAATTCATGTGACATATTTTAACTTTTTATACCCCTCAGGCCACAATTAAAAAATTGTTTGTTTCCCCTCCCCCCGGGTCTGTTTATTCCAAGTGACCCGGCAGGCGGGTACTGTTTTTTTTTTTTTTTGCTGCCAGAACTACATGTATCAAATATGTTTAAAGTCGTTTGAATCCAAATTGCACATTACTGGACTCCTTACAGCTGTGCAGTCACGCTCTGTGTTTCTAATTGATATGATGAAGACTAAGAGGGCGATTTTTCGTCTTTTACCTCGTGAAAAATCGCCACCTGCTTTCCGTAAAAAAATATCTGTTGTGTCTCAATTTCTATCGCTGATTAAGTATGAAATGTCTATCTATTCTATTGAACATTCAAAAGAAAATTACGTTTTCCTGGTAAAACCTATTCTATATTAACAAAATTATCCCAAGATACACGATAAATATTTCCGCAACAAGTGCATCAAGTGTTTCTGCGCGGCGTAACGGGTCATATAGTGGCAATGCAATGTCAAATCTGCGAGAATAAGATGCACTATAGACTTGTAAATATTGAATTTGTATAGATATTGACCACGCGCAACCACGAGTCACGGACTACATATGGCCGGCGTTTTTTCAATGCATGATAAAGATGAAATAAGTTTGTATACTTTTCTTTCTTGGTCCGTTTATTGTATGTAAACGGCGTAAGTGAAAAATAATTATTCGAACAACATCAAGAATTCATTGTAATATTGAGTCTATTGATAATGACGTCCACGATGCAAAAAGTTTGCACGGACCGCCGACGACTGCTAGAGAAACATAGGTTAATAATGATCAGGTAGTAGTTTTCTTATTCCCTGAATTTTGGCCCACTCAGCGGACCCTCCTAAATAAGCGATTGGGTCTTTATAGCGTCTAAACGCCTATTCGTGAAACGAGATTTTATAAGTTGAGGAACTAGATTTGGCACATGCGTATACATGTAAAGATGGGAGCCCACAATACCTGCTGCACTCGCAGAATTCGAAAGGCACAAAAGTTATGCTTTTTTTTAAATTTTACATCCGTAGACCCCGAACACTCGTCTATCATGTTCTCAAAAACATTGGGAGGATATTAACAAGAGAGAGACATAATTATCAATGTACCAATAATACATAATTTATGACTGACGGTTCAAAGCCAAAGGTAATGGGAAGACAGGGGAAAAGGGGGCAAGATTTCTTATTATAATGTAGGAATGAGAAAGCTATTGAGTTGATTTACAATTCTATTTGGATAGAATAGAATATTTTAATGTTGAAACTGAAATTGGACATGGCCGTGATTCGATTTCTGGAAAAAAAAAAATATCGGACTTTTTGGCTGTAAAAAAATCTGACTCGGCGGCGTTTTTCCTGACCCGGTCGGGGCGAGGGGAAACAAACAATTTTTTGATTATGGCCTCAGAGGGTATCACGTATCGCTTTAGAGGTGACGTTGCTACGGAGGACTAACAACGAAATGGCTGAGTGGATAAGACATTTGACTCTCATGCAGACGACCGGGGTTCGAATCCCAGTGCGGTCATATGAGTGTTGAAAGTCATATCCTTCGTTCGTCCCTACCTTCAAATAATAGAAGAGGTTATGAGGCACCCCAAAGCCAAAGGGGAACGGCCTGGCTAGAGTACTCTGTAACGGGCAGTTGGCGAATGAGTTCCCCGCAATACATGTAATATCAATACAGCCAACTGACCCAATAGAGGGTTGCCGGGTGCCCAAACAGAGAGAAAGAAAGAATTTAAGAAAGACCAACAGAAATTATTGCGCTGCAAAATATGAGGTACAACTGCTTCTTATTTATTACAAAATCAAAGTGTAATCAATAATAAACTTACTTGCTCTGTTGTTTGTAAACATGTGGAGAACGCCATTTACAAGGTTATATCTTGTAGTTTTACGTCACAGTATGACATCACAGGAGTGAAGAACAAAGGGAAGCATGACGTCATATGCAAAAAGTGCGCTAAAGCTTGTAACGTGCAAATTTATGTAGGAATACATTTTAAAGTATGTCAAGTGAGTCGTTTGCGGCATGTATATCGTCATTATACATGCTTGTAGAAATCCTGTGAACCAATCAGAATGCATGAAACAATTCATTGTGGATGACAATGATTAATGAAGAATACCTAAGATTTATTGTACATATACATGTCTACTTTTCTCATAACTTTTGATATACTCATATGTGCCAGTAAAACTAATCATAGTTGGAAATTCATTTTAGATGGGAATCGATATCTACATGTGTTCGTTTTTGACCGGATTGCGAAGCAAAATCCGGTGTATGAGATGGCAAAGTCAGTCTGTCAGTCTGTTTTTTTCGTCTGTCTGTCCGTCCATCCGTCCATCTGTCCGTTAAACATTTCTTGTGGTTTCCAGTCCTCTGAAACTGTTGGTGATGGAAAGTAATTCTTTTTCAAGTTTTTGCAACATGATTTGTCTATGGTCTAGTTGTGCACCTGATATTTTGTTTGAGCCCATGACCCCCATGGTCTTAGAAAATGGGTGTGATCATTTTCTCCTGCATAACTCTATGCAGTGGCAGATTTAGGGGGGTGCGGAGGGGGCGTCCGCCCCCCCGGCACTGACCTAAAATTTTTCAAAAAACCCTATATTTTGGCCTATTTTCAGTAAAAATCGGCAAAATTCGCCCCTTGACCCCCCGGCAAAGGGGGCGCTGGATCCGCCACTGCTATGTTAAATCTTGTGGTCACCATTTTTCAGAAAGTATAAATTATAGAAAGTTACTTCTTTTTGCAATATTAAAGGTCTATGATCTAGGTGTTCGCCTTATATTTCATCTAAGCCCCTGACCCAGGGTCTTAGGAAATGGGTGTGGTCATTTTCTCCTATATTACTCCAAGTAATCTTGTGAACACCATTTCTCAGAAAGTATAAATGATAGAAAGTTAATTCTTTTAGCAATATTAAAGGTTTATGATGTAGTTGTGCACCTGATATTTCATCTGAGCTCCTAACCCCTGGGGTCTTGGGAAATGGGTGTGGTCATTTTCTTCAATATAACTCAGTCTATGCAATCTGGTGATCATTATTTCTCAGAAAGTATAAATAATAGAAAGTTAATTCTTTTTGCAATATTAAAAGTCTATAATCTAGTTGTGCGCCTGATATTTCATGTGAGCCCCGGACCCCTGGTGATTTAGGAAATGGGTGTGGTGACACTTGTCATTTCTTCAATATAACTTTATGCAATCTGGTGGTCATTATTTCTCAAAAGTATAAATGATAGAAAGTTAATTCTTTTTGCAATATTAAATGTCTATGATCTTGTTGTGCACCTGATATTTCATATGAGCCCCTGACCCCTAGGGTTTCAGGAAATAGGTGTGGTCATTATCTCCTATAGACCTCAATGTATATCTTGAAGTCACCATTTCTCAGAAAGTATAAAAAATAGAAAGTTAATACTTTTTGCAATATTAAAGGTCTATGATCTAGGTGTGCACCTGATATTTCATCTGAGCCCCTGCCCCTGGGGTCTCAGGAAATAGGTGTGGTCATTATCTCCTATAGACCTCAATGTAATCTTGAAGTCACCATTTCTCAGAAAGTATAAATAATAGAAAGTTAATTCTTTTTGCTATATTATATGTCTATGTTTGAGTTAAGAACAAGATATTTTGTTAGAGCCCCTGACTCCTAGGGTCTTAGAAAATGGATGTGGTCATTTCCTCTTGTATAACCCTGTGTAATCTTGTGGTCACCATTTTTCAGAAAGTGTAAATGATAGAAAGTTAATTTTTTTTGCAATGTTCGATGTCTATGTGCTAGTTGTGCACCTGAAGTTTTGTTTGAGCCCCTTACCCCAAGGTCTTAGACATTGGGTGTGGTCACTTTCTTCTTCATCTGAGCCCCTGACCCCTTGGGTCTCATGAAATAGGTGTGGTCATTATCTCCTATAGACCTCAATGCAATCTTTGTGGTCACAATTTCTCAGAAAGTATAAATAATAGAAAGTTAATTCTTTTTTATATATTATAGATCTATGATCAAGCTGTACACAAGATATTTTGTTTGAGCCCAGGTGATCCCAGGGTCTTAGAAAGGGATGTGGTCATTTTCTCCCATATACTGTAAAGGGGTTTAATTTTGCGGTGTTAAAAGTTCACGGTTTTCTGAATGTAGCCAATTGTGGTGGTTTTAATTTCGCAGTAAGGAAAGTTGCAGAAGAAAAAAAAACTTTTGATACATCTATAAAGATTTCGTCGCACAAGCACAAGTGTAATTTGATTGTTGTTTGTAGTTTTAAGTGTTTCACGTGGTAATTAATGACAAACACGTAGTAATTAGGGATAATTACACAGAAACGGTTGAATAACAATAATTAAAGAATATGGAAAAGTAGATTGAATCTATAAATTAACTGTGTGCGTTTTCACTAAAAATCTTAAGCGCGATATATGTGTGTCATCTTCCTTTTTATAAAAATATAGATGCATCTTAAGTTAAATTGCTGATACCATTTACTGTACAAACTATTTAACCAAAGTAAAGGAAAACCATGTTTAGAGAATTGAACGATTCAGTTGTACATGCACAATAGCGTTCATGCATCAAATGCATATGAACATGTTAAATGCATGTCTTCAAATTCAATAGCATCATTTAAAAATGGATAAATTTGCAGCATGGACCAGACATGCACATTTTGGGTACTCAGTTACCCTTGTCAGTGATCCTCAATCTAAACAACGTAATATGGCCAAAGAGGGTGAAAATTATTATGTCAAAAAATGTACCAAAAGATGTAGCAGGATAGGTAGGACATGATGCTACAGGACCCACGTTTTAAAAATTTCAAGAATTTTAGTACCAGAAAATTTTGAATGCGTTGAAGAGACAGACGATCAACTGAAGTTTGCCCTAGGGGACTCCTGGTCCACCAGCAGTGACACTCACCAAGTAGTTCAAATGTTAAACGTCTTCAAATTCAATCTTTGCCTCTATTATTTGTTTTGTCAATTATACAAAATCATTGGGGGGGTTTAATGTTCGTGGAAAATTCGAAAACCGTGAACATAGCGAAAATAAAACCACCACAATCATTTCCCCGTTTACAGTAACTCTATGTAATCTTGTGGACACCATTTCTCAGAAAGTATAAATGATAGAAAGTTAATTCATTTTGCAATATAAAAGGTTTATGATCTTGTTGTGCACCTGCTATTTCATCTGAGTCCCCGAACCCCAGGGTCTTAGAAAATGGATGTGGTCATTTTCTCCTATATATATTTAACTTACTGTAATTTTGTGATCATCTTTTCACAGAAAGTATAAAGGATACAAAGGCAATTCTTTTTGCAGGTCTATGGTCTTTTTATGTACATGTACCTGATGTTTTGTGTGAGATTCAGACCTCAAGGGTCTTTTAAAATGGGTGTGGTCATTTTTCTCCTATATATATTATATATATTATGCATTCTTGTAAAAACAAATTCTCAGAGTGCATAATTGAAAGAGTATAAATTCTTTTTGCATAATACATATGTAAAGGGTATGTGCTTTGATTATCCACTTGATAATTAGTTTTAGCCCCTGACTTCCAGGCTCTTGGAAAATGGATGTGGTGATTTTCTAGTATACAACTCTTTGTAATCTTCTGAACACTATTACTTAGAAAGTATGACTGATAAAAAGATTTTTGCATTATGTTCTGACTTACGCTTAATGTTACGCTTGTGTTCTGATATACTTTTTTAGCCCCTTACACTTGGGTCTTAGAAAATAGTTGTGTCATTTAGTTATGTATTTTACTAAACAACCAGGAGAGCTTCAGTCTTGTTAGAGACTTCTAGTTTGACTAAGTGACCTTAACCTAGATATTTTACCTACTTTTCAAAGAAATTAAGAGTACTGGCTTAATCTTTTGATTGGTAAGTGATACGGTTTAATATTTTATACATACATGCATGTATACGTACAAAAAAAAAAAAAAAAAAAAAAAAAAAAAAAAAAAAAAATTACATATATAGGAAAAGATTCTTAGACAAGAGGCTCCACATAAATGAACTGAAAAAAGAAATTGCATATTATTGTGAATTAGAAAAATATCAATATAAATTAAAAGGAGAATATAACACTTTTATCAAAAGATGGAATCCACTACAAAACCTATTCCGAAATGATATATAAGTTTTTTTCATTTTTGGTTTTTTTTTTTGTTTTGTTTTTCTTCTATTTATTTATTTATTTTTTTTTTTATTTTTCTTGTTTGTACTAAGGGACTGTACTGGCACTAGAGAAGTGTGCAAGAGAGAGTAAGTGTGTGGATGAATGCTTGTATACTAAAAAAAAAAAAAAAACCATCAAGTTCTAAGTTAAATAATTGACTATAGCATTAATTATACATCTAGACTTAATGTTACATGATATTAAATGTGAATGATGTATCAGATGTATCAGATGATGGGGAAAAAAAAAAATATATATATATATATTTCTTATGATGAGACCTAGCTTTGTTTTGTTACCACAATTTTTAATATCTTTTAATCGGTAAGTAAGAGGAATGTTATTTCATATGGGCTTGAGTAAGTATATGTGACATTAGGCACGGTCCATTTGATATTCTGGGGGGGGGGGCTTGGGTTTTTTTCGAAAAAAATAATTTTGCTCTGAATTTTGACGAAAAAATAAATTTGCTTATGCTGTGACAGAAAAAAATATTCTTGCTCTTACAAGTAATCTGAATTTGAAGAATAACCATAAAATTCGCTTAAAATTCCTGAAAAATTTTCGGCTCGCTTCGCTCGCCGTGGTTTTTACTTTCTATAAAAAAATTTTGGCTCGCTTCGCTCGCCATAGTTTTCTTCTGTAATCATGGTATGGCAAGTTCATATTTGAAAATATCAAAAGAATGCATTTGACTGAAACAATTAAAATTCTTAAATACATTATCACTATAATTTATTAGCCGAGTTGCAAAACTCGGCTCTTAATTTGATGTGAGACGGGCGGGCGGGCGGGCGGGCGGGCGGGGCGGGCGGGCGGTTGGGCGGGCGTCTGGGCGGGCGGGGAGGGCGTCAACAATTGGTTTCTGGACTATAAGTCAACTACGAAAGAGGCTATAACAATGAAACTTCATACACTTACTCACCATTAGTCAAGGATGAGCCCTATTGATTTTGGGGTCAAAAGGTCAAAGGTCAAGGTCACAGGACTCAGATGATTGAAAATGGTTTCCGGACCATATTTCAGCCTGTATTGCACCTATAATCATTAAACTTGCCAGAAATGTTTCCCTTGGATCAAGGATGAGGCCTATTGATTTTTGGGTCCAAAGGTCAAGGTCACAGGACTCTGTTGATTGAAATTGGTTTTCGGACCATATTTCAGCCTGTATTGCACCTATAATCATGTAACTTGCCAGAAATGTTGCCTGTGAATAGAAAATGACCACTTTTGATTTTGGGGTCAAAAGGTCAAAGGTCAAGGTCACAGGACTCTGATGATTGAAAATGGTTTCCTGGCCATATTTTAGCCTGTATTGCACCTAAAGTCATGAAACTTGCCAGAAATGTTTCCCTTGAATCAAGGATGAGGCCTATTGATTATGGGGTCAAAAGGTCAAAGGTCAAGGTCACAGGACTCTGTTGATTGAAATTGGTTTTCGGACCATATTTCAGCCTGTATTGCACCTATAATCATGTAACTTGCCAGAAATGTTTCCTGTGAATAGAAAATGACCACTTTTGATTTTGGGGTCAAAAGGTCAAAGGTCAAGGTCACAGGACTCTGATGATTGAAAATGGTTTCCTGGCCATATTTTAGCCTGTATTGCACCTAAAGTCATGAAACTTGCCAATAATGATTCCCATGAATCAAGAATGACCCCTATTGATTTTGGGGTCAAAAGGTCAAAGGTCAAGGTCACAAGACTCCGATGATTGAAAGTGGTTTCTGGACCATATTTCAGCCTGTATTGCAATTATAATCATGAAGCTTGCCAGAAATGTTTCCCATGGATCAAGGATGACCACTATCAATTTTGGGGTTCAAAGGTCACAGGACTAAGATGATTAAAAATGGTTTCCCGACTGAATTTGAGCCTGTATTGCACCTATTATCATGTTACTTGCCAGAAATGTTCCTATTAATTTTGGGGTCAAGAGATCAAAGGTCAAATTCATAGGACTCGTTAATTGAAAATGGTTTCTGAATTATATATGAATGTGGATCAACCTGAAACATGCTAATAATGTTTCCCATCTGTCGAGACCATATTCAAATCATGTATATTTTACTTATGTTCAAGTTTTGCAACTCGGCACTTTGCATCTTTGATGCATTTTAAGCTTATTACTATTAATAGATACATGTATCACCATAGTGTCTAATTTCATATACAAGCTTGGAAGGAGAATTAAAATAAGTTTTTTGCTAGTTTTCATTAACTTGCATCAGGCCCTCTTACATGTTACATGACCTTATATACATTTTATTTACTAAAAATTATATATCACATATTGTAGA